>CM042393.1:38937425-39288145 GCA_023634145.1 Thymallus thymallus
TGTATAGGACAGTTTGTTTTAGTAATTATTGGACCCTTGTCGTCATCTGGAAGGCATCAGGGCCAGAAAAAGCCCTCTCATATAACAGCCTTCTCCTCAATATACCACGAAACCATCCCCAATGGTTCCCTATTCCCTACTTTTGACCAGGGCCCATAGTGCTCTGGTCCAAAAGTAGTGCACTATGTAGAACATATGGTGCCATTTGGGACGCAGGCCAGGAAAGGAGGAAATGGAGAGAATGTCCTGGAAATGTCCTTCTTATAGAAGAGGCCTCTGATTGCCAATAAAGACATTCCCAGACCCCTCTTCCATTTTACGAGGATGTGTGTGTGTGTGTGGTGGGTGGAAGAAGTGTGTGTATGTTTGTGGTTTTCTGTGTGTGTCTCTGTCTCTGTCTGTGTCTGTGTGCGTGTGTATGGGGTGCTCTCCTCCTCTCCTCCTCACCTGAGCGCTCCGACGACGACTTATGCTTGTTCTCTCCCAGGTCATAAGAGACACTCTTCTTCTCCCTTGTCTTCCCTCCTTCCCTCTCATCCTCCCTGTCATCCTCCTCTTCCTCAGAGCTGCTGTTGTTGACGCTGCTGCCACTGGCGTCTCCTCCGTCGCCCGCGAACTCCCTTTGTCTCCTGCCGCACGGCGTCTGGGCGCTCTCAGGCATGGAGGACAGGGGCTAACACACACACACACACACACACACACACACACACACACACACACACACACACACACACACACACACACACACACACACACAGAGAGAGAGAGAGACACACACACACAGACAGAGAGAAACACAGAGAGAGAGAGAGAGAGAGAGAGAGAGAAGATTATGTCAGCACCCACAGACGCACCCTTCAACCCTAGCCAATTACCGTCCGTCACTGTGAGAAGCAGAGGTGACACCACTGTGTGTGTGTGTGTCAGTGTCTAGTGCATCGGTGTGTATGTGTGTCAGTGTATGAGTATGTGTGTATGTGTATGACTGTGTGTGTGTATCTGAGTGTATGCAGTGTGTGTATGTCTGTGCACTGTATGTATGAATGTTTCTGCATGCATGCGGCAGGAAACCTAGAGGTTAGAGCGTTGGGCCAGTAACCGAAAGGTCGCTGGTTCGAATACCCGAGCGACAAGGTGAAAAAACTTTCGATGTGTCCTTGAGCAAGGAGCTGTTTAATCTAACTGCTTAACTATTTATCTGTAAATGGAATTGTATATATATATTTTGTTTTACTCATTTATTTCTAATCTTTACAGGAAATTGCCACGGGCACTATCTGATTTTTGGAGACTTTTCACTGCAACTAATGTAGAAGGAAAAGCTGTGTACATTTGCAAATACTGTGCCAAATCATATGTGAAGAATGCAACAAAGATGCAGAATCATCTGGCCAAGTGCATAAAGTTCCCTCAGCGCTCACAACAAGCAACCTCTGACAAAAGTCCCTCTACTTCTATTCGAGGTGAAAATGATGAATCAGACACCTTATCGATAACAACAGCTCATGGTCCTTCTGGAATCAGAGGTTTTTTGGACTCGATGGAGGAATGTAGTCAGAGAAATGCTGATGAATATCTTGCTCGAGCTGTGTTTGCAACTGGTTCACCTTTGATGCTCACAGGCAATGTGTATTGGAAGAGATTTCTGAATGTTCTTCGCCCAGCATACACCCCTCCAACCAGACATGCTTTATCTACTCACTTGCTGGATGCAGAGTTCAACAGAGTTCAAGTGAAGGTCAAGCAAATCATAGAGAAAGCAGACTGTATTGCAATCATCTCTGATGGGTGGTTGAATGTTCGTGGGCAAAGAATAATTAACTACATCCCTCAACCAGTATTCTACAAGAGCACAGACACAAGGGACAACAGACACACCAGTCTCTACATTGCAGATGAGCTGAAGGCAGTCATCAATGACCTTGGACCACAGAAGGTATTTGCACTGGTGACAGACAATGCTGCGAACATGAAGGTTGCTTGGTCTAAAGTGGAGGAGTCCTACCCTCACATCACACCCATTGGCTGTGCT
Organism: Thymallus thymallus; assembly: GCA_023634145.1. NCBI lineage: Eukaryota > Metazoa > Chordata > Actinopteri > Salmoniformes > Salmonidae > Thymallus > Thymallus thymallus. The sequence continues at coordinate 38,939,458 of CM042393.1, forward strand.
GCTCATGCATTGAATCTGCTCCTCAAGGACATCATGGCACTGAAAACAATTGATACACTCTACAAGGCAGGTACCATAGCGGTTAGGTACCGAGCCGACAAGGTGGAACAAAAAAACATGTCTCCTTGAGCAAGGCACTTAACCCTAATTTGCTCCAGGGGCTGAACCTGTAGGGTAGGCCGTCATTGTAAATAAGAATTGAAGTTATAGCAGCAATCTACCTCACCAAGCAAAGTGAGAAGAATAAGAGCACCACATTGAAGCTGTCTAGGAAACTGCAGTTCTGAAAAACATCAAAAAGCATGAAGACTTTTGCCTGAAGCCCATACACGCCGCAGCGTACATGTTGGACCCCAAGTATGCTGGCAAGAGTGGTGTCATCACTACCGTGTCTCGCCACCTTGGCCTGGATGAAGGCAAGGTTCTTGGCAGACTGGTGAAGTACACTTCAGCTACCTGGTGCCTCCATCATCCTCCAAATCCCACCAACATCAACCGCCTCAGAGCACAAATGGTCCTTGTTTGGGAACACACACACCACAGCACACAACAGGCTGACCAATATAAGGGTTGAAAAATTGGTGGCCATCTGGGCAAATTTGAGGCTTTTTGAGCCTGACAACGAGTTATCCTCCTGGATGGAAAGTGACAGTGAAGATGAGGCTTCAGAGTCTGATGTTCAAGAGCTGGACATTGAGGAGGTCCAGGGAGAAGACATGGAAGCCTGAGAGGAAGACAACCAAAGCTTTAGTTTCTAGACTATCATTTTACAGATGGATCATTGGGGATCATTCAATATCTTTTGTTGTTCAGTGAAATCATCCCATGTGAAGAGTCAACTCATTTAATTAGTTCAATTCGTAACTAAAATATATATTTTTTTATAAGGTAAAATGTTTATGTGTCTGTCTCCATATGATATGGTAAATATATCCAATGCAAAAAACATCTACATTTAAATGGTATTAATATTAATTTGCATATATTTCCGTTAATTCCCACGGAAAGTTTCCACCTCTGAATATTCCCCAAAATGTGCAACCCTATCTGTATGTGCATCCATGTGCGTCTGCGCACGCCATTAATGTTTACACACCCAGTGAGCCATGTGTGTAGTGTCTGTAACTGTGATTAAAGTGACGGTGGAGAGAGACAAGCGGCCAGTCAAATCCTCCTCCTTGGCCTTTGTAGCATGAATTTATCATTTCCCCCCTCACCACAAGACACACAAAAAGTTAATTAAATTGAATGTTTCACACGTGGAAGGAACACATTGTTGCCATTAATAAAACATTCACATCTGTTATTCATCAGCTGATTTAGCAAGCGTTTCTCGCGTACAAAATGTATGTGCAGGATGTGATCCTAGGCATGAGCTTATACACAATCACCGAGAGGAGAGAGGAGAGGAGAGGAAGAAGGGGGGAACAAAATGGCGAGAGTGAGAGAGAGGGGGAAGAAAGAGAGAAAGGGAGAGACAAAAAGATAGAGTATAGGATATTAACCCTTTCTACTCAGTGGCAACTCAAAGCAATGCTGCTTAAGTATGAATCCACAGTATTTAAATTGCTTCATTTCAACCCCTCTTTCGTTCTCTCCCTCTTTTTCCAGATGGCCCGTAATACAGCCCCTGGGAGTGTGTCGATCCATCAGAGCACTCAGCGGAGGGCCAGCAGGCCAGTCAGTCCACGTCAGCCCGCACTTGGCATGGTCCAAAGTGACAGGCACAAATGAATTTCGACAAAAGCAATCGTGTCTGAACGAGTCGTTATCCTCGCGGAAAGGGCCCTAATACAGCAGAAAACTGTCCCACTGAGTTGCTGCGCACACTTGGTCACTGCGTCCCAAATGGCACCCTTGTCCCTATATAGCTCACTCCTTTCGGTCCCAAAAATAAATATGTAGAGAAGAGGGTGTCATTTGGGACGCAGGCCGTTGTGTGTTTCCCCCACTTCAGCGGAGGAGTGAGGGATGGGTTTAGATGTGGGGTTGTGGAGAGAAAGATGAAGAAAGGAGAGAGGGGAAAGGCGATGGGGAGAGTAATGTGCTGTCATGGGGGATTGGGGGGGGATTGAGGCATGTGGGGTAACGGACTGAGAGAGAGGGAGAGGGGAAGTGAGGGAGAGGGAAAGCTGACAGGCCTTCCCTTAGGGGATTGGTTGTACCAGGGCCTTTCTTGCTCCCTTTCTCACTTTGACTCTCGCTCTCCATTACTTGCTTTCTCTGGATCACTTTCTCTCTCTCTCTCTCTCTCTCTCTCTCTCTCTCTCTCTCTCTCTGATACCTTAAGGCAAGGGTTCCCAACCTAGGGGGCGCCAATTTTTTGTGGGGTAGGGGGGGCCTTCCTTGCTTATTATAATTTTTTTAAATACAATTTGCAATTGTTTATATCTATATAAAACAATGCAAAAATCTGCGATGCTTTAGGCTAGAAACAAGAGGCATAATCCCATAGGAACATAGGAAGAAACGACTGATGCACATAGGAATATTTTTGGTTTGTCTGTATTATCTATATTATTATTAGTTATTATTATTATTATTTATATTATTACTATTATTATTATTATCTATATTATTATCTATATTATTATTATTATTTATATTATTATCTTTATTATTATCTATATTATTATTATTATTATTATTATCTATATTATTATCTATATTATTATTATTATTTATATTATTATCTATATTATTATTATTATTTATATTATTATCTTTATTATTATCTATATTATTATTTATATTATTATTATTATCTATAATATTATTGTAATTATTATTATTATTATAATAATAATAATTATTATTATTATTATTTAACAGCCTACCAAAAATATGTAATGAGTTGCAGGATGTATAATTGAGCTTCTAAACAACATTTTCCTATGTCCCTAAAATTAAAACAAAATCAAGCTAGTGATGTATTTAATGTAGGATCAATTAACAATCATTTTTTTTTAAAGAGTGGGGTGAAATGTGAAAAAGGGGCGCCCTGGGGTAAAAAGGTTGGGAACACCTGCCTTAAGGCATCTGCCCTTCTATACATCTCCCTTTTTTCCTTCTTCCCTTTCTCTCTGACTTTCTCCCTCTCCCTTAGGGCATCTACCCCCACTCTCTACCTCCCTCCTTCATTCCTCGCTTTTCAAACCTTCCTCCTTCTCATACTCTCCTCTCTCTCATCCTTCTATCACTCTTTCTCCTCTGTTAATAATGATAATAGATGGATTATATATAGCACTTTTCATGGGCCCAAAGACGCTTGAAGAAGATGAAGAGGCCTCTCTTCCCCTCCCACCCTCAATCCTTTACTCCCTCCATAACTACCTCTCTCCACCTTCCTACCCTTCCTCTTCTCCATCCTTCCCTCCATCCAGTTCTCCCTCCCTCCCTGCCTCCTCCCTTCCTCTCCATCTCACCTTGGGTCCTCTCTGCCGTGAGGATTTCCCCAGCAGCTTCTCGTCGTCCAGCTCACACTGCTCCAGCAGGTCCAAGATGTCCTCCTCCTGCAAACACACAGAATACAGTAGGTTAGTATTTGATAAGCCTCACGAATCCATTAAGAAATGGATCCAATAGAGATGTAAATAATCCATCCATGTCAATGGGAGACTTTGAGTGCAGATCTCAGGTCAGAACACCAGAACACCAGCCTTTGTGAGAAAGAGGAAGAGTGCAGTACGGTATGGTACCGTAAAACACGGTACCGTAAACCAACAGCCAAATGATGAATTCAATCAATTACACATTCAATCAATCATAAGGGTCGTAAGATTCTGTGGCGACCTGCAAGCAGACGTGAAAACTCAGGTGTTCCACTTCCATAGTGGCTCAGTACCATAGCATAGCTAGACCATGGAAGACCTGGCTCGTACACTCTTTATTGATGTATGGGTTGCATCCCAGATGCACTATGTAGGGTATAGGGTGCCATCTGGAATGCACCACGATCAATCTGGAAACCCTATCGTACCCGTGGCCAATACGCTGGGCCCATTTTCCTTTTTGGCCGCGGCTGAATTGGTGAGAGGCTGATTAATGTTGCTCCCATTGTCTCTCAAATACAGATTAAACGTGACTGTGGTCTCTCAGATCAGCAATCAAGTCGATTTAGGCTGCTCAAATGTCAAATGGGGGGACAAAAGGATGCGTGTCTGCTTGTGTGTGGGTGTACACACGTGTTTGTGTGCCAGGGTCATAAGGCCAAAGCTGTGTTAAGTCCCTGATCATGAACCAACCAACCAGCGCAGCCAGCCTCTCTCTCTGCAGGAGGTTAGCTCATATAGACTCAAAGCCACATGTACATATGGCACGTCCCTCCAAATCCCTCTGCAGAGCTCTCATCCTCCTTCCATCCCTCCCTCCCGCTCTCATCCTCCTTCCATCCCTCCCTCCCGCTCTCTTTCTCTCTCCTTCCCTCTCTCTCGCTCGCTCCATTCTCGGCTTTTGCTAACTCTTGTCTATCTGTCTCACCCACTAAAACTCCCTCTGTCTCTCTTCCTCCCTCTGTCTCACCCACTAAAACTCCCTCTGTCTCTCTTCCTCCCTCTGTCTCTCCCTCTGTCTCTCTTCCTCCCTCTGTCTCTCTTCCTCCCTCTGTCTCTCTTCCTCCCTCTGTCTCTCCCTCTGTCTCTCTTCCTCCCTCTGTCTCTCTTCCTCCCTCTGTCTCTCTTCCTCCCTCTGTCTCTCCCTCTGTCTCTCTTCCTCCCTCTGTCTCTCTTCCTCCCTCTGTCTCTCTTCCTCCCTCTGTCTCTCTTCCTCCTACTCTCAGACACACTTTCTCCTCTTTTGCTCCCTCACAGTCCAAACCCCCAAGTTATCAACCATACTTTACCTCTCTCTCTCTCTCTCTAGAAACCAAACACCACCACTCCATCTGAACTTCATCATGAATACATCTCCTCAGAAAGGCTGTGTGCAATTCCAAATGGCAGCCTATTCCCTACATACAGCCAAACTTTTGACCAGAGCTCTAAGGGCACTTGCACTACTGGCAATAGGGTGGCATTTGGAATGCAGCCCGTCTCTCCCCCAATGCCAGAGCATCCCTGCGATTTCCCCATTAACAATACTTTCCCCTATGAACGTACCCTCGCACCACAAACCACAGCAACACAGCTGCTTCCACTGCATTCCATTAAAAGATTCTACCATCGCAAGCACCTTCAACTACATTGAGATCCTTGAGAAAACCTCTTCAAATTAACACTGTGACAATTCACAGAGAAGAGCTAAGGAATAACAGCCTAGACTGAGGAGAAGGAAAAGCCAGAGCCAGACAAAGCAACTGGAAACAAAGATGGAGGTTTTAACAAACGTTATGTTCAGTGGATATATAAACATCTCTCTCTCTCTCCTCTCTCCTCTCTCTCAATAGAGGGGAGGAGCGAGATAGAGAGAGGGCGAGAGAAAAAGAGAGCGCGAGGTAAAGAGAGGAGAGAGAGTACGTGTGCTGTTGAATACTAGAGCCGGCTGAGTCTCAGGTACATGCCTTCATTCGTTTCAGAGGATTATTCATTTCCTTTTGAAGTGAGGCCGCTCGGCCGGCGAGGAAGGTCTGAAAGGCAGCCGAGAGGAGGCTTTCATACTTCTCCAGGAGCAGCTTGTCATCTGGGGGGTAAATACGTCTGTGGGAGCAGAGAGAGGGAATGAAAACAATGACGGAACATTCATTTAAATGAACAGTAACCACCGAGGAAAGTCAACCAGTACCTTTTTCTATTTACTTATTGTTTAATGAAATGTAAGTCCCCCCCCCCCCCCCACTGGGCACAGACGTCAGTTCAACGTATAGATTTGATTTACATCACCTAAATCCAATGACATATTGAATTTTAGTTAAAGGTTGGGTGAAAAAATATGTTTTTGCCCAGTGGGCTCAGTGCTAATAGATGTCGGAAACTGACTTAAATGTACAGATGTAGGACTTGACATTTTAGCCAGTTTGCTGCAGCAGGAAAATAATCCTGCAGCAACAGGAAATGTGACTTTATAATGATTGATTGATGCATTTTGCGCAAGGGGAAATGACATTTCCAAGTGAAAATTACAAACTTCAGAAGCCAAATAAGTTTGGCATTACCTGCAGGAAAGTTCTCTTGCAACAGGGTGATCGAACATCTGTATAGCCAGTCATTTAGAAGTGCGAACAGCCCGCTTTGGGGTTGGAACGGCCCCCTCACCCACCATAATCGAGGGGATAAACCAATGTAAATATTGAGACCGTGAGGGGATAAAGCTGTCAATCCTTTAAGAGCTACACATGTGAGTGATGGCTCAATTCGAGAGACAAAGTTTAGCGATGGCCCTGTAGGGCTCTAGTCAAAAGTAGTGCACTATGTAGGGAGTAGGGTATCATTTGGGACGCAGCCTGTGTGCTCGCCGTCGTTCATATCTTGGCCCCCGCTTTTCAACATATGGCTGGTTAATCTGCGATTTGACCCACATGTTTCTTCAGAATGTTTCGGCCCTTGTTTTGATGAGGTGGGGATCGTGTAAGAACTCGCCATTACATCAGCTAAAAACTTGACCTATTTCAATGAGCTTCGTCTTACTTCTTGACTCGTCCCTCCTTTTATTAAGTCCCCTACGCTGTTTAACACACACACACACACACACACACACACACACACACACACACACTTCTGAGAAGTTCGATAAACGAGACGGGAGCTCCCTTTGAAGCCCGTCTCTCATCTGACTCCCGTACCTGGAGCGCATTTCATCTAACGACGGGCTAAGTTCGTTAAGAGACTCCGCTAACGAGCGAGCCTAAATAGATCACAGGGTCTACGTCCCAAATGGCCTTGTATTCCCTATATAGTGCGCTATGGCCCTATGAGTAAGGCACTATGAAGAGAATGGTGTGTCACTTGGGACACGGACGAGGGTCTATTAGCTCGGGTTCCAGACTGGTGTGTCTGGCAGAGTTAGCTACCGACAATAATTCACAGACGCCATTAGACTATCCGCTCATTGAGTGCTCAGGGAAGAGGTCACTTTATGAAAAAGGGAGACAGAGAGAGAGGAGAAGGATGGAGAGAGTATTAACAATGAACGAAAAACAAGCTCTGACTAAGACATGTCAACGTTACTATAAAGAATTGACTGGCCTACTTACACTACCGTTCAAAAGTTTGAAAGAAAAGCACATTTTGTGTCCATTAAAATAACATCAAATTGATCAGAAATACAGTGTAGACATTGTTAATGTTGTAAATGACTATTGTAGCTAGAAACGGCTGATTGTTTATGGAATATCTACATAGGCGTACAGAGACCCACTATCAGCAACCATCACTCCTGTGTTCCAATGGCACGTTGTGTTAGCTAATCCAAGTTGATCATTTTAAAAGGCTAATTGGTCATTAGAAAACCCTTTTGCAATTATGTTAGCACAGCTGAAAACTGTTGTGCTGATGAAGGAAGCAATAAAACTGGCCTTCTTTAGACTAGTTGAGTATCTGGAGCATCAGCATTTCTGGGTTTGATTACAGGCTCAAAATGGCCATAAACAAATAACTTTCTTCTGAAACTCGTCAGTCTATTCTTGTTCTGAGAAATGAAGGCTGTTCCATGCGAGAAATTGCCAAGAAACTGAAGATCTCGTACAACGCTGTGTACTACTCCGTTCACAGAACAGTGCAAACTGGCTCTAACCAGAATAGAAAGAGGAGTGGGAGGCCCCGGTGCACAACTGAGCAAGAGGACAAGTACATTAGAGTGTCTAGTTTGAGAAACAGACGCCTCACAAGTTCTCAACTGGCAGCTTCATTAAATAGTACCCGCAAAACACCAGTCTCAACGTCAACAGTGAAGAGGTGACTCAGGGACGCTGGCCTTCTAGGCAGAGTTGCAAAGAAAAAGCCATATCTCAGACTGGCCAATAAAAAGAAAAGATTAAGATGGGCAAAAGAACACAGACACTGGACTGAGGAAGATATGGCTTTTTATTTGCAACTAGCTAACACAACGTGCCATTGGAACACAGGAGTGATGGCTGCTGATAAATGGGTCTGTACACATAAAAATAAAAATCAGCCGTTTCCAGCTACAATAGTCATTTACAACATTAACAATGTCTACACTGTATTTCTGATCACTTTGATGTTATTTTAAATGGACAAAAACAATGTTTCAAAAACAAGGACAATTCTAAGTGACCCAAACTTTTGAACGGTATTGTAGGTCTTCTGAAGTCTTTATCGAAGAGAGGAGGAAGAGGAGGAGGAGAGAGATCCGTCTCTTACTCCTTTGAATATTCTTTTCGCATAACGTGGCTGCGCCGCCTTTGTGAACGCACGGGATTCACGACTCGAACCTCCGCAACTCACTCTCTCTTTCTTTCTCTCAATAACTCCTTGGTACCACTCGCGCACAAGAGTCACAACTCAAGCCTCGGCAACCACCTCCCTCTCTCTCTTTCTCACTTTCGTCCCACTCAAACGTTCAAATTATTTTCTCTCCCAATGTTATTTATCCTCCTGAGATTCCGGTGCTCCGCCTGTGAACCCGTAAATGTAAGCAGAGGCCTCCTCGCTCCATACCTCTCCCCTCCTCACCTGTAGTTCCCCAGATGTCTCTTTTCATGCTCCTCCCGGGAGATCTGCTTGCGGACCTGAGTCAGTTGCTCTTTCTGCAGAAAAAAACACAACAGGTTCAAAAAATGTATTAATAAATTGTACAGCCCAAATTCCCCATGAGGCCGATTCAGACGCACACCTTTCCGACGGAGTTCTCAGTAGTTGGTATTCAGACTTGCCTTATGCAGGTGAGTAACACGCTCTAACACGTGGCTATCTTGCGGGCACTGAAAACATTTAATTAAACCGCTAAAAACCCTCCCGTTTGCTGGCCAACGGAATTCCTTGTTGATTTTTCATTAAATCGGGTTGTCAGTACATTTATCTTAAAGTTGATACTGTTTTTACTACTTTGCAGAAATGAAACAAACAGATATTAAAATATTTGCATTTTATGTTTCACAACCAAGTTTTTTTTTTAAATAGATTATATCTGACTCAAAATTCCATTACATAGTTTAAGGAATTGTTGGCAGAATTAAAAGGATGCAGTCAATGCATGATTCATTAAATTCACCAATAAATCACTAGGTAGTCTAATAAATATTGCTATGAGGTTGTAGATCACATCTAGTACATTGTTTGCTGCATCCAGCAATTCAGGGGATGAACTGTTTCAGATTCACTCATATTTAGGAAGCTAGCTATATGAATTGACAGCTAAGTCATGTAGCTATCTAGAACCTTAAAATGACACAGAGACCTGTGCTGTAACTATCACCTGGACAAGTGGGTGAGTGGTAGACTTCCTCCCCCCCTACGTATTCACAGTGCAATTTTGACTGTCAACTAAACACTGAAAAAGTATGAGAGGGTTTTATCTACTGTCCCCTGTGCTAGATTTGAGCTCATCTGGCTCAGGCTAACATCATCGTTGTTGTTGTTCTGCACAGGGTGAGGTTGTTCACGAGAACCCAAGGCATTCTTCGCTTACCAGTGAAACCTTAATAATCATCGCCTGTGATACGTTTTTTTGAAACACATTGAACTTATCTTTTATAAATCGTCAATAAATAATTTTGCTAATAAAAAATACAATAACCCTAACCCTATAAAAGTGTGAAGTAAGTTAACCTTTAATTTCAATTGTATTATTTCTCGCAGATATGAAATATAAAAGGTCCTTTTGCTCCAAAACCGTGCCGCAATCGATGCTTGTTAACGTTCAGAATGAGTGCCCGGGGCCGTAAACAAAACTCCCCCGCCCAGATGATACCTTCATGAATAAACGCTAAAGGTAGTTAGCGTCTATGAATGGGCTAAAGCTGAGGGAGAAATAGTCTACCTGTTCGTTGTTTGACCAATAGGACTGTAAAGTTCACAAATGTAAGACTCCTGTTATTTATATATTTGCAGAAAACAATTCAGGTTACTTTTGCTACTGCTTTCTAAACAATGATCCAAACAAAGTGGTGCTGTTCTGCTGCCTGTAAACACAGTCCAGTGCAGTGCAACATCAAAATGAATGGCACATGCTCCTATGGCATGGCCTATTTGTACAATAGGCCTACTCTAGCTGTGATTGGTAATGGCAAACCAGTCTGTGTAGAGTCCGGATCGTTTTTATTGTTTTTATTTACTGCAGTGTCTATTAATTGCCCAAATACATGTCTTTCCTATTCATATTACTCTAGAATTTTCACAAATACCTGACTCTACGTCATATCCTAACATTCTATGAATGTATGAAAACATGAACATTTGCATATCTATGTGCAAATGATAACAAACAAAACATAGAGATATTCTTCCCAAGGGTGTATATGAACAGATTTGAATGGTGCATTATGGGTGTAATTTCCACTTTAAGCCACCTGGTGTGATTTGGAACTTCTATCCCATTTTAAACATACAGACGTCGAGATACCATTGGATTCGTTTATTTCTTTGGTAGTGTGATTAAGAGGGGATGAGCTGTGTTTGTGAGACAATGGCGGCTCCTGAAGTGGCCCAGGGACGGTTCTTTTTTTACAAGAACATCTGTCGAGTCAGAATGGTTTGTGCTACAAACTGTTAAAATATATCTATGAAAAGCTGGGACAGGACAATGACCCAATGTCACGTCTTCGCCTGCTCCTCCCATCCGGCGTACGACGTCGTCCTGGGATTCACTGGTCCTGGGATTCATCATTACGCACACCTGGCAATCATCGTTACACACACACACCAGTTAATCATCATGATGCACACCTGGACTCCATTACCCTCATTACCCTCAATACCAGTTGGTATTGTTCTGTATATCTTTATATATCACCCTCCCATGTTCTCTCACCAGTTGGTATTGTTCTGTATATCTTTATATATCACCCTCCCATGTTCTCTCACTAGTTGGTATTGTTCTGTATATCTTTATATATCACCCTCCCATGTTCTCTCACTAGTTGGTATTGTTCTGTATATCTTTATATATCACCCTCCCATGTTCTCTCACTAGTTGGTATTGTTCTGTATATCTTTATATATCACCCTCCCATGTTCTCTCACTAGTTGGTATTGTTCTGTATATCTTTATATATCACCCTCCCATGTTCTCTCACCAGTTGGTATTGTTCTGTATATCTTTATATATCACCCTCCCATGTTCTCTCACTAGTTGGTATTGTTCTGTATATCTTTATATATCATTCTCCCATGTTCTCTCACCAGTTGGTATTGTTCTGTATATCATTATATATCACCCTCCCATGTTCTCTCACTAGTTGGTATTGTTCTGTATATCTTTATATATCACCCTCCCATGTTCTCTCACCAGTTGGTATTGTTCTGTATATCTTTATATATCACCCTCCCATGTTCTCTCACTAGTTGGTATTGTTCTGTATATCTTTATATATCATTCTCCCATGTTCTCTCACCAGTTGGTATTGTTCTGTATATCATTATATATCACCCTCCCATGTTCTCTCACCAGTTGGTATTGTTCTTGTGTATTGGTGTTCTGCCTCATGTCATTGTCTTGTTCGTGGAAAGGAAAGGAAAAGCAGCCAACAAGTGCTCAGCATATGTTGGAACTCCTTCAAGACTGTTGGAAAAGCCTTCCAGGTGAAGCTGGTTGATAGAATGCCCAGAGTGTGTAAAGCTGTCATCAAGGCAAAGGGTGGCTACTTTGAAGAATCTCAAATAGTCTGTGCATGTGACAAAACAAAATGTAATTGATTTGAAATATTAAATAGAATACATTTGTTTAACACCTTTTTTGGTTACTACATGATTCCATATGTGTTATTTCATAGTGTTGATTATATTATTCTACAACGTAGAAAATAGTAAAAATAAAGACAAACCCTGGAATGAGTCGGTGTGTCCAAACTATTGACTGGTACTGTATATACAAAATATATTAATTAATCACAAATAGAGTGGATTGATTGATCATGAAAGTTGCCATATTCATGTTCAATCCATTAAATATTGGAAGGTGAGAAAAGTGTACAATAGGGTAATATTATAATAATAATAAAAAATAATAAATTATAATTATAAATAATGAATAATAATAATAATAGTCCTATAAATATTCCCTATTCCTCACTAATCATGGAACTGTAATAACAACGGTCCAGTCATCGTGAAACGTGCACCATGCTCCAGGTTTGAAATGCTACTTGTGGTGTGAGTTCCATAATGTTGCAAATGTTCCAAATTAATACACAACGTTAGCCTAATATAATCCAATATTGCTAGCGAACCTCAAGAAGAAACTACACAGACGTGAACGAGGAAAGAAAAGTTAGTCAGGTAACCATGGTTGACAGAGGAAGAACAATGATTTCAAGCACCACCCTCCTTTTAAAGCTTCCAGTCTGTTATTCTGACTCAATCAGCATTAGAGTGATCTTCAGCCCTGTCCTCGTCAACACTCTCGCCTGTGTTAACGAGACAATCCCTGACATGATGGCAGCTGGTCCTTCAGCAGAAATGTTTTTTGAGGTTAAAGTACATTTTTCATGGCAAAGAGGGACTTTGCAATTAATTGCAATTCATCTGATCACTCTTCATGACATTCTGGAGTATATGCAAATTGCCATCATCAACACTGAGGCAGCAAACTTTGTGGAGACCAATACTTGTGTCATTCTCAAAACTTTTGGCCACGACTGTACAGTGTTATGTTTGGGGAAAATCCAATATACAATTTTACTGAGTACCACTCTCCATATTTTCAAGCATATTGGTGGCTGCATCATGTTATGGGTATATTTATAATAGTTAAGGACTGTTTTTCAGGATTAAAAAAACCTGGTTCAGTCTGCTTTCCACCAGACACTGGAAAATAGACTCACATTTCAGCAGGACAATAACCTAAAACACAAGGCCAACTCTACACGGGAGTTGCTTACCAAGAAGACAGTGAATGTTCCTGAGTTAACTTAAAGCTGCTTGAAAATGTAGGGCAAGACTTGAAAATGATGATCAACAAGCAATTTGACAGAGCTTGAAGTATTTTGAAAATAACAAATGGGCAAATATTGTACATTCCAGGTGTGCAAAGCTCTTAGAGACTTACCCAGAAAGTGATTCTAACATGTATTGACTCAGGGGTGTGAATGCTTATGTAAATTAGATATTTCTGGATTGAATTTTCAATACATTTGCAAAAACATTTTAAAAACATGTTTTCACTTTTTCATTATGGGATATTGTGACAACAAAATGTGGAATAAGTCAAGCTGTATGAATAATTTATGAAGGCACTGTACAATTCGGAATAACGGCACAGCTATTTATAGCCTACTTCACTGTGGAAAAGGGGCAGCAATACATGTCATGTTGATATGATTTTCAGTTTGCTTCCATATGGCTAGTTTCACATTTGTCTCCAGGGATCATAAGGAAAAAACATGCAAAACAATTGCTATGTGTATTTACAATCCCCCTTCTCCAAACGGATTACTAATTTACCTAGCTCTTACCAATAGATCTTATCAAGTTGTAAATTACAGTGCATTGAGAATGGTGTTTTTTTTGGTTTTTTTTATCGGATTTCTATCTAAATTTTTCCACCTGAAACCGACAGGTGCTCAACCTTATTCATGGTTTCCTTGCGTGTAAAGATGGTGGAATTATTAGGGAATTAAGTCAAGGTCAGAATATGGCATATATGTGGCTTCAGGGTCAGAAAACACAAAAAGCAAATAATGTGCAAGTAACTTGGGTCTGAATTCCCCCCATGCAAGCTCCATCTGAATAAGTGACGGACTGGTGAAGTCAGAGGCACAGAGAGGCCTAGTGTTGAAAAGAAAGGAGTCGGCCTCCCTCCTCAACACCTCTGTTACACCGGCCCTGCAAATTCAAAGTTCACATAGATTTTTCCTCCCACATTCAGATTTTTTTTTATCCGTCAAAGAGCCATAATTGTGAGAAGAGTCAGGGTTCCTCCAATTACAGTCACTGATCGCTAAATGCCGGTACATGTCCGTACACTCACACCCCCATACACCGCTACCCACACTTGGATATCACTGTGGCATTTAAAAAATAAAATACAGCTTGTGTTGCCGTGTTCCCCCTCCTTTCAGACCATTAAAGGTTGATCAATGGATTAATCAAACAGTGGAACCCACGAGCTACGTAAACCTGGCTCTTAGCTCTGGTAGAACGCGACAACCTCAGCCAGCCTACTTCTAAAGTGTGTATAATGAAATGTTACGCTGTCGACTGAAACTTTAACTTTTACAGTGACAAGGGGAAGAAAAGAGAAGTACGTTTCTCTCACTCTGTCAAAAGTAATTTCTCTTCTTCTGGTCGCACAGTTATGTCGCCGTAAGTATTATTTAGGCCTGCTGTCCCTTAAAACATCTCATCCATCTTTCTGTCAATCTTCTCCATATCTGTTCAATAACAATATGCATCATCTGCTAAATGGTATATATTATATTATTATATATTATTATGCATTAAAAATACTAAAGCAGAGGGAATTCCTACTTCTGAAATTATAACTATTATTATTTTTTTAAGTAATTTTTGACGCACCAGTTCTTCTTTCCTCCGCTCCAGCGTGTGGCGCTGTTTTTCTGCCTCGGAGGAGGCGGCCGAGAGCTTCTTCATGGATCCCTGGCCGTAGAGCCGTCTCTGGGCCTCCGCCTTCTGCTGGGCCAGGTTACGCTTCTTGTCGCTCGCTCTGAAATAAGAAACCACGACACCACAGAGACAAACAATGAGAACAGCAAACTTTCTCTCTCTTTCTTTCTCTCTCTCTCTCACTCATTTAGCTTCCCTCCAATGCCTTTATTTACGTACTCTATAAAGTCTAATTTAATTATTATTTCAAAGCCCCCAGCCTCTCTATTTTGGCATTGAAGCACAAAAAGTGGAATGCTGAACGTACCAAACCTGGGTTCTTTCAAAAACCATAGCTGCACTTGAGTTTGCCCTGGAGTAATGGAATGAATATTGTCCAAAAAGTGCAAACACACACCCCAGACATGCTCAATCAAATAGTCAAAGCATTTGAAAGTCAAAGCAAAGTTGTAAGGAGTCAGAACCATTGACTTCCTTCATATTCCTAATAAAGAAGTCAATGGTCCCAACTCTCTGGACTAATGGGAGCAATTTATTTCAGCCACTCACTGGCCCTTTAAATGTAATATTGTGCCCTGCGGTGGGCACTGGGGTCACTCTGTGTCCTGGATTCCCCGGGAACTGCCCTAGCTCATTTGGGCGGAGGGATACGGATTGTGTTCCGACACCTTTCTAGAGCTGGGACTATAAACCGAAAGTTATCGACACTGACCATACCCGATCACATATCGTTCATTACGATAAGTAGCCTGAACTGGAGTTTGAAATGAAATAAGTTTGCTGATATCAGTGATTGTTAAAGGGAGAATTTATGGCTACAACCATCAAACTAGTAGTAGGGTAATAAAAATAAAACTGTGTTGCACATTGAAGTTATAAACATATAGTTATTTTTATCATTATCACATCAATTCAGGCAATATATTGCAATATGGATATTCTTTCATATCGCACAGCTCTACACAATTTCCAACTGAACCAAGTCACAAGCCCACCCAGCCACCACCAGCTGCACCGGCCCACTCCTTTGGGAGGTAAGGTAATACTTTATGAGGGAAAACTCAATGAACATACGCAGTTTGTCTGGTGCCAGACGTTGTTTTAATGTTCTTTCATCATGCCAAGATTTATTTGTTGGGAAATAACCAAATCTCCCCTTTTAGTCTGTATGAACGAAGTAAACATTGGCTATGAACCGAATTCTACTGATAAAGGAATAATGGCACTGTCCTGCACTAGAACTGTTAGACAACGCTTTTTCTCCTAATGGTTTACAATACTGACCTAGAGCTGAGTTCAGTGGATCACAGTTACACAGTGCTGCCAAGCAGATGTTTTCCCAATTCTTCTGATAAGTTATTTACATTGTATTGTACTGGGATAGAGCCGTGTTCAGTATAGCACTGTGTATCACAGTTACAAAGCGCTGCCAAACAGATCCACTGCAGGGGTGTATTTGATCCACTCCAGTGTGTAAGTCCTATGTGGACTATATTTAGCCGTGTGATGGAGAGGCACAGAGAGAGTAGAGAACTGGAGGTCAGGTCTGGGATGATCAATCAGTGTAGAGACTCAGGGCAGCCCGGGGACAGCACGGCCACAACTAGTCAGTATGGATACAATCGCACACGCAAACATTCACATAAACATTTACACACACACACGCACGCACACACACAAACAGGCACAAATGCACACATGCACAGACACAAACAAATATCTCCCACACACACGTGTACATACACGTATTGTGACCACTAACCGGCCTCTGCCCAGTAACCTGTCCTGAACTTTAGTCACGGTCACCAGCCAGCTACCAGCCGGAACTCAACCCTGCACCTTAGAGACTGCTGCCCTAAATACATAGTTATTGAACACTGGTCACTTTAATAATGTTTACATACTGTTTTACACACTTCCTATGTATATACTGTATTCTAGTCAAGTCTCATCCTATATAACTACTGCTGTACACACCTTTTCTATTCATATACTGTCCATAGTTCCTATACACACCATCATATACATATACACTACCAGTTTGGCCACACCTACTCATTCAAGGGCTTTTCTTAATTTTTACTATTTTCTACATTGTAGAATAATAGTGAAGACATCAAAACTATGAAATAACACATATGGAATCATGTAGTAACCCAAAAAGTGTTAAACAAATCAAAATATATTTAGGCATTCTCTCAATTGTTAATTGAAATGCATTCCAGGTGACCACCTCATGGTGGTTAAGCTGTCATCAAGGCAAAGGGTGGCTACTTTACAGTATATTTGGATATATATACACTGGGGGCCAAAAGTTTGGAATATTACTCATTCAAGTGTTTTTCTTTATTTGCACTGTTTTGTACATTGTACATCAAAACTATGACATAACACATATGGAATCATGTAGTAACCAAAAAAGTGTTAAACAAATCAAAATATATTTTCTATTTGATACACCCTTTGCCTTTATGACAACTTTGCAAGAGGAGACTGTGAGAATCAGGCTTTCATGGTCGAATTGCTGCAAAGAAACCACTACTAAAAGACAACAATAAGAAGAAGAGACTTGCTTGGGCCAAGAAACATGATCAATGGACATTAGACTGGTGGAAATTTGTCAATTGGTCTGGAGTCCAAATTAGAGATTTTTGGTTCCAACCTCAACCAAATTTAGATGGTTTGCGATGAGACGGACTGCAGTGAAGGAAACATTTGACTGAAGTTAAACAATTTAAAGGCAATGCTACCAAATACTAATTGAGTGCATGTAAACTTCTGACCCACTGGGAATGTGATAAAGAAATAAAAGCTGAAATAAATCATTCTCTCTACTATTATTCTGACATTTCACATTCTTAAAATAAAGTGGTTATCCTAACTGACCTAAGACAGGGAATTTTTACTAGGATTAAAATGTCAGGAATTGTGAAAAACTGAGCTTAAATGTATTTGGCTAAGGTGTATGTAAACTTCCGACTTCAACTGTATATACACATTTATTTAACACTTTTTTGTTCACTACAGTTTTGATGTCTTCACTATTATTCTACATGGTAGAAAATAGTAAAAATAAAGAAAAACCCTTGAATGAGTTGGTGTGTCCAAACTATTGACTGGTACTGTGTATTTATAATAGTAAAAATAAAGAAAAACTCCAATGAATAGGTGTGTATTTATATTCTGGACGTTCTAATAATCTCACACACACACACAGTATACAGTATACAGTACACCATAAAGCGTACTGTAAGCAACATACACAGCAGCCTATTGAACAATGCAAAAAGACCACAATGGTGAGGGTCTAAGCTTTGTAACTCTTTTTTTTTTGCCGTCCAACAATCCAGCACGTAACCTACTTTTAGAAGGACTGCCGTTTTTGCAGTTGTTAAAACAAAATACAGAAGCCCTAGTAAACAAAGCACTCCGTATCTCTAATGAAATCGCTCTGCAACGAATAACAAGATACATCACATCAAAGAATTGAACATGTTTTGTGGCGAAATGAAGAGAATCAATACAATTCTAAAACATTCAAAAGCCTTGGACATGCAAAAGTTCAGCATATGCTTTTTGACGAACTCATAATGGGCCTCGGGAGGACGATATTGTAAAAGTGTTGCTGCTACACGGCAACTAAAAAGGTCTACCTGATGTTAAGCAGCTTCAGTGCGTTGAACAAGACCCCTTTCTTCACGTCATAATCAATCTTCTGGTCAGTCCCGAAGCTCGGAGCTCGATTGATCTGCGGGAAAAAAAGATTGAAAGATCTTTTTCTGTTTTTTTTTTTCAACACTGAAATACAATTTGAAAAAAACATGACCTGTGGGCAATACTTTTGAATGTATTTGATTTATTTGTTTTAAGACATTGTACAGTTGCCCAGAGGATGAAGTACAAAGCCCAGAGGATAACATGAAAGCACTGTAACTTCCCTCTTTATACTGTGTTTCTTCTGGTTAGAAGAATGGCTTATGCAACAATATACAACACTTATTTCCAATGTGCACTTCAGGCAGATTGGTGAGAGGAGGGAGGGGGACGTGTGTGTGTGTGTGTGTGTGTGTGTGTGTGTGTGAGTGTATGTTAGGGAGGGGGTAGTGTTTATTGGTTGGAGGACACTTTAGAGCCTGGTCCTGTGACCTTTGACCTAGCCCGGGCCCACATCCTGTCTGGGGGGGGGGGGGGGCGGGCTGTCACCAGATACGTGACCCCGGCTCTCAAACACGGAGAGATAAGAGCCTGATTGTATTGTGGACACTGTGAGCCAATGAGTGACCGGGAGCTCGGTCCGTGGCGTGCTACTGCCCCCTGTGTCCTATGGGACGCTGGCACTGCCAGACAATACAATCAGGCTCTTATCTCTCCGTGTTTGAGAGCATCAAACCTGTGCAGCATTGTGGGTAAATTGTGGCTAAAAGATTGATCTCCAAATAAGGAATAGTTATTTATGATACTAGGTGATTTGTAGCTCAGTCCGTCGGCAATGTCGAACAAGCCCAATAACACAGTACAGTGGCTCAGTACAAGCAGCACAAGCCAAACGTTCAGAGGATTCACTCACAGAGTGGCTCCATACACAAAAGCCCTATATCATTTGTTTTCATTCTTGCAAAATGTAAGAATTGACTCCTTTCACTCAAAAAGGAAAAAGGGTAAAAACGTCAGTGGGGGCGACGGATTCAGATATCAAGCGTTATACCTGAAATGACAAAATCTATTATTTTCGGTGTTCTCATCCCCAGACGGTGGGGGAATTAATTTTATTTATTTTTTTTAAAAAGGGGCCAGCATGTGAAGGAGAGAACACTGATTGAATTCTGCCTAAAAGGGAGTTCAAATAACGGCGGGATCAGGCTTCAGTCCTTGAGCGGCACAACGAGGTAACTACTCCCCCGGTGACACATTCACACCACCTCTCTACCTTTTAATTCACACAGCACTGCCACCACTTGATGTAATTCGCTAAGCATTAGGTTGTGAAAACACACATAGGCACACATACATATTTCAATAACACTCCATTTACACAAACAAGAAGAGAAACCTCCAGGTGCACACACTGGGTCAGTTCATTTCAATTCTATTTCCTGTAGTAAGCTTAATCTACACACTGGATTTGCGTCAGCAAATGGCCCCAAGACAGAAACAGTGCAAACGCTCCCTAGGTACTAAGACTTGCCGTTTCTCTTCTGGCCGGCCAATCGCTAATCCCCGGCACAAAGGTGCTCGCTGATGTGTGCCAGGGCTTTAGGGAGCGCTGCTGTAAGATCACTTTTACATCACAACCTAGGCGCCATGCACCACTGGGCGTAATGGTGCAAGAGTTGGCAACCGTGCGCTAAATCAATGAATTTTATGTAGCCGTAACCCTACCAGGTCCCCTTGCCCCCATTGACACTGGGCCCTTTGAGCACAGACTGGCAACAGTACCATTGGAGAGCTGTCCCTTCACTCACACACACACACACACACACACACACACTGGGTTACAGTAGCCGCAAAGAGCTAGTAACCTTGCCTGCCCCGCAGATAGCCCTGCCTCACAAAAACTGACAAAGAGCACTCAAACGTCTAACAACGCAGGAGGTGCCGTAGATTTACAGTGTCAGCCATTTAGCTTTCCTCTCAGTGAGGTATGTTTATCCCAGCGTTCTCTCTTGCTCAGTGAGGTATGTTTATCCCAGTGTTCTCTCTTGCTCAGTGAGGTATGTTTATCCCAGTGTTCTCTCTTGCTCAGTGAGGTATGTTTATCCCAGTGTTCTCTCTTGCTCAGTGAGGTATGTTCATCCCAGTGTTCTCTCTTGCTCAGTGAGGTATGTTTATCCCAGTGTTCTCTCTTGCTCAGTGAGGTATGTTTATCCCAGTGTTCTCTCTTGCTCAGTGAGGTATGTTTATCCCAGTGTTCTCTCTTGCTCAGTGAGGTATGTTTATCCCAGTGTTCTCTCTTGCTCAGTGAGGTATGTTTATCCCAGTGTTCTCTCTTGCTCAGTGAGGTATGTTTATCCCAGCGTTCTCTCTTGCTCAGTGAGGTATGTTTATCCCAGCGTTCTCTCTTGCTCAGTGAGGTATGTTTATCCCAGCGTTCTCTCTTGCTCAGTGAGGTATGTTTATCCCAGCGTTCTCTCTTGCTCAGTGAGGTATGTTTATCCCAGTGTTCTCTCTTGCTCAGTGAGGTATGTTTATCCCAGTGTTCTCTCTTGCTCAGTGAGGTATGTTTATCCCAGTGTTCTCTCTTGCTCAGTGAGGTATGTTTATCCCAGTGTTCTCTCTTGCTCAGTGAGGTATGTTTATCCCAGTGTTCTCTCTTGCTCAGTGAGGTATGTTTATCCCAGTGTTCTCTCTTGCTCAGTGAGGTATGTTTATCCCAGTGTTCTCTCTTGCTCAGTGAGGTATGTTTATCCCAGTGTTCTCTCTTGCTCAGTGAGGTATGTTTATCCCAGTGTTCTCTCTTGCTCAGTGAGGTATGTTTATCCCAGTGTTCTCTCTTGCTCAGTGAGGTATGTTTATCCCAGTGTTCTCTCTTGCTCAGTGAGGTAAAAAAGAAAGGGAGAAAAGTGTGCTTTTCATTTACAAGCCCCTCACATATTGTCTGACACACACAAAGAGAGCATGGGGGTATGTACTGTACTGTATGCTGCATGGGTAGTAAAGTTGCCATTGGTAATCGCGCCTGTGTTTTTCTTAGCTTGTCAAATTTTTCAGTGTGATTTGTGGTGTCTATTGGTCACTAGGAGTCCGGCAGCATAACAGACTTTCTTTCTTTCTTTCTTTCTTTCTTTCTTTCTTTCTTTCTTTCTTTCTTTCTTTCTTTCTTTCTTTCTTTCTTTCTTTCTTTCTTTCTTTCTTTCTTTCTTTCTTTCTTTCTTTCTTTCTTTCTTTCTTTCTTTCTGGCCGGCCAATCGCGCCTGTGTTTTTCTTAGCTTGTCAAATTTTTCAGTGTGATTTGTGGTGTCTATTGGTCACTAGGAGTCCGGCAGCATAACAGACTTTCTTTCTTTCTTTCTTTCTTTCTTTCTTTCTTTCTTTCTTTCTTTCTCCTTCACTTTCTGTCTCTTTCCTCTCCGTATTTCTCTCTCTACGGCTCTCCTTTTCTTCTCCCCGTCTCGCTCCTTCACTCCTTCTTTCGCCCCCGCTCTCTCTCTCCTTCTCCCCTTCCATCTCTCTCAAACCTTTCAATCTCCTTCTCTCCTTCCCCTTCTCTCTCTCTCCCTCGTCTCTTCTCTTGCTCTGAGGTAGGAAGTCAGGCCAGTCTGGCCTTAAGTGAAACCCCACAGCCTCTAAAATCCTGCTCTGATTTCCTTAAGTGTCTCAGGCAGGGGCTTAAAGAGCTCGTGCTCCGAGAGGCATTCAACAAAAAGATTATAAGTTTTACACTCTGGTGAGTTTTTCCCATATTCGCATTGAATATGTAAATATAAATCCCACTGCAAGAGAGCGAGAGCAAGCGAGAACAAACAAAACGTTTATATCATAACTTTATTTATTTATTCCCCCCCCCGGTCCATTTCAATTCTTCCAATTTAAAGGTTGGAGTCAGAGAGAATGTCAGCTAGGTACATAGTGAATCTGTTACATGCCCTGGGAAAATTCTTTTTTATGCACCTGGATACGTGTCTCTGATGCATAAAGTAACCTGCCAACGTTTCTATAGGCACATGCAAAATGAAGCTCCGTGGTCGGGCGTTCTGCGTGCGATTAAACCCCACGTGAATCGACCATTTGGTTTGAATCGACTTTGATGTGCTCGCACTTTAATAATCCGGGTTTTTAACCTTAAAGCTCAAACAGAAGGGTGCACAGAGCGACCCAGCGAAGTCATACGATGTTTGGATTTTGGACGGTTTAGTCAAAATAAGAACAAGACAGAAAGTACAAATTCCCCCCACATAGCTGTCTGACTCAGTGAGCTGAGTAGGGCCTTAAGGGCATTGGCTAGAGCAGAGAGAGCCCTATAATAATATACCTATTAATGGATCAATGAATCAGTGCTCGCACTCGTCTCCCGTTGTGTTTGCGTTTAAATACTCTGCAGACACTCAAATGCACGGCCTTGATTCATCTCTCGCAGTAAGACTAGGCCGCCATTTTTTGCCTACATTAGTGTAAACAAACCCTGGCTTTCTCAAAACACCGATACAGCCTCAAACGCTCAGGGGCATCGGCACAGTTCAACAGCCACCAGAATGGACTGTTATTACAACACAAAGACAAAAAGGGGGAGTGGTGATCCAGCTGGCCGGCCGGTTAAATGGGGCTCCGGTTTCAACGCCTACTCAATTACTGTTTTGATCCTTTGTCGCGTTTATAATGGCTGATTCCGACAGAGAAACTTGAGCCGGGAACAGGAGAGGTCCAGAGCATGTTAAAAGTCCCGGGACTTACCAGACCAACACTTTTGGTCTGGAATGGCTGTTAGCCTTGGCTTATCCAAGGCTAACAACACACACACACACACACACACACACAGACAGTTGCTGCCATCCCAGCCTGATAATACATTACTAAATACTGGTGCTAATTTTCAACTGGCCCATATACCAGACCTGTACATTCCTAATTTGATGCATATTCGGTGAAATAGTCAAGTTTTATTTTTTCTCCCCCAACTTGGTTTTGCCACGGTTATGGATGGAAACAGACAGATCCTATGGAATACAATTCTTCTTTAAAAAGGGACAATCTGCAGTTGCTTTAATGAATGAAGAAGGTACCCACTGATTCTTGAAGAATATAACAAAATGGCTCACAAGCTTATTTCAACTGTAGTGTCCCATCAAAATCTAAAATATAAGCTTGTTTCAAAGTAAATGTACAAAAAAAAAAACACTATACAGCCTTAAAACATGGTTAAAACTCTAATTTGATTGTCAGTCCTTGCATCCATAGCTCTGTCTATGAATTTGAGAGTGGTTACATTTATCCAGGCCCCATCCCTCAGGTTTTTTCCAAAACAGAGTGGGGAGTTAGCTTTGTTATTGTTTAAAATGCAGATTGCCTCTTTAATAAACCCCTTATGAAGCCATACAGCTGGAAGGTGAATACTGCCATCTAGAGTTCCATATAGGAGATTAAATAGGCAGGTACATAAACATTTTAAATAATACTATAATAAATAATGGATTTAATCAGTGCCATAACTTATATTAATAAAATATATTGGGGGACAAAAATCTACTGAAATATGTCCTATTCTAAGTGAACTATATGGAATACATTTTGGAATTCATAGAAATTAAATCAAGATGGTGGAAAGGTCTTTAGATGAGGTAAAGGAGCATGCCAATTCATTCTTCATCACCCCGAAGTCCCCTTGAATATTTAAGGAACAATATTTATTTCAAAGTTATAAAACAAAAATAGTATACAGGGCATGGTTTCCTTCATCCCCTAAATACTACAGTTCACATTCCTACATTTATGAATATGTATTTTTAGCTCCATAAATAAAAATGATATATTATATAGGGCTTAAAATAACCATGGTATCACCACAGATTAAATATAATTGTATGAATGTTTATGCAACTATGAGCTACTTAATATTTTCTGAAATGAAAATAGACATTGGAGGTATTTTAGGGTATTGTATTTTAGGGACACTATAGGATGTGTCTGCCCTGTGATGTAGACAACTTTGGACTGGACACAGTGGCAAGGAGGGTAAGAGGGTAACAGCAGAAGATCAAAGTGTGTGTATGTGTGTGAGAGAGACAGAGAGAGAGAGAGAGAGAGAGAGACAGAGAGAGACAGATAGAGATAGATAGAGAGACAGAGAGAGAGAGAGTGTGTGTGTTTGTGTGTGTGCGTGCGTATGTGTGTGTGTTTGTGGGCGCCTTGAAAGAGCTGCAGTATTTTGTTTACGCTTGCCAGTGCAGATCATTTCCATTCCAGTAGAAAGGATGTCTGGCTTGTATTGGCTCTCAGGAAGGGACAAGCAAACCAAACTCATCTTGAAGCAATCGGAGAGGGGGTTAGAGTGAGCTTTGTCTGACCACCGTGGGGGCGGGCGGGTGGGGGGGAGTGACCGGAGCTGTCGCCTGTCCCAAACACCAGCAGCACGCTTGACTCAAAGCAAGCACGTCTTATTAGCTGCCAATCACTCCTTGCGACACGCCCCTGAGGTGGTGAAATGGTGGGATGGCTGAGAGGAAGAGGGCTCCCGAGTGACGCAGCGGTCTAAGGCACTGCATCTCAGTGCTAGAGGCGTCACTACAGACCCGGGCTGTATCACAACCGGCCCTGATCGGGAGTCCCATAGGGCGGCGCACAATTGGCCCAGCGTCGTCCGGGTTAGAGGAGGGTTTGACCGGTGTAGGCCGTCATTGTAAATAAGAATTTGATCTGAACTGACTTGCCTAGTTAGATAAATTAATTAAAAAGAGGGGGAGCTGGGTAATTATGCTGCTGCCTTCAAACAAACAAACCCTGTAATGAGTCACTGTGTGTGTGTGTGTGTGTGTGTGCATATGGCGCGAGAAATTTCAAATTCTCACACACCACCTCTTTCAGACACGTGTGTGTGTGTGTGTGTGTGTGTGTGTGTGTGTGTGTGTGTGCCCTTCTTCTTCACCTCCTACTTTGTTATGGGTCTGCTGGATGTTTTACAAGAGGGTCAAGTCCCTCCCAGCCCCTCCTTAAGTATGAAAGGATGGGTTTGATGCTGGGAGAGATCAGAGCAGGTCGCAGTAGCTGCCCTGGAGAGAAAGATTAAACCCCTACAGAAACAGACACACACACACACACACACACACACACACAGGGCCTATAACTCTTTGGTCAAAAGTATTTACTATTGGGAATAGATTACCACTTGGGGTCCAGCCCAGGAATTATTTCTGCTAGCTGGAAAAAGTTGTTCATTTTATTTTGAAAAAAAAAACAAAAAAAAACAGCTCTATTTCTTTTGATCACACACACACACACACAGGATTTAATGAGGACCAGTGTTCCCGTACAGAGAAAACCCACCAATAATTCCTAAAAAGAATAAATCTGCTGACACCCAGGCTCTCCGGCTGTGGGATAGACATGCCAAATCATTTAACGGGACAGTTTGCATGTATATTCTCCCTTTTCTCCCTCTCACTGTGTGCTCTGAATATTCTCTCCCGTCGCCTGCTTTTGACATTATTCGTCATGCTGGCTTAACATCTCCAGTGTGACTGGGGCCCTTTGGTAAGACTTGAGAAACAAGGTTCCTGTGGGAGAGCGAGGGCCCTGGAGGGAATGAATCACGATTGCGCCGCAATATTTAGCTAATGAGAAAAAGCATCTCGCATGACTCGCTCTGAGACCCCTTTCTTTTCGACACTACACCAAGATACAACACATGCTTGTATCTGTTAGATTTTTTATTTTTTTTTCCAGTGGGAGTTTTATTTCCTCACAGCGTTTTCTCGCGTGTGCAAACGGAACCCTTAAAACGATTAGAAAGCCAACCGTCCAACCAGTCGGTGAGCGTCGAGTGGAAAGCTGCCGACGAGATGCAGATGCTGTGTTTGTGTGTGTGTGTGTGTGTGTGTGTGTGTGTGTGTGTGTGTGTGCATCAACACAGGCGGTTCAATGAAAGTGAAGTTTCTTGGGTTACACCATGTGTGTCTCTCCCCGTGTAATGCTGGTGTTTTGACTGTCAATAAGAGGTAGAACCGGTGTTGAAAACCCAAGGAATTAAGATAAGGATCGCACAAAGCCTCTCTTTCTTTCCCTGCTCAGTACAATGAGCCCTGCATCTGGCTTTGGTTCGCCTCGAATATCTCCCTCCCAACCGCCTTCTCCGTTTTCAACCTAACAACCACATTGCTGAAGTAATGCTTTGGTTATTATCGAGCAGGTGTGTGTTTGTACAAATGTACAATCCCTTTTTCTGAATATCAGCATTTATTTTCAATATTTTTCAAGCTCCGTTGATTTTCATTTGTGTCCGTTCATTGGGAAATCACAGGAGCTCGAGTCTGCCGAGGGTCTGCTCAGCTACGAGCAAGTGTCCCTAATCAAGGGTGTTTGCAATGCCACACAATGCCGAATGTCTTGTCAAAGCTGTGTGGCGACTTTTCAGGCGTAATTGCAGGATGTGAAACGCAATCATGTTCTTTTCTTGAAACCTACCCCCAGAAAGAAAAACACACACGCACAAGCACGCATACACACAGCAAAGCTAATCGTATTTGACATTTTCTTTAATATGACACCATCTACCTTTTAGGTAGCCATTAGAATCCGACTCGACGTTCATTACTTAGTTCTAGTTAGAACGGTGCGGTGCCGGCGCGTGATATGGCTCGGCAAAAGTACCTCAATCCAGTGATGGGGGATGGCAGTGTACTCCTAATTATCCAATAATCCCAATGGACAAATTGAAAAGATTGAAATACTGCTCGTTTTTACTGAAACTGCCTTTTTTCGTCAGCTTGCTGGGCTAGGTAATGCTAAAGCAACCCATTGGATTCAAAACTTCCGGTAGCTACTCACCCCAACGCTAGGCATCGCAATTTATTGGAATCCAATGGGCTGCTAATAGCATTAGCTAGCCTAGCATGCTGACGAACAAGGCTGTTTCGATAAAAACGAGCAGTATTTTAAGCTTTGATATGTCAGTTGGGATAATTTGATAATTAGAGAGTACAGCGCCATCTCCAATCCCTCGATTGAGGTAGGTTTTCTGAGCCATATCTGGAGCTGGCTCTGCGCTGTTCTTAACATGGCATAGCGCCGTTCTGACTAGAGAGAAGTAATGGGACGTCTAGTCGGATTCTAAAGGTAGCCAACATGCTCTGAATTGGCATGGCCTGAAGTTTCATTTCCTGGTTAAGTTTGCCTGTCAGTGTCGTCGGACCAGCTCACACACACACACACACACACACACGGAGGAAAAGCCCAGCATATAGACTCCATGTAATCTGGACTGACACCGATGAGGTAACCTGAGATGTGAAGTCTCCACAGTTAAACAATCTTGCCTAGATTATGTTGAACACATACACAGACGCACACACGTGTGTACACACACGTACACACACACACACGTACACAAACAATCTAAAAAGTAAACTAATATTACTACATTTGCCCTAAAATGTTGTAATTACAATTTGTATCAGAGGGGACGGCATACGGGCATAGGGGGTTGCAGTGGTTAAAATGTCAGGTGAGTAAACTAATATTTACTTCACTACAAAATACATACAATCACTACCATGAGCCAAGCAGTTGCAAAGAAAACGACTTACGTTATTTTCAGGCTTCGTAGGATACGCGCTGAGGGCCGGGGAGGGTTTCTGCACATACGAGTGTATCCTGAGTAATCACTTGAATTTTGGAAATAAATTATTGTGGCTGTAAATGTAGCGTGAAAGAGAAGCGTTTTTTTTTGCCGTGAAACTGGCAAGGATGTTAATTGATGAGAGTTATGGCGGGCGGCTAGGTGCACCGGGGGAATCATTACTGCTGAAGTGTAACAACTGCATCCATGGCTGTTTGCCTTCTCACACACGCGTGCATGAACACAAAAGTATGCACACACACACACACACACACGGCTCCAAACTTACACGGCAAAGGCATCAGCAGTCACTCTGTGTCCTTTCGTCATTCAACCACACACACACACACACACACACAAAAACTTGGAGTGTCAGGTAGTTACGTGACATTTGTGTTCTTCCATGACTCAGCCAAATCTCCCAGGAACTACGGAGTAGGTGCTTTTAAATCTGAGGCTTTTAAAAAACTGATATTATTGTTATTATTATTTTGGGTTCATGAAATAGTGAAAACAAACAATTATCACAGTGTTATTTCACATCCTAGAGTCAATTTGTGAGAGGAGAAAAACGGCGTGCAGTACTTTGGGTTAAAGGATTTAGGTCAGTGGTCACGATCAACTGGTCGATCTCCAAGGCTTTCCAAGTCGATCAACAAACATTTCTGTAAAAAGCCCAACGAGGCTTGCGTTCCTATTATTTTATTCATGTCATGCTGTTTGCGATAGGTGACTTGATTCAGCTGCCCTGTGCACCGGGTAGTCGAAGTGTTCCCATTTTTAACCACACCCAGCAAGCTCGGAGACCAAATCAAGTGCACCTATGGGCCTACCGCTGGCCAATCAGATAACTCAGATCACCACGTCTGCAGTATATACAGTCATTGGTCTGCAGCCCAAAGCAAAGTTGATAGTCGACTCTACGGTGTGAGATTTAAAAACTTTAAAAACCATGACTAGAGACTTCTGTTTTTATGAGTGAATTAATGTTTAAGATTTTATTCAGCACTGTCAACACTTTATTCAACAATTTTATACTCCATAAAACACCCTATCCACTCGCGCTACAAATTGTATCGATAGACTTGCTTGTGTCTTTTTAATATTGAGGAGTATTTCACGTTCTCTGGTCACACGACTAACAACATGAATTGGTGCATGAGTCAGAAATAATAAATTGAGACTATAGTTTTGTCATTAGCTGGAAGACGGCGCCCCCTTTTTTGTCAGGCAGCACTCAGCAGAGGGAGGAAGAGCTGAGGGACGGTGAGAGCCTCTCCGCTGGTCTCGCTCTCCCTCGCTCTTCACTTAGACTGACCATCAGTCCAGTAAAGAAATAAAATAATGGTAATGACTTCAATTTATGCCTCACGAGTAATAAAACAAATTATCTATTACCAGTGTGATCATATACCTCAAATTTTGAAATATTATTTTAAAATAGTCTGAAGAACATTGGCAGGGCTACTCAAGAATAGATATAATGTATTGAGCCTATTGCCTGCTGCACAAACCTCATTGCTACAGAACTGTTGAATAGGTTAATTTTGCATAGGCTCAAGGTTTTTAAGTCATGTTTAAAAATAAAAATAAATCTGAGCGGTAGATCTCGGTCTGAATTTTGACTCAGAAAGTATTCTCGGCTCAGAAAAGGATGGTGACCACTGATTTAGGTCATGCTTTAACTGGTTGACATCAGTATTGGCGAGATAGAAATCCTGGACTGGAGTTTTGAGCTCTGAACCGGAACTGGGTCAAACTGCAGTCCTGACCTATATGTCTGTCTGTCGTGTGTCTGTCTGTCGTGTGTGTGATTTTCGTGTCAAATCGCCAGCTGGCAACCCATCCCTTATGGGATTAACTGACACATAAACAAACACAACAATAATTCACTGTGATAATTCTTCTTCAAGTGTTCAAATGCATCGCATAAAAAGTAAAAAAATAACAATAACACTAGTAAAATAAACATCAATACATAACAGTAAATAAGGTTATCCAAACAATAATTATATCCCTAGAGCAGGGATATACATACATAACATATACAGATAAATAAGTATGGAACAATGAAACAGAAGGAATTTGAACACAGTCTGGCACAAAGAGAAGGTTCATGTAGGAGACAGGCCTACACACCATCTATATATGTAGGAGACAGGCCTACACACCATCTATATATGTAGGAGACAGGCCTACACACTATCTATATATGTAGGAGACAGGCCTACACACCATCTATATATGTAGGAGACAGGCCTACACACCATCTATATATGTAGGAGACAGGCCTACACACCATCTATATATGTAGGAGACAGGCCTACACACCATCTATATATGTAGGAGACAGGCCTACACACCATCTATATATGTAGGAGACAGGCCTACACACCATCTATATATGTAGGAGACAGGCCTACACACCATCTATATATGTAGGAGACAGGCCTACACACCATCTATATATGTAGGAGACAGGCCTACACACCATCTATATATGTAGGAGACAGGCCTACACACCATCTATATATGTAGGAGACAGGCCTACACACCATCTATATATGTAGGAGACAGGCCTACACACCATCTATATATGTAGGAGACAGGCCTACACACCATCTATATATGTAGGAGACAGGCCTACACACCATCTATATATGTAGGAGACAGGCCTACACACCATCTATATATGTAGGAGACAGGCCTACACACCATCTATATATGTAGGAGACAGGCCTACACACCATCTATATATGTAGGAGACAGGCCTACACACCATCTATATATACACGTGCCATTTGCCACATAGAAGATAAATATGTTTATCATTTAATTATAGGTATCCCTTTATCGTTTATTCCAGGATTAATCTACAGTTGAAGTCGGAAGTTTACATACACTTGAAGTTGAAGTCATTAAAACCAATTTTTCAACCACTCCGCAGATTTCATGTTAACAAACTATAGGTACGATGTTCATCTGTACAAACAATAGTACGCAAGTATAAACACCATGGGACCACACAAAAATCTAAAATTTGGACTCCAGACCAACGGACAGATTTCCACCGGTCTAATGTCCATTGCTCGTGTTTCTTGGCCCAAGCAAGTCTCTTCTTCTTAGTAGTGGTTTCTTTGCAGCAATCCGACCATGAAGGCCCGCTTCTGACAGTTGTTTTTTGGGGGCTCCCGAGTGGCGCAGCGGTCTAAGACACTGCATCACAGCGTCACTACATACCCTGGTTCGTTTCCAGGAGGTATCACAACCGGCCATGGTTGGGAGTCCCATAGGGTGGCGCACAATTGGCCAGCATTGTCCGGGTTAGGGTTTGGCCGGGGTAGGCCGTCATTGTAAATAAGAATTTGTTCTTAACTGACTTGCCTAGTTAAATAAAAAAATGTATGTCTCCTCTGAACAGTTGATGTTGAGATGCGTCTGTTACTTGAATCTGTGAAGCATTTATTTGGGCTTTCAATTTCTGAGGCTGGTAACTCTAATGAACTTATCCTCTGCAGCAGAGATAAATCTGGGTCTTCCTTTCCTGTGGAGGTCCTCATGAGAGCCAGTTTCATCATAGCACTTGATGGTTTTTGCGACTGCACTTGAAGAAACTTTCAAAGTTCTTGATATGTTCCAGATTGACTGACCTTCACGTCTTAAAGTAATGATGGACTGTCGTTTCTCTTTGCTTATTTGAGCTGTTCTTGCCATAATATGGACTTAGTGCTATCTTCTGTATACCACCCCTACCTTTTCACGACACAATTGATTGGCTCAAACATTAAAAAGGAAAAAAAATCCACAAATTAACTTTTAACAAGGCACACCTGTTAATTGAAATGCATTCCAGGTGACTACCTCATGTAGTTGGTTGACAGAATGCCAAGAGTGAGCAAAGCTGTCATCAAGGCAAAGGGTGGCTACTGTGAAGAATCTCAAATATAAAATATATTTTGATTTGTTTAACACTTTTCTGGTTACTACATGATTCCATATGTGTTATTTCATAGTGTTGATGTCTTCACTATTATTCAACAATGTAGAAAATAGTAAAAATAAAGAAAAACCCTGGAATGAGTAGGTGTGTCCAAACTATTGACTGGTGCTGTATACAATCTGACTAAACTCTAAAACATTTTAAGAGCTTTTTAAAAGTGTCTCAACAAACTTTAAAGAATAAAGAAAGAATAAAGGAGCAATTATGGTAAATTATTACTACAGATTTATTTAAATATCCTCATTGAAAATAAATGGTAACAGTTCAAACTGAATCAAAATGGCAAAGACCCCAAAAATGTTTTTTATAACAACAACAAAAATCTGAAAATGTGTATGTGCAATGCGTGTGGGCAATTTTGCATGTTTCGGTGCTTGCTGTACCTCCAGAAGCCAGGGTTTGAGCTTTCGGTCCAGGATGATGTCAAAGCCCAGTACCTCGAAACAGACGCTGTCGCTCCCTGGTGGCTGTCCGGGGCGACACATGCGGTAAGCATGGAGGACGTGGGGCTCAGCCACTATCAGAGTCTTCACCACCAGCTCCTGTCAACACAAACAGAGAGTCAGATCCTATCAACACGCACACACCTCTTCTCCCTCTTCCTCTTCCTCTAATTATTCCAGAATTGTTCAACATATTAGGCATTCTAAGTAGTATATGCCAGAATCGGAGAGACCTCAGATGTAATCATTTTAATTATGTTATAAATTACTATTAAAAAAAATCTAATAAATTTTCTAGGTCTGAGACATAATTATTACATACATTATCTAATGTGTAAACAAAAGGAAAAATGCATTGTTAACATAGCTGCTCTCTCAAACACACACAACCTCAAACGCACACGCATGCAAACAAGATACAAATAAACAAGATGTACGCACAAGCTGACGCAAGACTGCAGGCAGTGAACAGAGCAACGCAAGGAGTAACAGTTAGAGCAGGTCTTTGAGTGAGTGTGTGTGTCACAGACAGCAGGCCTAGCACAGACCAGGCCCTGTGTTCTCTTATCAGGGTTGAGGCAGGCGTGGGCTCCCCAGGAGATGGACTGTGTTTCAGGGACGGGCTGCAGTGTGTACTGCAGGAAGGACAGGTCTATGTGTATCTCGTGCAGGCAGTGGGGGTATACAGGGAGATGCAGGCAAGTATCCTGTAAAGAGATGCCCAGTGTAAAATTGGCTTGTGTCATTCGCCAGGCTGGAAACTGGCATGTGTTTGTGCGTTTCTCCTGATGTATGTGTTTGTGTGTGTGTGTGTGTGTGTGTGTGTGTGCAAACCAGGAAGCTTTGGCCCACTTTGGACAGAGAGGAGATTTGGCCCACTTTGGAAAGAGAGGAGAAAAGCTATACTTATCAATAAGCAATCCTACAATACTGTTACCTTGTTTGTTAACTTCTTTATATACAGCGGGTGAAATAAGTATTGAACACGTCATCAGTTTTCTCAGTAAATATATTTCCAAAGGTGCTATTGACATGAAATTTTCACCAGATGTTGGTAACAACCCAAGTAATCCATACATACAGTAAGTAAGTAATCCAAGAAACCAAAACAAATAAGTTCAGGTATTTTTGAAGCTCTCCACAAGTGGTCCTTGGCTCTTGGACAACTCTTCTGATTATTCTTTTCACTCCTCTGTCAGAAATCTTGCGAGGAGCACCTGGTCGAGGCAAATTTATGGTGAAATGATTGTCTTTCCACTTCTGTATTATGGCCCCAACAGTGCTCATTGGAACATTCAGAAGCTTAGAAATGCGCCTATAACCAATGCCATCATTATGTTTTCCAACAATTAGGTTGCGAAGGTCTTGAGACAGCTCTTTGCTTTTAACCATCATGAGATGTGTCTTGTGTGACACCTTGGCAATGAGACCTTTTTGTAGGCCATCAGTTGGGACTGAACCAGCTGATATTAATTTGCACTGACGGGGCTGGATTGCTTTTTAATTACTGATAGTTTTCAGCTGTTGTCTTGGCTTTCCATGCCTTTTTGCACCTCCCTTTCTTCATGTGTTCAATACTTTGTGTCATTTCACATTATTACACATAACTTAATTTGTTTTGGTTTCTTTGTATGTATGGATTACTTGGGTTGTTACCAACATCTGGTGAAAATGTCATGTCAATAGCACCTTTGGAAATATATTTACTGAGAAAAATGGTGACGAGTTCAATACTTATTTCACCCACTGTATACTGTGTGTAAACTGTGTACACACACACACACACACACACACACACACACACACACACACGGGGCCAAAAGTTTAATTACTCATTCAAGGATTTTTCTATATTTTTTTAGAGAATGCCATGAATGTGCAAAGCTGTCATCAAGGCTACTTTGAAGAATCTCAAATATCTCACTTTTTTGTTTACTTCATGATTCCATATGTGTTATGTCATAGTTTTGATGTCTTCACTTTTATTCTACAATGTAAAAAATTGACACTTGAAAAACCCTTGAATGAGTAATATTCCAAACTTTTGGCCCCAGTGGGTGTGTAAATATAGTCAAGACGTTGACAAGGTTATAAATAATGACTTTTAATTTAAATAATATTTGTGTCCTTCAAACTTTGCTTTCGTCAAAGAATCCTCCATTTGCAGCAATTACAGCCTTGCAGACCTTTGGCATTCTAGTTGTCAATTTGTTGAGGTAATCTGAAGAGATTTCACCCCATGCTTCCTGAAGCACCTCCCACAAGTTGGATTGGCTTGATGGGCACTTCTTACGTACCATACGGTCAAGCTGCTCCCACAACAGCTCAATAGGGTTGAGATCCGGTGACTGTGCTGTCCACTCCATTATAGACAGAATACCAGCTGACTGCTTCTTCCCTAAATAATTATTGCATAGTTTGGAGCTGTGCTTTGGGTCATTCTCTTGTAGGAGGAAATTGGCTCCAATTAAGCGCCGTCCACAGGGTATGGCATGGCGTTGCAAAATGGAATGATAGCCTTCCTTCTTCAAGATCCTTTTTACCCTGTACAAATGTCCCACTTTACCACCAAAGCACCCCCAGACCATCACATTGCCTTCACCATGCTTGACAGATGGCGTCAAACACTCCTCCAGCATCTTTTCATTTGGTCTGCGTCTCACAAATGTAATTTTTTGTGATCCGAACACCTCAAACTTAGATTCGACTGTCCATAACACTTTATTCCAATCTTCCTCTGTCCAGTGTCTGTGTTCTTTTGCCCATCTTAATCTTTTCTTTTTATTGACCAGTCTGAGATATGGCTTTTTCTTTGCAACTCTGCCTAGAAGGCCAGCATCCTGGAGTCACCTCTTCACTGTTGACGTTGAGACTGGTGTTTTGGGGGTATTATTTAATGAAGCTGCCAGTTGAGGACTTGTGAGGTGTCTGTTTCTCAAACTAGACACTCTAATGTACTTGTCCTCTTGCTCAGTTGTGCACCGGGGCCTCCCACTCCTCTTTCTATTCTGGTTAGAGACAGTTTGCCCTGTTCTGTGAAGGAAGTAGTACACAGCGTTATACGAGATCTTCAGTTTCTTGGCAATTTCTCGCATGGAATAGCCTTCATTTCTCAGAACAAGAATAGACAGACGAGATTTCAGAAGAATGTTCTTTTTGAGCCTGTAATCGAATCCACATACTCAACTGTTTCCAGCTGTGCTAACATAATTGCAAAAGGATTTTCTAATGATCAATTAGGCCAGTGAATAGCCTTGTAAAACGCTAAACTTGGATTAGCTAGCACAACGTGCCATTGGAACGTAGGAGTGATGGTTGCTGATAATGGACCTCTGTACGACTATGTAGATATTCCATAAAAAATCTGCCGTTTCCAGCTACAATAGTCATTTACAACATTAACAATGTCTACACTGTATTTCGGATAAATTTTATGTTATTTTAAATGAACAAAAAATGTGCTTTTCTAATTCTAAATTTCTAAGTGACCCCAAACTTTTGAAAGGTAGTGTATATATATATACATATACAGTGGGGAGAACAAGTATTTGATACACTGCCGATTTTGCAGGTTTTCCCACTTACAAAGCATGTAGAAGTCTGTAATTTCTATCATAGGTATTCTTCAACTGTGAGTGACGGAATCTAAAACAAAAATCCAGAAAATCACATTGTATGATTTTTAAGTAATTCATTTGCATTTTATTGCATGACATAAGTATTTGATACATCAGAAAAGCAGAACTTAATATTTGGTACAGAAACCTTTGTTTGCAATTACAGAGATCATACGTTTCCTGTAGTTCTTGACCAGGTTTGCACATACTGCAGCAGGGCTTTTGGGCCACTCCTCCATACAGACCTTCTCCAGATCCTTCAGGTTTCGGGGCTGTTGTTGGGCAATACGAACTTTCAGCTCCCTCCAAAGATTTTCTATTGGGTTCAGGTCTGTAGACTGGCCAGGCCACTCCAGGACCTTGAGATGCTTCTTACAGAGCCACTCCTTAGTTGCCCTGGCTGTGTGTTTCGGGTTGTTGTCATGCTGGAAGACCCAGCCACGACCCATCTTCAATGCTCTTACTGAGGGAAGGAGGTTGTTGGCCAAGATCTCGCGATACATGGCCCCATCCATCCTCCCCTCAATAAGGTGCAGTCGTCCTGTCCCCTTTGCAGAAAAGCATCCCCAAAGAATGATGTTTCCACCTCCATGCTTCACGGTTGGGATGGTGTTCTTGGGGTTGTACTCATCCTTCTTCTTCCTCCAAACACGGCGTGTGGAGTTTAGACCAAAAAACTATATTTTTGTCTCATAAGACCACATGACCTTCTCCCATTCCTCCTCTGGATCATCCAGATGGTCATTGGCAAACTTCAGACGGGCCTGGACATGCGCTGGCTTGAGCAGGGGGACCTTGCGTGAGCTGCAGGAGTTTAATCCATGACGGCGTAGTGTGTTACTAATGGTTTTCTTTGAGACTGTGGTCTGAGCTCTCTTCAGGTCATTGACCAGGTCCTGCCGTGTAGTTCTGGGCTGATCCCTCACCTTCCTCATGATCATTGATGCCCCACGAGGTGAGATCTTGCATGGTGCCCCAGACCGAGGGAGATTGACCATCATCTTGAACTTCTTCCATTTTCTAATAATTGCGCCAACAGTTGTTGCCTTTTCACCAAGCTGCTTGCCTATTGTCCTGTAGCCCATACCAGCCTTGTGCAGGTCTACAATTTTATCCCTGATGTCCTTACACAGCTCTCTGGTCTTGGCCATTGTGGAGAGGTTGGAGTCTGTTTGATTGAGTGTGTGGACAGGTGTCTTTTATACAGGTAACGAGTTCAAACAGGTGCAGTTAATACAGGTAATGAGTGGAGAACAGGAGGGCTTCTTAAAGAAAAACTAACAGGTCTGTGAGAGCCGGAATTCTTACTGGTTGGTAGGTGATCAAATACTTATGTCATGCAATAAAATGCTAATTAATTATTTAAAAATCATACAATGTGACTTTCTGGATTTTTGTTTTAGATTCCGTCTCTCACAGTTGAAGTGTACCTATGATAGAAATTACAGACCTCTACATGCTTTGTAAGTAGGAAAACCTGCAAAATCGGCAGTGTATCAAATACTTGTTCTCCCTACTGTATATATACACACGTCACCATTTTTCTCAGTAAATATATTTCCAAAGGTGCTATTGACAGGAAGTTTTCACCAGATGTTGGTAACAACCCAGGTAATCCATACATACAAAGAAACCAAAACAAATAAGTTCAGAAATTAAGTTATGTGTAATAATGTGAAATGACACAGGGAAAAAGTATTGAACACATGAAGAAAGGGAGGTGCAAAAAGGCATGGAAAGCCAAGACAACAGCTGAAAACTATCAGTTATTAAAAAGCAATCCAGCCCCCTGTCAGTGCAAATTAATATCAGCTGGTTCAGTCCCAACTGATGGCCTACAAAAAGGTCTCATTGCCAAGGTGTCACACAAGACACATCTCATGATGGGTAAAAGCAAAGAGCTGTCTCAAGACCTTCGCAACCTAATTGTTGCAAAACATAATGATGGCATTGGTTATAGGTGCATTTCTAAGCTTCTGAATGTTCCAGTGAGCACTGTTGGGGCCATAATACAGAAGTGGAAAGACAATAATTTCACCATAAATTTACCTCAACCAGGTGCTTCTCGCAATATTTCTGACAGAGGAGTGAAAAGAATAATCAGAAGAGTTGTCCAAGAGCCAAGGACCACTTGTGGAGAGCTTCAAAAAGACCTGCAATTAGCAGGTACAGTTGTCTCAAAGAAAACAGTAAGTAATGCACTCCACCGCCATGGCCTGTATGCACGCTCACCACGCAAGACTCCATTGCTGAAAAAAAGCATGTTGAAGCTCGTTTAAAGTCTGCTGCACAACATTTGGAAAAGCCAGTGAAATACTGGGAGAATATAGTGTGGTCAGATGAGAGCAAAATTGAACTGTTTGGATGTCATAATACACACCATGTTTGGAGGAGAAATGGCACTGCACATCACCCTAAAAACACCATACCAACAGTGAAGTTTGGGAGTGGGAACATCATGGTGTGGGGCTGCTTTTCAGCAAATGGTACTGGCAAACTTCACATAATTGAAGGAAGGATGAATGATATCACACTGATATCAATGGGCTGTCATTACCAACAAAGGCTTTTGTACAAAGTATTAAATAAATATCAGTGTGTTCAATACTTTTTTCCCTGTGTCATTTCACATTATTACACATAACTTAATTTCTGAACTTATTTGTTTTGGTTTCTTTGTATGTATGGATTACCTGGGTTGTTACCAACATCTGGTGAAAACTTCCTGTCAATAGCACCTTTGGAAATATATTTACTGAGAAAAATGGTGACGTGTTCAATACTTATTTCACCCGCTGTATGTGTATATATATATATATACACACAGTGGGGAGAACAAGTATTTGATACACTGCCGATTTTGCAGGTTTTCCTACTTACAAAGCATGTAGAGGTCTGTAATTTTTATCATAGGTACTCTTCAACTGTGAGAGACGGAATCTAAAAAAAATCCAGAAAATCACATTGTATGATTTTTTAATAATTAATTTGCATTTTATTGCATGACATAAGTATTTGATCACCTACCAACCAGTAAGAATTCCGGCTCTCACAGACCTGTTAGTTTTTCTTTAAGAAGCCCTCCTGTTCTCCACTCATTACCTGTATTAACTGCACCTGTTTGAACTCGTTACCTGTATAAAAGACACCTGTCCACACACTCAATCAAACAGACTCCAACCTCTCCACAATGGCCAAGACCAGAGAGCTGTGTAAGGACATCAGGGATAAAATTGTAGACCTGCACAAGGCTGGGATGGGCTACAGGACAATAGGCAAGCAGCTTGGTGAGAAAGCAACAACTGTTGGCGCAATTATTAGAAAATGGAAGAAGTTCAAGATGACGGTCAATCTCCCTCGGTCTGGGGCACCATGCAAGATCTCACCTCGTGGGGCATCAATGATCATGAGGAAGGTCAGGGATCAGCCCAGAACT
Organism: Thymallus thymallus; assembly: GCA_023634145.1. Classification (NCBI taxonomy): domain Eukaryota; kingdom Metazoa; phylum Chordata; class Actinopteri; order Salmoniformes; family Salmonidae; genus Thymallus; species Thymallus thymallus. The sequence continues at coordinate 38,978,833 of CM042393.1, forward strand.
ACACGGCAGGACCTGGTCAATGACCTGAAGAGAGCTGGGACCACAGTCTCAAAGAAAACCATTAGTAACACACTACGCCGTCATGGATTAAACTCCTGCAGCGCACGCAAGGTCCCCCTGCTCAAGCCAGCGCATGTCCAGGCCCGTCTGAAATTTGCCAATGACCATCTGGATGATCCAGAGGAGGAATGGGAGAAGGTCATGTGGTCTGATGAGACAAAAATAGAGCTTTTTGGTCTAAACTCCACACGCCGTGTTTGGAGGAAGAAGAAGAATGAGTACAACCCCAAGAACACCATCCCAACCGTGAAGCATGGAGGTGGAAACATCATTCTTTGGGGATGCTTTTCTGCAAAGGGGACAGGACGACTGCACCGTATTGAGGGGAGGATGGATGGGGCCATGTATCGCGAGATCTTGGCCAACAACCTCCTTCCCTCAGTAAGAGCATTAAAGATGGGTCGTGGCTGGGTCTTCCAGCATGACAACGACCCGAAACACACAGCCAGGGCAACTAAGGAGTGGCTCCGTAAGAAGCATCTCAAGGTCCTGGAGTGGCCTAGCCAGTCTCCAGACCTGAACCCAATAGAAAATCTTTGGAAGGAGCTGAAAGTCCGTATTGCCCAGCGACAGCCCCGAAACCTGAAGGATCTGGAGAAGGTCTGTATGGAGGAGTGGGCCAAAATCCCTGCTGCAGTGTGTGCAAACCTGGTCAAGAACTACAGGAAACGTATGATCTCTGTAATTGCAAACAAAGGTTTCTGTACCAAATATTAAGTTCTGCTTTTCTGATGTATCAAATACTTATGTCATGCAATAAAATGCAAATGAATTACTTAAAAATCATACAATGTGATTTTCTGGATTATTGTTTTAGATTCCTTCACTCACAGTTGAAGAGTACCTATGATAAAAATTACAGACTTCTACATGCTTTGTAAGTGAGAAAACCTGCAAAATCGGCAGTGTATCAAATACTTGTTCTCCCCACTGTATATATATATATATATATGTATATGTATATGTATATGTATATATATGTATGTATGTATGTATGTATGTATGTATGTATGTATGTATGTATGTATGTATGTATGTATGTATGTATGTATGTATGTATGTATGTATGTATGTATGTATGTATGTATGTATACACAGTTGAAGTTGGAAGTTTATATAATGTTGCTACATAAGACCGAATTGAGGCCGGTTGGTCACATATATTTGGTAAAAATTTGGGAAAATGTTAAGAAGAGATGACAGAGGGAGTGCAGAAAGTGAGTGGCGAAACGGGGATCAGACCGCTGCCTCCAGGGGATCAGACCGCTGCCTCCAGGGGATCAGACCGCTGCCTCCAGGGGATCAGACCGCTGCCTCCAGGGGATCAGACCGCTGCCTCCAGGGGCAGCAGCACTTGCGCTTGACCAGCCCCAGCATGATTGTTTAAATCTTCAGGTCAAATCAAAAAGTAAACTTCATAATCCAGCACATAACTCAAACTTTCGTATAAAATATGCATCAATGTCAATGAGAGATTTACACGAAAGCGAAAATTGGTTTCTCGAGTATGAATCCTGCCTTTTTAATAACATCTCTGTCCTTGACAGGGAGTGAAAGAGAGCGGCCAGTGTCTCTCTGAACGATGGGTGAAAGGAAGCAGGCAGTGAGAGAATACAGTATGTGAACAGAGAGAATAGAAGTATGTGCATTGCACTGTGAAGAGCAAGAAGGTAGTAGGTGGCAGAACATAGAGTGAAGTCTCAAGAAGAGAGCGGCCAGTGTCTTGCTGAGCCCGTGCACCGAGGATACACTAACTAACTAGCCGATACGGTGTCCATATTAGTACAGACACACACGTCAATGGAAGTTGAGTTAAGAGTCCTAGTGACTTACTATGACACAACGTCTATGGACATGTGACTGTCCAAATATGGGCACCATAAACTGACGGTGCACAGAGGACACAGTACCTAACTAGCTGATACGGTTTCAATTTCAGGACTCACTGGAAGTACTCTGACTCAACTTCCGTGGATATGTGACTGTCCTAATGTAGTTGATATGGTAGGTTCAATCAGTAAAGCTGGTAATGGATGGTTCACATTGCTTCCTCTTCTATGGGCACAGCAGGAATTTATCATGTCTCGTCAACAGCACAGCATCATGTCACTACAGAAGGAAGGAGAGGGACGTAAAGAGGATCAAGAGGGAGAGGTGAAGGGATGAAACGTCTGAAGCGGAGGTGTCAGCAGAACAGACTGACAGAACAGACTGAGAGATGAATAAGTAAGGAAAGTAAAGTAAAGGAATAAATGTTTTGAAAGCTAGGGGACGCCGGAGGTTAGAGAGGAGAGAATATGAGGTAGGAATACAAGAGGGAGAAAATATGTTTGATTCGAGGGTGAGAAACAAACAATAACAAACAATTAGACTGAAAAAGGGATGAATTCTGATGGAGGACTTGTTTGGTATAGAGTGGAGAGATGATTATGGGAGGAGTTGAGAAACAGCTGCACCAAGGTCAGAGAGAGTGGGAGAAAAAGAGTGGGAGAGAGATTTGAGAGAGAGAATGCAAACCATACAAACGCCTCGATTCAGACAAGATGAAAGAAACTGGAGAAAGGTGTTTGGATGGACAAACCGCGAGCAGAACGAGGAAGTGAGAATTCCAAGAGACGCCTCCACTTGTTTCGTTTCGCCCGTCCAAAAGCCAAACAGGCCTGGAGGTCGTTGAATCCCTGTCATAACAAAAGGCTTCAAACCTTCGCCGAAACTGGAATGGTACGTGGATGCTCAGTGTGTGTGTGTTTGTGTGCACGTGTGCTAACACTTACGGAAACATCCCCCCAGAACTTGGCCACGTCGTAATCGTTCATGCGCAGGAACTCAGTGAACCAACCAATGGACCTCTTGCTGCCTTTGTCTGCCGTCTCGTCCCTCTCAAAGTTCTCGTTGTGTTTGTTGACGGAGTAGTTTGTTAGATGCATGTACAGCTGGCTCTGTGGAGAGAGGAGGGGTTTAAATGAAGTTCAAGGGCCATATGTATCAAGCGTTTCAGAGTAGAAGTGCTGATCTAGGATCAGATCCCCTTTCACAGAGTTAACTAAATGTTTGCTACATTGCTGTAGTTCTTACTAACCAATGTTTTTGCTTTTAAGTGTTTAACCCTGCATCTTGTTACAAATACAGTATGTACTATATCTTTGGTCTCTTTATATATGTTTTGTTCATAAAGCCAATGATAAAAGCATAATGACAAAACAAACATTTGCTACTAAGACCAATGCCATTTGCATTTGGTCTGTAAATCAAAGAAGACATCCTGGCCACTACATTCCCTGAGAGCAGGCTGGCAGTCACGTGCTGCATCGGAAAATGGCACGATATGCCCTTGATAGTGTAGTGTAGTGAACTGTGTGTGTTTTTCCGTAAGTGTGCGTGTATGTACGTGCCTGTGTATTTCACACTCACCAGGTTGGCCTCGTTGGGCGCGTGGTATTTCTCTGTGCCCATCCTGACGAGGCCGTCGTTGTAGAGGAAGATGCGCAGAGGGTCGCAGGACGTTACAAGGATGTAAATCCTGAGGTCAAACTTGTAGCCCTCCATTAGGAACGGTTTGTCTAGGTACTCCTGCACTATGAAGTGGTCTTGAGCTTGAGCCGGTAGCTTCTCACAGTTTCGTATCAAGGAGATCCTGACAGAAGAACAACAACAACATGTCTCTCACTACTTTAATTGAAGTAAATATGCTCTATATGAATGACTACAAAGAAAAGGCCATTAATGCTCTGGTTTGCTCTACGGAAATATACAAAAGTCCTACGAATAACTAAAATGAAAGCTTGTATGAGCAGTAGTGCAGCATCTGGAGAGGACAGTAAGATTGAAATGTTTTGTCAAAGCAAACAGTACAAAAGCTACAAACTCCATCCTTGGGAGCAGTAAACGACATCAAATACTGTTCCACGGCCTCTGACTATGTGCAGGTTAATAGGAAAGGACACGCGGGTCCATTTCAACCTCTGCTATAATTTATTTGCTTTGGTCTTTTGTCACTGGCACTCAAGGGTTATAGTACGCAGGCTGCAGTCCCCCCCCACTTAGCCTGACTTGCGGCCATTGAGTGGGGGTGAGGCCTCCCTAAGAAAACTCGGTCCAGGCTAAAACATATCACCATCACTCAGAGCTAAATGAGTTACATACTGGTGCATATATGATAGCCCTCCAAACCATGTGCTCATGATCATGTACTAATTCAACTACTAGTTGTAGTTTTTGGTTCTTCATCAAATGTTTGTCAGCTATCAAATAAGTATTTGTTTTGATTTCAAATAACATGCATATATTCAAATACCTTCAAATATTATTTGGTTTTCAGAGAAGTATTCAAAATATTTTCTAATATTATTTGGTTTTCTGAGACCTGTATTTGAATATCATAGAAAATAATGGCGTTTAGTTAAAACCGGTTGAGAAACTATATTTGACTACCTTGAGCATTTGAAAAGTTTGTATTTTCAAATAAAACTACAAAATACTAGTTTCTGCCCAGGTCTGGGGTAGACAAAAGCTTTGGCCTTGATGGAGGCTGTAGGACCTTATAGAAGGTATGGTGGCACTAAGCCATAAGAGGAAAACGAGGAAACATTGTTTTTAATAGGTTTTCCTATGTTGGCCAAGAGAAGAGGTATGACCCCATTTAGTATACTGGTCGATTGTTTGGTCGATAGGCTGTTGGTCGACCAAGATTTCTTTATTCGAGCAGTATACAAATATAATGTGTATATATAGGGTTGCACATTCAGAGGTGGAAACTTTCCGTGGGAATTAAAGGCAATATATGGGAATTAACGGGAATATATGGGAATTAACAGAAATATATGCAAATTAATATTAATACCATTTAAATGTAGATGTTTTTTGCATTGGCTATATTTACCATATCATATGGAGACAGAAACTTAAACATTTTACCTTATCATAAGTAGACATAATAGCAAATTATTAAATCCTTCCGATAGAAAAAATTTAATTAAATTTAGCTACGAATTGAACTTTAATTAAACGAGTTGACTCTTCACATGGGATGATTTCCCTGAACAACAAAAGAAAGGGAATATTGAATGATCCCCAATGATCCATCGCATCTCCCAAAAACGTCTTCAACATACATCTGTAAAATAATAGTCTAGAAACTAAAGCTTTGGTTGTCTTCCTCTCAGGCTTCCATGTCTTCTCCCTGGACCTCCTCAACGTCCACTGCTTGAATATCAGACTCTGCGGTCTCATCTTCACTGTCACTTCCAACCTTGTTGAGGATGGCTCGTTGTCAGGCTCAAAAGATTTGCCCGTTGGCCACCAATTTTTCAACCCTTGTATTGGTCAGCTTGTTGCGTGCTTTGGTGTGTGTGTTCCCAAACAAGGACCAGTTGCGCTCTGAGGCGGCTGATGTTGGTGGGATTTGGAGGATGAGGGGAAGAGCCTCAGATCCACAAAGTCCCTTCCACCAGGTGGCTGATGAGATATGTTGGCACGACTGCCATATTGCATCTCCATCCCAAAGTCCTTGGTTGGAAGTGTACTTCGCCAGTCTGCCAAGAACCTTGCCCTCATCCAGGCCAAGGTGGCGAGACACAGTAGTGATGACACCATAGGCCTTGTTGATCTCTGCACCAGACAGGATGCTCTTGCCAGCATACTTGGGGTCAAACATGTACGCTGAGGCGTGTATGGGCTTCAGGCAGAAGTCTTCACGCTTTTTGAGGTTTTTCAGAACTGCAGTTCCCTCTGCTTGGAGCAACAGTGAAGTGGGCAGGATGGATTTCTTCTCTTACATCTGCAAGCAGAGTCTGAACATCAGACAGGATGGCATTGTCTCCCTCAATCCATGCAATGGCTACTGCTATAGGTTTCAAGAGTTTCAGGCTGCTTACCACTCTCTCCCAAAATACATAATCCAGGAGGATCCTCTTGATGGGGCTGTCCATATCGGCAGACTGTGATATGGCCATTTCTGTGAGAGACTCCTTCCCCTCCAGGAGACTGTCAAACATGATGACAACACCACCCCAACAGGTGTTGCTAGGCAGCTTCAATGTGTGGCTCTTATTCTTCTCACTTTGCTTGGTGAGGCAGATTGCTGCAATAACTTGATGACCCTTCACATACCTAACCATTTCCTTGGCTCTCTTGTAGAGTGTATCAATTGTTTTCAGTGCCATGATGTCCTTGAGGAGCAGATTCAATGCAATGGGTGTGATGTGAGGGTAGGACTCCTCCACTTTAGACCAAGCAACCTTCATGTTCGCAGCATTGTCTGTCACCAGTGCAAATACCTTCTGTGGTCCAAGGTCATTGATGACTGCCTTCAGCTCATCTGCAATGTAGAGACTGGTGTGTCTGTTGTCCCTTGTGTCTGTGCTCTTGTAGAATACTGGTTGAGGGGTGGAGATGATGTAGTTAATTATTCTTTGCCCACGAACATTTGACCACCCATCAGAGATGATTACAATACAGTCTGCTTTCTCTATGATTTGTTTGACCTTCACTTGAACTCTGCTGAACTCTACATCCAGCAAATGAGTAGATAAAGCATGTCTGTTTGGAGGGGTGTATGCTGGGCGAAGAACATTCAGAAATCTCTTACAATACACATTGCCTGTGAGCATCAGAGGTGAACCAGTTGCATGCACAGCTCGAGCAAGACATTCATCAGCATTTCTCTGACTACGTTCCTCCATCGAGTCCAAAAAACCTCTGATTCCAGAAGGACCATGAGCTGTTGCTATCGATAAGGTGTCTGATTCATCATTTTCACCTCAAATAGAAGTAGAGGGACTTTTGTCACAAGACCTAGAATTGCCTTATGTGTATCCCACAAAAAAGGTTCACTTTTATAAACTAACCATTTTGATGAATTTAAGCAAAACTCTCAAAATTCAAGGGATTAACTTCCCATGGAAAATATCTGGAAAACCTGCCTGATTCTCGCCTGTCTGAGTGGACTGATCTATTGTGGAGACCGTGGGGGTGGCACAGTCCACCACTAAGACATGTGCTACTGAAATTGAATATGGTTATATTATATAAGAACAATGGTGCAACACTAATAAAAATAATATTTTATAACAAATTCGCTTTCTCCCGCATTGGAAAGCGGTCCCTGTCCGCGGTTCTGAAACATCATTGTGCTGTTGAATTGGTGTCTTTTCATAGACAATGTTGCTATGTGCATCATAGCACAGTTAACCAGCATTTTGGTGTTGAGAACAATGCGGCGGAGGCAGCAGTTGAGTTAGAAAACAGCCCTTAATTGTCTAAGAAAAGCGATGAGAGAAGAAACCCCAATTTAATTAGGTAATCAACAGCCTAACTGTTAAATGTGCCTGACTTTATAAACCATCCATCTACAGTAAGGAATTCAGTTAATTTAAATAAATTAATTAGGCCCTAATCTATAGATTTCACATGACCGGGCAGGGGCGCACACATTGGGGAGCCAGGCCCAGCCAGTCGGAATGAGTTTTTCCCCACAAAAGGGCTTTATTACAGACAGAAATACTCCTCAGTTTCATCAGCTGTCCGGGTGGCTGGTCTCAGACGATCCCGCAGGTGAAAAAGCCGGATTTGTAAGTCCTGGGATGGCGTGGTCACATGTGGTCTGTGGTTGTGAGGCCGGTTGGACGTACTGACAAATTCGCTAAAACGACGTTGGAGATTAACAGTAAATTTTCTGGCAACAGCTCTGGTGGACTTGAGACATCTGTGGCATTGTGTTGTGTGACATTTTAGAGTGGCCTTTTATTGTCCCCAGAACTAGGTGCACCTGTGTAATGATCACGCTGTTTAATCAGCTTCTTGTTATGCCACAACTGTCAGGTGGATGGATTATCTTGGTAAAGGAGAAATGCTCACTAACCGGGATGTAAACAAATTTGTCTACAAAATTTGAGAGATCACGAAACAAGGGACCAACACTTTACATGTTGCGTTTACATGTTTACTTCGGAAAGTATTCAGACCCCTTGACTATTCTCCAAATGTTGTTACATTACAGCCTAATTCTAAAATGTAATAAATATGTATATAATACCTCATAATGACAAAGCGAAAACAGGTTTATTAAAAATAAAAAACAGAAATACCTTATTTACATAAGTATTCAGACCCTTTGCTATGAGACTCGAAATTGAGCTCAGGTGCTTCCTGTTCCCATTGATCATCCTTGACATATTTCTACAACTTGATTGGAGTCCACCTGTGGTAAATTCAATTGATTGGACATGATTTGGAAAGGCACATACCTGTCTATATAAGGTCCCACAGTTGACAGTGCATGTCAGAGCAAAGCCAACCAAGCCATGGAGGTCGAAAGAATTGTACGTTGAGCTCCGAGACTGGATTGTGTCGAGGCACAGATCTGGGGAAGGGTACCAAAACATTTTTGCAGCATTGAAGGTCCCCACGAACACAGTGGCTTCAGTCACCCGGCCAAACTGAGCAATCGGGGGAGAAGGGCCTTGGTCAGGGAGGTGACCAAGAACACGATGGTCACTCTGACAGAGCTCCAGAGTTCCTCTGTGGAGATGGGAGAACCTTACAGAAGGACAACCATCTCTGCAGCACTCAACCAATCAGGCCTTTATGAGGGGAAAAAATAATTTTTACATAACAAAATGTGGAAAAGGTCAAGGGGTCTGAAAACTTTCCGAAGGCACTGTAGGTCTAAAGTATCAAGAAGATCTGAGGAGTCAGTGGTATAAATTTGATAGAAAGATAGATGATGTGGACAGGATTAAAAAGTATTTGTAGCCGCAGCGGTTATAGATTAGACAACATGATTGATGAGTGCACATGTCAAGTAATCAAAACCCACTTTTGCTGGGTTTAATTTGGCACCAGTGGGGATCTTGTGTTTAAGCCCAACACTTTTTAACAAGCTTCGGTTCAGACACAAACAATAACTTCATTTAGTTCTCAGACTGAAAATAAATTACGGGGGAAGATATAACTTAATTTCCTGCGTCACGCTGTGCGTTTCTCAAATCTAAATCTCTCGCATCCCCCTCCAAATGGCCGAGCTAATCTCATCATCTTTCACTTTCTTAATGTATTGCAATAATTCAGCCGTTGCCGGCTTTTATTTTTTAATAAATAAGGGCTTACTGACTGTAGCATGGGGCCATAAGTATTGCTCATATCCCACAAGGACAAATAGAAATGAGTGTGGGTCGATACACACCCCTGTTATATGCACTTCAATACCTCCATCTATTGGTGCAAAGTCAAAATACAGCCTAAATTCCCTTAGAATACTACAAGGCTGAAAAGGCTTCTTTTCAAGGCTTTACAATACTACAAGTCCCTGAAAAACAGTCTATACATTGTCGTAAATAATGCATATCAAGAAGAAAAAAAAAAGTGTAGTCTCGTATCCAACACTTGTCTTACATCATTGCAATGGTGGGCCATAATACTAGCCTTAATACTTTTTACACACATACTTTGAAAGATCCTTTGGACTTTGTGATTGACCTGGGCCATGATCACTTGTGCAGCAACGGAAAACGCATTGCAACAGACAGCGAATATGTACATTTGTTATTGGACCAGGTACAGTCCCACCTTGTTCCAGGCTGTCTTCTTGCGTTCGGTGCCCAATGATAATGACCCTGCATTTGGCCTGAAATGGATGCCTTTGCCTTCTGAAGGAGACACAGCCGGGTCTATTTCTAGTCTGACCCGGTCTCCGTGGTGATTCAACAATCACATGCAGGGACCTTCAGGGAATGGATTTGCCAGGGCCCCGGCCTCGCTATCCCGATTTATGTACGGAGAGTTGAAAACGAGGCCTGCTATGAGAATCGCTTTAGTCTTTCCACTGAATTACATAACCCCACTATCTTTCCCTCAGTCAGTCAGTCAGTCAGTCAGTCAGTCACTTGTAACAAACCGAGGCAATCCATCCTCACCCTCCACCCTTGACCTACCCGTGACCCATGGCTCCGTTGGCAGGCTTAACGATAAAGGTCTTCTGCTTGCGTTTCCGCCGCAGCTCCTTCACGTAGTTCTGAAACTGGGTGTACTCGGCGGGGAAGATCCACGTTTTGGGAATAAAGCTGTACTCCTGAGGCTGGCTCTTGATCATTCTGTGTGCAGGGAGAAGAGAAAGGGAGCAAGACGATAAATATCTTCACTGTTCAAAAATAGATATAATAAACCACAAAGCTTTGTACTATGCTTAGCCAATTACTAAGTAGTAACCAACTTAGTGGTGTAAAAGAACAGAAAAGAACACCACTTACTTGGACATATTCCTTGCCAAACAGTCTTTCCGGCAAATCTCCCCCATCCCAGGGAAATGGTTAATTCTCTAGAGAAAAAGACATGCAGACATAATAATGTGTTTGAGGCCATTACGCCGTTCACCTCCAACCTTGCCCCAAAAAGTGTAACATTAAAGCGAAAACCCCGATGTGAGATTACAATGTTCTGACATTTATGCCCAATTACGGACTCAAAACAAAAGGTGACTGTGAGACCTTTCTTAATCCTTATTTGGTTTATCCCATCGTTTTTAATTTAAAACGAAAAAAGACGATCAATCTCTACTCCAAGGGGCAAGGTAATTGGTTATGCATGGGAGCTCCTGCAATTGTAGGCAGTGACAGATGAATGAATTGCTTTGAATGTGGGAGAGACAAAAAAAAGCATGGGTTTTCTGTATTCTTTGACCAAATGAGGCTGAACAGGGGCGTTAATTAGGCTTGTATGAACTGCAGCTTGACAGCAAACTTTCCAAGTAAATCACAGAATGACGGAACATGTGTGTGAAAGGAATCCGTGATTATCCGTACGAGACAGATGTAATTAGGGGCTTTGAGAAATTTGAAGAAATCTCACAACTAGGCTGAAAGCTGTGCATGTGAGAAGCATCACGAGTGAAAATCAAAACCGATTGTTCAGGGATTCCTTTTTTTTGTTTTGTAAGCTGATGAGACTATTGCATCTGAAAGTCAAATCATTCTAGCTATGTAAATTGTGTAGTGATCCTTCTAATTGCCACAGAGCATATATAGTAGCGTTCAACCAGTTTTGGTTCAACCTACACTTCCTGTATCCTCACTTAGCTAAGCCTAATTCTCTTTGACTCTGCAGTGCTTTAAAATCGATCATTACTGTCCGGTGTAATCAAATAACGGATTCCGAAGACGGATGGCTAGCACATGGAGCTGGCTGAGGAGGTCAAGTTCACACAGCAGTGAAAAGGTCAAATGCAGTTGGGGCCATTTTCAAAGGAACACTAAGACCTCTTAAAAACCTTTGTGATTGCTGTTGCATCGCTGTTGACGTCTCAGTTATTTTCAACTGTCTCTCTCCACATAGAGCGAGAGAGAGAGCTTCTGTCTCCAACCAAGGACCTAGAGCAGCAACTAAATGTTAATCTCAGTAAGACAAATATAACGGTGTTCCAAAAAAGGTCCAGTTGCTAGGACCACAAATACAAATTCCACCTAAGACACTGTTGCCCTAGAGCACACAAAAAACTATACCTACTGTCCATCGGCCTAAACTTCAGCACTTCAGGTAACTTCCACAAAGTTGTGAACGGTCTGAGAGACAAGGCAAGAAGGGCCTTCTACGCCATCAAAAGGAACATAAAATGTGACTGGATTAAAAATACTTTAAACCAGTTCTAGAACCCATTGCCCTTTATGGTTGTGAGGTCTGGGGTCCGCTCACCAACCAAGAATTCACAAAATGCTAAAACATCCTCAGTGTACAACGTAAAACACCAAATAATGCATGCAGAGCAGAATTAGGACGATTCCCACGAATGATCAAAATCCAGGAAAAAGCAATTAAACTCTACCAACACCTAAAAGGAATTCTCAAACCTTCCGTAACAAAGCCCTCACCTTTAGAGAAATTAACCTAGAGAAGAGTCCCTTTAGCCAGCTGGGACTGGGACTCTGTTCACAAACACAACAGACCCCACAGAGCCCCAGGACAGCAACACAATTAGACCCAACCAAATCATGAGAAAACAAAAAGATAATTACTTGACACATTGGAGAGAATCAACAAAAAAACTGCAAACTGGAATGCTATTTGGCCCTAAACAGACAGAGAGTACACAGAGGCAGAATACCTGCTACTGAAAAGCTTTAGCTATGTACACACTCAGTGAGCATGGCCTTGCTATCGAGAGATACCGCCATAGACAGACCTGGCTCTCAAAAGAAGACAGGCTATTTGCACAAAATAACAAAATCCACAAAATGAGGTGGAAACCCAGCTGCACCTTCTAACCTCCTGCCAAATGTATGACCATATTAGAGACACATATTTCCCTCAGATTACACAGACCCACAAAGAATCTATTAGATGAAATGGGGGTGGCTGGTAGCCTAGCGGTTAGAGCGTTGGGCAAGTAACCAAAAGGTTGCTGGTTTGAATACCTGAGCCGACAAGGTGAAAAATCTGTTGATGGGTCCTTGAGCAAGGCACTTAACCCTAATTTGCTCCAGGGGCTGACCCTGTAGGTAGGCTGTCATTGTAAATACGAATGTGTTCTTAACTGACTTGCCTAGTTAAATAAGGTTAAAAAATACAAAACAAATACCACAGTGTGCCATTACAGCAGCAATATTTGTGACCTGTTGCCACAATAAAAGGGCAACTAGTGATCTCTTTATTTATTTTCCCTTAAGTACTTAAACTATTTGCACATTGTTACAACGCTGTACATAGACAATAATATAACATTTGAAATGTTTACTGTTCATTTCTAATTGTTTATTTCCCTTTTGTTTATTGTCTATTTCACTTGCTTTGGCAATGTAACCATATGTTTCCCATGCCAATAAATGGATTGATTGTCAGCAAGACAAAGGAGTGAGCACGCCCCCATTCACATCGATGGGGCTGTAGTGGTGCAGGTCGAGAGCTTCAAGTTCCTCTGTGTCCACAGTCATGAAGAACGCACGACAACCCCTCTTCCCTCTCAGGAGGCTGAAAAGATTTGGCATGGACCCTCAAAAAGCTCTACAGTTGCACCATTGAGAGCATCTTGACTGGCAGCATCACAGCTTGGTAAGGCAACTGCTTGGCATCCGACCGCAAGGTGCTACAGAGGGTAGTGCGTACGGCCCATCATTGGGGTCGAGCTCCCTGTCATCTAGGAGGTGTGTCTAGGAGGTCTATAAAGACTCCAGCCACCCCAGTCATAGACTGTTCTCTCTGCTACCGTATGGCAAGTATGGAACCAACCGGACCCTAAACAGCTTCTACCCCCCAAGCTATAAGACTGCTAAATAGTTAACCAATAGATACCCAGACTATCTGCTTTGAACGCTTTTGACTCTGTTACTGTTTATTATCTATCTTGTTGCCTAGTTACTTTATCCCTACCTATATGTACATGTCTTCCTCAATTACCTCGTAACCCTGCACAACGACTTGCTACTGGTACTTTGTGTATATAGCCAACTTATCGTTACTCATCATGCTATTATTTTTCTATTATTTCTCTGCATTGTCGGGAAGGGCCAGTGAGTAAGCTTTTTTGTTTACAAAGCACGTGACAAATACGATTTGAGAGAGAGAGAGAGAGACTGCCATTTCAAAGTGACCGGCACTGTGACAGGTGAGCTCTTCATGTGAGCTGACAAGGCTGTTGTACTGGAGGTGCCCAGGGATACAGCAGGGACCCTGACATGCCCCGTCTCCAATACCTCCCCTCCATCTCCTCTTCTTGGGCTTGTGACAGAAGCAGAGTAGTGGTAAAGGGCCATGAAACTATGCAAGCAACAGAGGGAAACCATGGTGGGTCCCTGGGCTTGACCAAGCGAGGTTGGTCACTTATTCACAGGTAAGCCAATGATGGTCATTAATTGGAACTACAATGGTTTTGTGTTATGTATTGACAATGGGAAAAGCAACATTTGTGTGGAAAGGAAGTAGAGCTGTGTGTCTGTCACAAGGTTCCAGGGTTGCCAGATTTAGCAAAAAATAATTTAGCCCAATGATCACTCAACCACTTTTTTTTTTTTGCAGCAAGAGAAGAGTTGTCACATTTATCCAATAGGCGTCTCCATAATCTAAATACAATTAGCAAAATTGTGTGACTTGCTGTCTGGAATAATAAGAGCACCAGCAACCTCTGGATGGTATACCAGACGATGACCATTTGGACAGTTCAGATGAAGAACTGAGCACAAATGGTACATATACCAAAGAAAGTAAATGTGTTACTTCCTTTGAAAAATATATTTAACTGTGTGGCAATCTTTATTCTTCTCTCATTCTAAGGACCATATGAGTTTATTTGTGCTTCTAACGGTGTTCTTTTTCCAGAGGAAAGGAATCTGAACAGGTTGGAAGAGCCAGTGCACTGCAATAGCGTCCCTGAGAGAAGACCCTGCCACCACCTTTCAGCAGAGAACAAAAAAAGACGACCATGCATGAAACGTTAGCCAGAGAATTTCATGAGCATTAAATGAAGTGCCTGAAGGAAGAACAGGAAATGAAAATGACGATTCTACAGGTTGTGTTGGATATGAAGTAGGAAGAGAGAGGTATGATCCAAAAAAGATACAGTAATGAGACAATTGTGAGATATTCATGAGTGAGAGTATTTTAATCACCACAAACTACATTTTAAACCAGCCTTGGTTTAATCACTCATTTAATTTTGCTGCACACTATTTGAATTTTGTACAGAAAAAACATTACCAAAGCAAAAACTCTCATCTAGTTGAAGAGCTGCAATGTGAAAGCAACTCCGTGTGCAAGTCCTCGTTGGTCATTTCCTGCCTCAGCCACATCTGCTTGATCCTGATCTTCCATTGGAGGATGGAAGTTGTGCAGTACAGCTGTAGCAATGATCACCTTGCAGCATCTTCTTGGCTTGAAACTAAGTGTATTGCGTTGGAATCGGTTTTTCCATACTCCAAACATACGCTCGAACATCCCTCTCGTGCGTATATGATCTCTGTTGTGTCTTTGCTGCTCAGCTGTTGTGGGATTTATGTATGGAGTGAATAAAAAGTTACTCTGACCATATCCACGGTCATCAAGTAGTAGTCCACTATGTTGTCCTCTCTGAAACTGAGCACACAATGAAGAGTTGAGAAAAATACTTGAATCGTGAGATGCACCTTTCCAAGGGGCAACAATGTTTAAAAACTCTAAATTAGGATTGCATATACCCTGGATATTGATGGAAAACCAGTTCTTACGGTTCCTGTTCTCCTCAGCATCAGACGTTGATGGACACTTGATGAGAACATGACATCCATCTATACAGTCAGTCACTCCTGGGAAGTGCCCTATTCATAGAATTTATAGTTGGCTTGGCCAGCAGGATCAGGAAACTTGATGTAAAGACTCCTCAGTTCACAAATGGCCCTGCAGACTTTGTGAACTATTCTACACAGTTGCTTCACTGGCTCCACACAAATCACCAGTTTCACGATGAAAGATTCCAGATGCCAAAAACCTCAAAGTGATCGGAACTTGGAGAGAATTGGGTAAAGAGCTTCCTCTTTGAGACAGAGAGGAAAGTCTAGACTCAAGGAAAGATATTATCTCCGATGCATTTTCTTTGTACATACGAAAGCCGTATGGAAAAGCTATTTCATCAAAGTAATTTAATGGAATACTCCTGTCCACAAGTGCTCGTCTGGCTGGCCTCTGTAGTGCATGTTGGTCTTCATGCAGATATTCCAAATAGTCCTTGCTCCTTCACAAACAGTACTAAGCAGAAGTTAAACCTGCCTCTTTGAAGGATTAATTTCAATTTAGTCCCAGATTGGCTCTAATCCTCCCTCTTGCAATCGGCTTTGTTTAATCCAGAACAGGCTAAATCTACGACTATTTGAAGATAAGTCTGTGCAAGTCGCTTTGAGTTAAGACGGCTCAAACAGGCATTTTAGTCTGGGACTAGGCTTAAGCCTTGTCTGTGAAAGCATCCCATTAAGGCCTACTCCTGGCTCAATCTAAACCCTGTGAAAGCGGCCCTTTGTTTCGTTACAGCCTTATTCTAAAATCCTCTACGGGATTGGTGTCCCTTATACGGGACAGTTGTAGCTTAATATGCTACATGTGACTAGAATGGTGTTGTAAACAGCCAACTTTCCGGGACATAGACATGTCTTATATGGGCAGAAAGATTACATTCTTGTTAATCTAACTGCAGTAGCAATTACAGCGATTCAACATTTTATATTGTAGATATGTAGTGGTGTAATAATGTTATATGATGTACTGTTTTATCTTTTGTTTTATATGTAAGTGCTTTAACATGTTTGGACCCCAGGAGGAGTAGCTGCTGCCTTGGCAATGGGGATCCCTAATAAATACAAATACCCCATCATTTTTGCAAGTGTATTAAAAATTAAAAACTGAAATAGCACATCTACATAAGTATTTAGTACTTTGTTGAAGCACCTTTGGCAGCGATTACAGCCTTGAGTCTTTTTGGGTATGACGCTACAAGCTTGGCACACCTGTATTTGGGGAGTTTCAGGTTGGATGGGGAGCGTCGCTGCACAGCTATTTTCAGGTCTCTCCAGAGATGTTTGATCGGGTTCAAGTCTGGGCTTTGGCTGGGCCACTCAAGGACATTCAGAGACTTGTCCCGAAGCCACTCCTTTTTGGTACTCTTCCCCAGATCTGTGCCTCGACACAATCCTCTCTACGGACAATTCCTTCGACCTCATGGCTTGGTTTTTGCTCTGTCAACTGTGGGGCCTTATATAGACAGGTGTGTGCCTTTCCGAACCATGTCCAATCAATTGAATTTACCACAGGTGGACTCTAATCAAGTTGGAGAAACATCTCAAGGAGGATCAATGGAAACAGGATGCACCTGAGCTCAATTTCGTGTCCCATAGCAAAGAGTCTGAATACTTATGTAAATAAGGCATTTCGGTTTTTTATACACTTCCAAATATTTCTACAAACCTGTTTTCGCCTTGTCATTATGGGGTATTGTGTGTAGATATATATATATTTTAATCATTTTTAGAACAAGGCTGTAACGTAACAAAATGTGGAAAAAGTCAAGGGGTCTGAATACTTTCCGAAGACACTGTATATATTTATGTACCTACGTCCTGGCGGCCGAGGTGCATTTTAGAAGGGTCCATGCTATCCGGGGTCCTTGGGATGTCCCAACGATCCCAGATAGAACTGACCAATTTAGAAGTAACCCAAAAACCCGCAACAAATATGTTTTCACCAGCGGCATCGTTTTCAAAGCAGCCCAATTTGAGGGGAAAACCGCAGACATGGAAACCCTGCCATGTTCTCTGAAAAGTGTTTACCTCTATAGCGTTTTTGGAGGCAAATATGTACAGCATTATTTTCTCCTTTACTCCTAGGTACGAATTATACTGCACCCTTCCACCGCAAGAACATACTTCACAAACAAACGTCTTTACTTTAAAGAAAGAATCTCTACACCACCCCATGTGGAAGGTCACAGGCATACCAAGACGAAGAAGTGTCAAACTGTTCCCTACTTACCTGGTAGTTCCTGAGATCAGCGATTTTCTCGTGCTGCACAGCCGAGTCGCTCCAGATGAGGTTGGCTGTCTCGTCCTCGTCTAAGGTTTTCAGGAAGGCCATTTCATTGATCGCTATCCGAACTGGAAAACATAACACCTCACATCTTTGAAAAGTCACTAAGTTATTAGTCAGTCATTAACCACTGGGCACACCACATAATTTCAATGTGGATAATTGGGTGATATTTGGTTGAGAAGTTGATTAAAGAGATTACAACCTATGTTCACCCACTCAAAAAGACAGCCAAACGTTTGTTGAATTTCCAACATGTTATCACTATGCTTTCAACCATTTAAAAGCACAGCAAAGTCCAAATGGGAATACAATGTCAGATATATATTTTTTAGAATTTATACAGATTACATGGATTGCAGTTGAGACCAAATTGAAAGTAAATGGTGCATGTGATCAATGGCATTTGAGATTGTGAATATCTCCACAGACCTGCGACGAGCTATGCATGCTATCTGGAACATGAATGCTACATATCAGAAGAAATGTGTAGTTACAGTATCCTCCAAAATGTGACCATGGATGTGTTACTCATTTTAAGGTTGAATGTTACATTAGTTTGTAAAATAGCTGTAACTTTAGGCTATTTAATGTATTATAAAAGTAACATTGAATTGTCAAACAACCAAATATCAACATTTGAAGGAGATTTATCTTCTGCTTGTATAGTTCCATCTGTACAACTGACTTAGTTTGGCTTTAATTCCAGTTTGTCCACAAATTAATACAAAATAAATGTTTGATTCACGTCTCCAGCTCAACCAAAGGCAAAGTAAAAAAATAGGACTAAACCAAAACAAACATTAAATGCACGTTGATAATTTTTTCAAATCCAATGTATTTTCTACCTAGATTCCACGTCACAATATGTTGACAAATTAAGTTGAAACATTGATTCAACCAGTCTGTGCACAGTGGGTAGAGAATCATGCATTCATATATATTTTTGGTGGGGCTAGCGGCAGCTATTCGACATACTTCTTCTTCTTATTATTATTATTATTATTATTCCGCATGTTATACTTTTTACTTTCTGAATTTTTTGTTGTCTTTTTTGTCCCCCCATCCGCTAACATGGAACTTGTTAAGCTCCCCATTGTGACATTATCACTTCCAACTGTCATTTTCGAACTGAAATCGTGCAACCTTTAATTCCACTTGCAACAACTGCCTACTTCTCTATTACTCAAATCTGCCCTTTGGACAATAAATAATACTTGCATCAAAAGTTACAGCAGTTTAAGTTAACCGCATCAACAACATTTTCTGTAACATTTTGGCAAACATCTTCCGTTTTGACCACTACCCCAACATGTTAGACAAAAAGTTTGAGCGTATGGGATATTTGTCTACTTCTCTGCTATTCATATCTGTTCACGGAATTAAAATATTAAATATGGAACTTACACTACAGCTGTTTTTGTAACTGCATTACCACGTGTTTTTTAAACTGCCATTTTGATCACTAACACAAAATGTTTTAGAAAAATTTGCAGAGGTATGAAATCTTCCCCTACTTCTCTGCTTCGCAAATATGCAATCGGAAAACGGGGATAACAATCTGGAACTAGAGCCGTTTTCATAGCCCATCGCCTCTCTTTCTAGCTGCTGTAAATCATGTCAGAAGTTAGCAGATTCACTACTTTCCAAACAACTACCGTTTTGACCACCAACCCAACAAGTTAGACAAAAAACCACTTAACTTCTGACTGCAACCACACAACTTCTGACCACAAATTTAACTACTGACCATATCCACACGACTTTTAACCACAACCACACAACTACTGAACCGCATAACTACTGACCACAACTTCTGACTTCAACCGCACAACTTCTGACCTCAACTCCACAACTTCTGACCACATCCACATAACTTCTGACCACAACATCACAACTTCTGACCATATCTAGTGACCACAACCATACAACTACTGACCACAACTACTGAACCATGTAACTACCGACCACAACGTCTGACCAAATCTACTGACTTTCAATGAGAATTAAAAATGATGTTTTTACACTTCTTTCACTACCACAAACAAAACGTTTAAAGAGCTTTAGCTAGCCCCACAACCTTACCATATAGTTTTACTTCAGTAACGCATCTCAGGTTCTATTTTCAGCATCTCTGGCATTTTTCACCGCTTGCGCCAGGTTCAGCAATTGGTGGGAGGTGGGAGGGGATGCAATATTTTAAGGCGTGTCCTTAAAAACAAGCGCAAAAGTGACAATTTCATGCAGTGCTAAAGGGAAGTTTCAAGACCCACCAAAAGCAGGTCTTAACAGTGGCACATGGATTTTGAGAGCGGAAGCGCAGCCTATCCAGGCACGCCGCACAGCGACCATCGAACAAGAGTTTGTGATTGCTTATGCATAGTCGTGCTTATAAGCATCGTCATTGCTAACAATTAGCTAGCTATGTAGGCTAACAATTTGTACACAGTGCACTGCAGTTATGTTTATGCTTGAGGTGTAGGAATGCTCATGTCCTTATTATTGCGGTCATTCTACACAGTTTGTTTACATTGTACACACTGCATGTAACTGTGGTAGCTTATTGGAGACTCACAGCAGGTTTAAGCTGTATAAGTGATTTTGGGGAAGCTTACAATTTATCCAACAATTTTAGTTATGACTATTTTTGTAGGCCTATGAGCATTTTCGTGGAACAGTTATGTTTCAATAATAACGTTTCTCAAAATCATTGTTGCGTGGTTAATCATCACTATCTAATGCACTAGCCTCGCCATATGGACACATGAATACTAGGGCTGGGCGATATAGCTAATTATTTTGGATGTATATTTTTGCACAATATTCCAAATGCCTTTATAGCAAGAAACAAGGTTTTGTAATTTTTCGTTTTTTTGACTGTTTATGTCCGCTTGTTCTCATGTAGTATTACTGGTGTTGTCTCTCTCGCTCCTTCGGTGCTGTGTGCAACTTCACATTTACACCAGAGATAATATAATGACGAGATGCTCATGTCTCCGCCCTGACAATGGGAGTCGTCCCAAAGGCAGGAAGGAACACACACGCACCAAGCCCCTCCCCTTGCCACTCACAACAATAAAGATGAGAGATCACTTCTTCCTCTGTGACAAGAGGTTTCAACTCGCTATTTACATTTGAGGTTTGGTCCAACAGAATTGGTCACATGGACACCGAAACACATTAAGACGTTATTTTACTGTAACAGGAGGAGTAGTTAACCCTTTTTGCACTAAAACAGGAGTATCGATGAACATTGGTTCTGGAAAATGAATGCTCAGTTTGTCGTCTCAGTTAGTCTCAGTTAGTCTCAGTTTGTCACGTGCGTTATTGCAGTACCACTATAACAGCATTTCAGCTTCTGCTTGAGAGACTGTTTATGAGACCTGTGTTCATTTTCTATAATGCCTGCTACAAGAAGTTAGTCATAATGTGCATTATGCATGGTTCTGGTTACATTTAGACAAGTTAATCTTTTCATAGATTAACCTGAAAGACAGATCAGTAATTATTGTAAAAAAAGCAGGTATTTCAAATAATTAAATAATTAGTGGTTCTTATGGTTGTGAAAGGCTTATATTAAGCTTAGGTATAATTTCACAAAGCCTGAATTAATTAGATTATTGTTGTCTGTTTTAAAATGCAGTGTATTTTACATTTAATTGTACAGCAAAACGTATTTAGAGAAAGCATTTTTAAAAATCGATATATTACTGTATATCGTGAACCGTCCATAAGTTTGAAAAAAAGAGATGATTTTTAGGCCATATCGCCCAGTCCTAACTGATAGACCGTGATCCATTGGCGGCTAAAGAAAGGAGCCCATGGAACTCAGAGATAGCCTATAGGCCAATGCTGCAGCAGGCCTATAACATAGTCAACCAAGTATAATACATAGATCTTAAACCGACAAATAAAAACAGTATAAAAATATCCTGATGAAAATACAGGTTCTTTCAAATCGCATTAAATCTCTCTACTCCGCCTGTCTGCCTCCCTTTTTATCCATCTTGACTAGCGAAGTGCAACATTGTCTCATATCAATCCATTGGGTCCAGCCCGAAGCTGTCGCTAACGAACTTGCAACATTGTATCAACATTTTAGTCATTTGGCAGATGCTCTTATCCAGAGTGACTTACAGGTGCCTTGCTTAAGGGCACAGACAGATTTTTCACCTAGTCGGCTCAGGGATTCAAACCAGCGACCTTTTGGTTACTGGCCTAACGGTCTTAACCGCTACCCACTGTAATTAATACATGCATTAACAAAAATGTATGTAACCAAATGACAGGGATTAACGATACATTTACTAGGCGTACTGGTGACGTTTGTAATGGGGAATCAAAAGGGAAATTCACACAATGAAACAAGTATTGACGGGAGACAGCTGAGCGCATTCTGGAGGGCTGAGAGCATGTATTTTGGAGAGAGACGCGCCATAACTTCGCCACATAGCCCTCCCCGTTTTCTTGTCTCAATATTTTAAATTATACTCAATACACATTATCGTCAAACATATTTTAGATGCTTTTCACAGACAGCTGCAACTCAATAATCAGCTAGTCCTATTGCCACGCGGGCTGCCCAAATTGCATGCTTCCCAAATAGGCATAGGCCTACGCACTTGTGATCTGAAACAATCCACAGCTATTTTCTTTAAAGAAGCTAATGATCCTCTGTTGCTAAGTCAAGCTCTCTGGTGAAGTATTTTGAATAATTTTATTTAGAAAGGAGTAATTTTCGTTATAATTGTATACAGTTAAATAAAGAACCCTAAAGAGCACCAGTGTGTGGTTCACGGTGGTGAGATGACAAGCCAATTAAGACAGCATCCATACTGCTTTAGCTGGCAGCGTTGTAGTGGTTCAATATTGTATATCCAACCCAGCAATCTAGCTTAGGTATCTGAACACAGGATTACATGGTCCTTTGGGACAACCGGATATAGGAACCACCACAATCAAGAGGATGCATCAGCCTGACCCGACCGTCATACAACCCCGGTGTGAGACTTGCCTCCCAGATAATGTGATGGACTCTGACCTTAGTGGTCCAGGTTATATTAGGGGCTTGCCACCACCCACCTCGCCACGTCCAACCAAAGTGAAGAAGAGGACTTATATGATGAGGCCCGTTCATCACTCTCTCCCTGTGAGTGGACTGTCACCTTCAGAGAAATGGAGCAAGAAATTGAGTACAGCAGCGAGGTCAGCCACTTGCACGAGTACCTCCTGCGAAAGGCAAGTGAACAATCAGAAACCATAATTGAACTAAGACATGAGGCCGTCCAGATTCCCGACAGTGATGACTATAAAGCACTTCACTATGAGAACTCAGGACTACAGTTTCTACTCAGCTAAAGACACCTGTCATGACAATGGATCCAAGGACCCTCTCTCTCTCCCACAGGAGTTTAATGACTTAACGACAGGTCGTAAATTCCTTGCAGAGACTTTTCTCTTTTCTGGCCAAGCAGTATTGGCGGTCAGTGGGGACTAAAATAATCATGATGTCACGAAAGATGGTAGAACCATGTAAAAGTAGCTCTGTTTGTCTACACTTCCCAGTTATTAGGTTTGCATCTGAATGTTGTATAAAACAAATGATTAAGTATAAGAATACTTTTGAAAAGACTAAGCCACGCCCCTAATGAGGTCAGAAGTGTGGGTCAGTGTGATCGTCCGCCTTCTGATGAGAGTGCTTAATCATTTTAAAAGGCTAATTGATCATTATGAAACCCTTTTGCAATTGTGTTAGCACAGCTGAAAACTGTTGTGCTGATTAAAGAAGCAATAAAACTGGCCTTCTTTAGACTAGTTGAGTATCTGGAGCATCATCATTTGTGGGTTTGATTACAGGCTCAAAATGGCCAGAAACAAAGAACTTTCTTCTGAAACTCGTCAGTCTATTCTTGTTCTGAGAAATGAAGGTTATTCCATGCGAGAAGTTGCCAAGAAACTGAAGATCTCGTAAAACGCTGTGTACTACTCCCTTCACAGAACAGAGCAAACTGGCTCTAACCAGAATAGAAAGAGGAGTGGGAGGCCCCGGTTCACAACTGAGCAAGATGACAAGTACATTAGTGTCTAGTTTGAGAAACAGACGCCTCACAAGTCCTCAACTGGCAGCTTCATTAAATAGTACCCCCAAAAACACCAGTCTCAACGTCAACAGTGAAGAGGTGACTCGAGGATGCAGGCCTTCTAGGGAGAGTTGCAAAGAAAAAGCCATATCTCAGACTGGCCAATAAAAATAAAAGATTAAGATGGGGAAAAGAACACAGACACTGGACAGAGGAAGATTGGAAAAAAGTGTTATGGACAGACAAATCTAAGTTTGAGGTGTTCGGATCACAAAGAAGAACATTTGTGAGACGCAGACCAAATGAAAAGATGCTGGAGGAGTGTTTGACGCCATCTGTCAAGCATGGTGAAGGCAATGTGATGGCCTGGGGGTGCTTTGGTGGTGGTAAAGTGGGAGATTTGTACAGGGTAAAAAGGATCTTGAAGAAGGAAGGCTATCACTCCATTTTGCAACGCCATGCCATACCCTGTGGACGGCGCTTAATTGGAGTCAATTTCCTCCTACAACAGGACAATGACCCAAAGCACAGCTCCAAACTATGCAATAATTATTTAGGGAAGAAGCAGTCAGCTGGTATTCTGTCTATAATGGAGTGGACAGCACAGTCACCGGATCTCAACCCTATTGAGCTGTTGTGGGAGCAGCTTGACCGTATGGTACGTAAGAAGTGCCCATCAAGCCAATCCAACTTGTGGGAGGTGCTTCAGGAAGTATGGGGTGAAATCTCTTCAGATTACCTCAACAAATTGACAACTAGAATGCCAAAGGTATGCAAGGCTGTAATTGCTGCAAATGGAGGATTCTTTGACGAAAGCAAAGTTTGAAGGACAATTATTATTTCAATTAAAAATCATTATTTATAACCTTGTCAACGTCTTAACTATATTTCCTACTCATTTTGCAACACATTTCATGTATGTTTTCATGGAAAACAAGGACATTTCTAAGTGACCCCAAACCTTTTAACGGTAGTGTATATCAAAATATGCAGATGTCCTTCCTAACTCAGTTGCAGGAGAGGAAGGAAACTCAGGGATTTCACCATAAGACCAATGGTGACTTTAAAACAGTTACAGAGTTTAATGGCTGTGATTGGAGAAATGTGAGGAAGGATCAACAACATTGTAGTTCCTCCACAATACTAACCTAAATGACAGAGTGAAAAGAAAGAAGCCTGTACAGAATAAAAATGTTTGCAATAAGGCACTAAAGTAAAACTCCAATAAATGTGGCGAAGAAATTTACTTTACGTCCTAAATACAAAGCATTATGTTTGGGGCAAATCCAACACAACACATCACTCAGCACCACTCTTCATATTTTCAAGCAGGGTGGTGGATGCATCATGTTGTGGGTATGCTTGTCATCGGCAAGTACTAGGGAGTTTTTTGGGATAAAAAATGATGGGATAGAGTAAGCACAGGCAAAATCCTAGAGGAAAACCTGGTACAATCTGCTTTACAACATACACTGGGAGACAAATTTACATTTCAGTAAGATTATAACCTAAAACACAAGCCCAAATACACACTGGAGTTGCTTACCAAGAAGACATTGAATGTTCCTGAGTGGCATAGTTACAGTTTTGACTTGAAAATAGCTGTCAAGCAATGATCAACAACCAACTTGACAGCTTGAGGAACTGTTTGTATAATCCAGGCGTGCAAAGCTGTTAGAAAGACTAACAAGAAAGACTCACAGCTGTAAAACGCTGCCAAAGGTGATTCTAACATGCATTGACTCAGGGATGTGAATAGTTATGTAAATTACACATTTCTGTATGAAGATTCATGTCCTTTTATTATCGTGGTCATTCTATGCAGTTTGTTTACATTGTACACCCTGCTTGTAACTGTGGCATATTAGCAGGTTTATTAAGTGATAATGCCTGAGAAGCCGGTGTGTGGAGGATATATTGGCACAGGAGGTGTTTTGTCGAGGGCTGGCAAACCGTGCCAATATATCCTCCAAACACCGGCTTCGAGGGCATTATCACTTTTATACAACGGGTTACAAACATATTTTCATAAAAAAACGTTATTTTTATGAATTTATTCATACTATTTCATCCTTCCACAAGTTATAACCCAAACACAAATCTGGGGTTGCTACCCAAGCCGGCTGGTCATTGGTTCTATTGGTTCGGTTGCTAGAGACGCGACCCAGTCGTTCAGTCTTTTTGTTCTGTATCTATGGACGCGACCCAGCTGTTCGTTGTTCAGAGAACTTTATAGTTTTCCGTCAATGAAAGCATACTAGAACTGTATTGTTTAGCAGTGTATAGACTGCAGATGTATTCTGATATTGTAATTCATGTTCTCTTGTACTGCATTATCCTTCTAGTTAGATAGAAACCGATTACATATCATTTTAAGTCAGTATTGTATTCACATCTGTGTGAAACTTTATTTAATTACGTTTACATTGCATACTGTAGCAAGCTAAGCTGTTCCTTTTTCTATTGCTTGTAGAACCACATCCTACAGTTAAATAAAGAACCCTAAGGAGCACCAGTGTGTGGTTCACGGTGGCGAGGTGACAAGCCAATTACGGCAGCATCCATACTGCTCTAGCCGGCAGCCTTGTAGTGATTCAATATGTCCAACGAAGCAACCTAGCTTAGGTGTCTGAACACAGGTTTACCCCTGCCCTATTTGACAAAAAAAGATAAACGAACAGCCCATAATGTATTCAAATTCCACTGTAAACCAAAGGTATGAGAGGTGGCTGGCGCATTTAGACATTAATCCAATGGCTGAGCATTCATTATTCAGTGACTAATTACAAATTCGTATGCCATAACGACACAACATTAATTCATATCTGGAAAGCTTTGGCAAACCTGGAGACCTAATGTTGTGTAAATGCACTTTAACGAGTACAAATCTTTCCAATGTGACTGTGACAGTCCAATTACACTGGAATTTCTAACAGCATTCAGCTAGCCTAAAGCAAAAAAGACTATGTGGGCTTGACTGTTCCCTTTGCTCCACTGAAGTGATTGACAAACAATAACATCAGTAACTCTTATTGTATGGTCTCTCTCGTTATAGTAGGAAGTTCAAAATAAACTGTAAGGTGTGGTTCAATAGCTCTTTTTACATAAAGCTTTGGCCTCCATTTCTACAGCGAGCGCTACAACAATTATAACAAATCTTCAACTGTATCCTGTATCCAGTTCTATTGAAAGGGATAGACAGCTATGAGCTGGGACAACATAGTGTGAAGACTGGTGGGGCCAAGATTCCATCCCTCGCAGGCAGGGGGATTGCGTATGCGCCAAAGGGCAGCACCCTTAACGGCTCCACCGCTATTATGTTCCATCTTATGTCTTTCATCGTTACCTTTAACGATATACATTTTGAACAGGTGCAAGATTAGCTCGAGTAGAAATGCTTAGTCCATGTGGTCCTTCGTGTTAATTTGCTACACCATGGCTACAATATGACCAGAATGAGAGTCTCTGCACAGCTAGAGAACAGATTAACAGCACGACTCACAACTGCAATACCCACCACTACGTCTCTCTACCCATCAACCTAGCTCTGTGTTGCTGACTTCATACTTTAGTAGGTGGTGGGTTCACCCCTGAGATACAATCACCCAATTTAGAGAATACTTGAAAAGCGCTTACTCAGCCCTTTTACCTTCCTTAGAAAAATCCACTGCCAGGTTAAATTACTTGAGAATGTATTTATTCTTTGACAAGGGTGAACACTCTTGGATATTTTTTTTCCAAGGCTTGACTCAATTAGTTCTTGTTTTTAGAGTTTCAAAAACAAATGCAATGCTCAAATGGTCTGCCAAGCCAAATTAGATAATTAAATCAATGTTTTTGCTACATTTACTGTGGCTTATGAATACACAATTTATTGGAATTTACAATATTTCAATGAGATCTAGTTACTAGTATGAGGTTAGTTCCAAATGTTGGGTCAGGACTGACAATTGGGTCATGGGCAATAACCCCAGCCAGAAACATAGGCTTTGTTTACTTGATTCACAGGAAAACTCCAGTTTTAGGTGGGTCCCTCCATAAAGAGTTAGGCAGCAACTGCGCAAGAGTTCACCTGAATATGAGGAACTGTCTACAGAATCACACCAGTTTGCTTTGAATTAACAATTTAAATATTAAGCTAAAATCACAACTCAGTGGCCGTGTGGTTAGCGTGTCCACCCTGAGATTGGAAGGTTGGGAGTTCGATCCCCAGCCGAGTCATACCAGACTGTAGAAATTGGACCCGATACATCTCTGCTTGGCACTTAGCATTAAGGAGATCGGTTGGACTAGCGTCCTGTCCAGGGGGTGTACTAGTACATCAAGTTGCCCCACGCTCGTGCAAGGTTACTTAACATCACAACACAAAGCACAACATTCCCTCGTACCGATTTCATATTTGGTGCCAGCCACGTTGGCCGTAATGGTCCCCTTCTTCTTCTTGGTGCGGACCTTGCTTCTCCTGCTGATCTGGTGGGAGCCCGCAGATGGCCCGTTCATGGATGGTCCTTGATCTTCTGAAGGAGGGAGCCACAGTACAAGCTTAGCTACAGTACAGGGGTGAATTCACTAGGAACCAAAGAAAGCAAACCGGCAAAACATTTTCTTTTTGGAAAACATTTTGCTACGGTTTGCACTAATCAATACCCCCAGTACAGGGTGGGAGGATAATATGTAGTGATTGGTTAGTTGGATATTCATACAGCCATTGTCTACAATCCAGTTGTGACTCAACTGACATCAACAAAGAAAAGAGAAAGGAGGCCCTGCTCTGTTATGCTGGAGGTGACCATACATACTACATTAAGGATCTGTTATGCTGGAGGTGACCATACATACTACATTAAGGATCTGTTATGCTGGAGGTGACCATACATACTACATTAAGGCTCTGTTATGCTGGAGGTAACCATACATACTACATTAAGGCTCTGTTATGCTGGAGGTGACCATACATACTACATTAAGGCTCTGTTATGCTGGAGGTGACCATACATACTACATTAAGGCTCTGTTATGCTGGAGGTGACCATACATACTACATTAAGGCTCTGTTATGCTGGAGGTAACCATACACACTACATTAAGGCTCTGTTATGCTGGAGGTAACCATACACACTACATTAAGGCTTGTCAGGCCCCGCTACTGAGGCATCCATCCCAGTGTGTGTGTGCGTGTGAGACAGAGAGAGGGCAGCATCTCAGCTCTACGAGGTAATTGGCCGTGTCAGGCCTGGAGAGTAGAGGTGTCATACTCACCTCCATCTTCAGGGGGAGAGGGCATCTCGCGAGCCGGAGGATCAAAGGGGGGAACGAAGCACTCTGCCAGGCTAGCGGGCCGAGGGGACACCGAGCAGGGCCCTCCAGAGACACTACTTATGTCTTCCCTGTCCGGACAAATGTGGTTACGGCAGCCCGGCGCGGGATCATCTGAGCCCCAGCCTCTCCTCTTCCCTCAGTCTGGTCATCAAGGTAGAAGAGGATGGTGGAGGGGTGGAGGTAGAGGTGGAGGTGGAGGGGGGAGGGGGGCGGGAGTGGGACACCTCCTTAGAATTCAGCCCAGCCACAGTGCATTTAGAGCCCCCAGAGAAAGGGATGGATGTGTCGGGTGTCTGGTGCCTGGTGAGTGAGAGAAGAAGAAGGCTTTTTTTTACAGGAGGAGGAGGAGGCTGACTGACTGCTTCAGGGCAATAACTGCTGCTTGGCTCCATGCATGCTTTGCTCTTCGCTGCCCTGGACTTCTTTTTGATGTGCAGCTCGCACATATCTCACACTATATAAATCAATCTGACACGAAGCGCTATGTCCCAAATGGCACCTTATTCACTATGTAGTGGAGTACTTTTGACGAGGGCACATCCAAAGCGTTGCTCTGGAATGAGTTCCCTGTGACAGAGCTTCACTGTATGAAGCTGCGTGTACGGCACCCCTTCTGGCGCTACAGCAAAGCAGTAACCACAACTAGCCGATATACAGGCCAGATGCATGGGAGCGTCATTAAATATATATGCGGCTGTCAAATAAAGGGTTTCAGACTTGTCCCTCCTCTCTCCCCGTCTCGTGTCCGTTAATGGCTTGGGTGGCCACAATCAGATGCAACTTTTGTTGAAAAGTAAAAAAAAGAGGCTATCAAAATATCTGTAGCTTATTTTCTTATTTTGATCAACCATATATTTTTCGATTTACCATAGCTTATCGATTTCAACAAACTGTAAAGATCAACAGGAGCCTGTAGTGGTCATATTGTGAAATGCTCGTCAAGTGATTCACACATTTGCCTAAACAATACAGAGCGGACACACAAAGAAACACACAAACACACGCACTACCAGCCAGCGAAAGCAAAGCAACTTCATTGATTCCATCAAAGTAAGCGTAATTAATTAAAACGAGAAAACAATCCAATTACATTACTCAATCGCTCCCGGTCATTTCTATCCAAAACAACGGCTTGCCGTGCCCTCTAACCTCGATTCACGGTGAGGACGGAGAGAGAACAGGTAACAACAAGGGGAAAAACAGCTTAGCTGCTGACACTCCCTCTCCCGTTTCTACTGAGACACAGCCAGAGAGCATTCACCTCCCGGTGTCATGTTAACCCTCTGAGGCCCTGAGGCCCCAGGCAGATATAGGCTAGTGCCAAGGCCCCCACATTTTTTTTGATACCCCTACCCAATGTAGAACAACACACAACCATGTTTGTTCACATTCCTAAAGTCTCCCATATACGAAATGAAAAAGTGGTTAAAGTGATAGATATTGTGACACAACACCCCGCACTCAAAAAGTGCGGAATAATAACTGTCTGGAGAGGGGATGGGCCGCTTAAGCTCATGTAACCCAATATTGCAAGCTCTGATATTGCAACAATTTTCAGTTGTCTACCCTACATACACAAACAAACAGCATTAGGATATCTTAATGCATCTTGGAAATATAGACCTTTATGATGAATGTAAGCTTTTTTTTTGGTAGCCTATTAATATACAACTTTCCAAGTCACATTTGCTCTCATTCAGTGCTGTATTGCACTGCCTGGTAAAAATACACACAGTTGCACAGGTTATTTAAATGTTGTGGCTAAAGTAATCTGCTATAAGTGGGTTTAGAATGTTTTGGGGTCCAAGGTACCTTTAAGGATTTTGCATCTTTAGCCCCTACTCTTGTAGTCAGGGGCCACAACAGATTATCTTTGGGGCCGCCATGGATTTTACGTCAAATGCAATATGGCGTCCAAAATCTAATATGGCTGCCATAATAGGTTAAATCACATGTAAATATGAATTTTGTAGAAGTGAGAAACTATTTCCACTCGTGCTCATAAAGACTTTTGGTGTAAATCTCTCTCATTCTGAATCCAATATGGCCAACATGATTACAATCAAACACCTTCACCTCTATACAGTACGTTGCCCTTATTTATTTTATATTGAATGTGTTATTCGATCTTATTAAGGGTCTCATAAGGATATCTAGGAAAGGGTTTCCGTTAGGAAAATGTGGCGCCGGACATTTGAACAGCAGCATTTTCATTCTTACCGGATTCCGATGACCAATTTGAAGATGTTAGAATGCATAGGCGGCGTGTCCATAAGGCTAGGAGAAGCTAAGCTTTCCCTAAGGCAAATTGAATTACATTGCCAAAATGTTGTAGTCTAACGTAGCTTACTCGTCTATACAGAAATAAATACAATCGTTCAAAATAGGCTACTACACCAGAAAGCATGATTTGGCCACAGAGGATCATCAGCTTCTTTTCTTTTTGTTTTCTTTTTGTGGAAACCGCACAGCCTACAGCAGAATTAGCGGGAAAGTAGCATAACGTTGACCATATCCACGGTGAGTGTTCATAATCCTCAATCAATGGGTCAATGCCCCCTTTTTTCAGGTTAGATGGACGTCATTGTGTTTGTGTCTCCCCTTCTCCTAATATATGGATCAGACAACGGTTTATTTATCTGTGTCAGTTTTAGCAAAGTAGGTTACCATGTAACTTTTGTCTTACAAAAAAAAATAGATTCTGCTAATGTCCCCAGTCATATACTGTATAGTGTAGTAGAATTGCATGAAATGTGTTTATAAAAGGCTAACATTTTCCTGTGCAAAGAAAGGAGAAACGTAGGCCATCTGACATAGACTATAGTCTAAGACCAACTCTATATTTTGTTATATAATTAGCCTAAATTATGACTACCCATTCTAATCATCAAATTAGGAACTAGCTTATGCCTGACCATACCATAACCCCACCGCCACCATAGGGCACTCTGTTTACGACGCTGACATCAGCAAACCGCTCACCCACACAACGCCATACACGTGGTCTGCCGATGTGAGGCCGGTTGGACGTATTCTCTAAAACAACATTGGAGGCGGCTTATGGTAGAGAACATTAAATTATCTGGCAGCAGCTCTGGTGGACATTCCTGCAGTCAGCACGCCAATTGCACACTCCCTCAACCCTTAAGACATCTGTGGCATTGGTTTGTGTGACAAAACTGCATGTTTTAGAGTGGTCTTTTAATTGTCCCCAGCACAAGGTGCACCTGTGTAAAGATTATGCTGTTTAATCAGCGTCTTGATATGCCACAACGGTCAGGTGGATGGATTATCGTGGCAATGGAGAAATACTAACAGGGTTGTAAACAAATTTGTGCACAAAATTTGAGAGAAATACGAAAATACATATTTTTGTGCGTATGGAAAAATTCTGGGATATTTTATTTCAGCTCATGAAACATGGGACCAACACTATACAAGTATGCAAGGTTGATTCAAAGTGTTCGAGGTAACCAGGACATGAATGTGTCCTAACAGGGTGAGGAGACAAAGTAGCCAGTTCTGGTTGTAGTTCTGGGGCCTGACCAGGTTGCACAGATAACTGGTCATTCAGGGCAAGCTGCAGCGACAAGGCCAGTATCCTTTCTGTATGACTGGCAGGGTTTTGGGACTGGGTGGTGATTAGTTTCCAATTCTACAGCAGTTGGGTGCAGACACTCAGGAGATGCAGCTTGCATGCCAACGAGACCCATTGACTAATTTGAATGTTATCTCAGCCTGAATGATGCACGGGATACTCCAGTAGTGGAATGGTTAGTTGTCTGGTTGTGAAGGAGAGTCTGTGGCAACGCCTAATTGACCTGCGGCTGGATTTTCTAAATGTTGAATGTGGCAGAAATCCTGCAGGTCACATGCTACATATTCCTTTGGAAGTCGGGTAGGTTGATCATTTGGCCAATATTAACTGTGTGTGATGTTGGCTGTGATTACGGTCTGGGGCAGGCCCAGCAGAAGATGGGGAGAGTGACAGAACCGGTAAGGGCAACCTCAGGCTAACTAGAGGTAGGTCATGGACCACTACTACCAAGCGTTATGAGGGACGCAGCACAGCTCCACACACATGGCATTGACATAAGAGTGCTGCAAATCCTGTGACATGTGAAGGTTGTGTTGTTTCATTGAAGTGAACACCTGCCTTATGTGCTTTTCACCAAGTGTGGTTGCATTCTCCCCATACACCATAATGTCACCAAGTGAACATATAAAGCAACTCCAGGGCAGACAGCCAGGATGGTGGACATGATTGTCTGGTAGAAGCAATATGCCAACTCAGCCTGAACAGCATAAGAGTGCACCGGAACATCCCAGTGTGCATCACGAATGCAGTGAAGGTCAGCAGAAGGTCATGTTGGATGCAGGCAGCCATCAAAGCTCACTTCTAAATGAGAAGGAGGTGACTTAAGAGCCCAATCCTGGAGGCACAAGTTGTACCACAGTGGGGGCAAGTTGTAGAGCTAGGGAGAGGGTGTCGGAGTCCAGGGTTGGATTCTCTTTCCTTCGTTGGAGCCTCCGAGTTGCCGCATTGATTGCTCAAACAGGCTTTTGACTTGGAATACTTGGTGTTGCCATGCCAAGCAGTCTACTGTCTCCAGACAAAGGTGTTTGAGTGTAATTATGGCAGACATATTGGATTCCCAACATTGGGAATTGTACAAAAATAGTCTTGAGTACAGGTCATCAGAACAGTGCACAAATAAAATAAAATCCACAGAGGAACCTTTGACTGAAAAAATGATTTTAGGAGGTGTGTCACAATATCTATCAACTTAACCACTTTCGCAATAAAATATTTTTACAAAACCATCCATTTCATATTTGGTTGTGTTTTGTTCTACCTCAGGTAGGGGTTTATCAAAAAATAAAGCCCTTTTTGAAGATTGGCCACTAGCCCAATAGACAGGCAG
This sequence comes from Thymallus thymallus, assembly GCA_023634145.1. Taxonomy (NCBI): domain Eukaryota; kingdom Metazoa; phylum Chordata; class Actinopteri; order Salmoniformes; family Salmonidae; genus Thymallus; species Thymallus thymallus. The sequence continues at coordinate 39,012,743 of CM042393.1, forward strand.
GAGACAGGGAGGCAGATAGACACAGACAGACGGGCTGGCAGGCAGGCGGACGGACGGACAGACAGACTCCAGCTCTCCCCAGGTAGTTCAAACTCATCTGTTAATCTGCTACTGTATGTATCTGCTATTGTGTGGGTCCACAGCTGACCCTGACAATAATAAGAGTTGCACTAAGGCTGGGCTCTCTCCCTAGACAGTAGGGGGGGTGGGCAGGTGTAAAATACTGTAGAAAGATTTACAAGTAAGCACTAGAAATTTGTACGAAGAGGGTACATGTGAAAGAATAATGCTTCTGTAATGAGCAGCCCAGGACATTCCCTCTTCTTTGACATAGGCCAAGCCTACTTACTTATTCCAAGGACTCAGCAACCTTAAGCAGGTCAAGGAAAAGTCCTGGGTTAAAATGGCAGCACCTCTTTTCTACTGTTATGTCGTGTAATGTTAATCTGCTAAAGAAAGAGAATAGTGTCTGTTAGGCTATCTATCAGGCCTAGTCTGTAGACCTGGTCTGCTTTCATGCTGGAGCCCCTCTCGGACTCAGTTTCTATGCCTCTTTGTCTGCTCCTCTATCTGCCTCGGAGGTTACATCACAGGTTGGTGATTGCGTGAACAACCACAAGAGGGTCTACTTGCGTCATATTTAGGCTAGACTGCTATCAAGCGGAGTAAACTATTATAAATGAGACAGGCCTGTAAGCTAATAGTATGGTACCAAAGAAAGATTCTACGTCAAATCAAAGCACATTACACAATTCTTTTTAACCAGATTGTCGTTTTATTGAGTATGGTCCTACAAAAATGATACCATACCATTTAAAAAGATGATCACATTATAGGCTCCCATTTGATTTCTTTTCTGGACAACAGGATTTATATGCTTACAGCCTCTTTCCCCGGCAGAGGGAGACAGAAAGATGCTGAACGACGGAGATTCTGAGCCAGAGTGACCTCATGCCCATACCCGCCACCCTAAAGCCCAATGAATTAAAGAGTCATTGTCAAGGCCAGTTACTCTATCCACTTCTCCATTCAACCATCCCTCATTCACGACAAATGTGTGTTTGTTGGTCTGTCGCAGTAAAGTACTACTCTGGCCCCCCCATCAGCAGGCCCTAGACGTGCTGAGACTTTAACACTGTTCTCTGCTGGCCATGTTCATTTTATGAAAAACAATGGCTCACATGTCTTATTCTAGACAGGAAGGCTTGCCGTTTTCTATCACACATTGTAGAAAACATAAAACAGATAGGTCATGTCTTCATTTCAAACAGGATATTAGCCTACTGATTCAAAAGATGTCTCTGTCTCCCCACACAAGAAGGCTCTAAAAAGACACAGCAAAGGTTGAATATATAAACGGTCTTCTGAGGCACACAATAGTGTCAAAAGCCTTCGTTTCAAAAGACGCTTCAAAAGCTAAAAGGATCTCCCCAAAGGATTTACGGATGTCTGCCGACACTTGAAAACGATGCAGATCAAAAACAAATTTGGTGATTAAGAATATTAACCGTTTACTTTCCAAGCTCACCAGCAATGGAGCATCAAGCAACAAATACTAGTATAGGCCTACTGGTTGTTGGCATGAAAGTCATAATTTACTTATTTTGCTCAAATTAATTAATAAAATAATGTTGTAGACAAAATAATAGAAAGGATATTTTTGGTAGAATCAATAAATAGACAAAGATTTGTAGTTGAACAAGTCATTGCCTGTATAGATTTTTTTTTTACTTGACTCGACTTGCTCTTAGAATAGATTTGCACCTTGAAACCTGCTTGTGTCTCGAATAATAGTGACTTGGTCCCACCTCTCATATTTACAGCCGTTCTTGATCATATTGGCCTAGCCTACCCATTGATTCTTGAAGAATATCCCTAAATGCTTAGTGAGTTTAGTTCGACTGTCTAGCCGAACTACATCATAACCAAATGGTTGTCTTTGTTAATGAACGATATCTTTGTAAACAAACACATAGCTTAGAAATATGGTTAAACCTAATCATGGTGGACACCTCATGGACTGTCCATCAATCCCAATCCCTCAGCTTTATTGCAAACCAAGGCGGGCCTGCCGTTTTACTGTTGTTTAAATTACGGAGTGGGACTTTAAAGTAATGTTGGAGGAGGGGCCTTTCCTGTACACGTGGCCCTGCCACCTCAGCATTCCTGAGACCTCGGAGTATTTATAACCATTTAAAGGGCAAAGACAGTAGGTTAGAGCGCCTTCAGAAAGTAGTCACACCCCTTGACGTTTTCTACATTATGCTGTGTTACAAATCTGGATTAAAATGGATTTACAGTGCATTCGGAAAGTATTCAGACCCCTTGACTTTTTCCACATTTTAAACTTAAAGCCTTACTCTAAAATATATACAGTGGGGAGAACAAGTATTTGATACACTGCCGATTTTGCAGGTTTTCCTACTTACAAAGCATGTAGAGGTCTGTAATTTGTATCATAGCTACACTTCTAAAACAAAAATCCAGAAAATCACATTGTATGATTTTTTAATAATTAATTTGCATTTTATTGCATGACATAAGTATTTGATCACCTACCAACCAGTAAGAATTCCGGCTCTCACAGACCTGTTAGTTTTTCTTTAAGAAGCCCTCCTGTTCTCCACTCATTACCTGTATTAACTGCACCTGTTTGAACTCGTTACCTGTATAAAAGACACCTGTCCACACACTCAATCAAACAGACTCCAACCTCTCCACAATGGCCAAGACCAGAGAGCTGTGTAAGGACATCAGGGATACAATTGTAGACCTGCACAAGGCTGGGATGGGCTACAGGACAATAGGCAAGCAGCTTGGTGAGAAGGCAACAACTGTTGGCGCAATTATTAGAAAATGGAAGAAGTTCAAGATGACGGTCAATCTCCCTTGGTCTGGGGCACCATGCAAGATCTCACCTCGTGGGGCATCAATGATCATGAGGAAGGTGAGGGATCAGCCCAGAACTACACGGCAGGACCTGGTCAATGACCTGAAGAGAGCTGGGACCACAGTCTCAAAGAAAACCATTAGTAACACACTACACCGTCATGGATTAAAATCCTGCAGCGCACGCAAGCTCCCCCTTCTCAAGCCGTCTGAAGTTTGCCAATGACCATCTGGATGATCCAGAGGAGGAATGGGAGAAGGTCATGTGGTCTGATGAGACAAAAATAGAGCTTTTTGGTCTAAACTCCACTCGCCGTGTTTGGAGGAAGAAGAAGGATGAGTACAACCCCAAGAACACCATCCCAACCATGAAGCATGGAGGTGGAAACATCATTCTTTGGGGATGCTTTTCTGCAAAGGGGACAGGACGACTGCACCGTATTGAGGGGAGGATGGATGGGGCCATGTATCGCGAGATCTTGGCCAACAACCTCCTTCCCTCAGTAAGAGCATTGAAGATGGGTCGTGGCTGGGTCTTCCAGCATGACAATGACCCGAAAGACACAGCCAGGGCAACTAAGGAGTGGCTCCGTAAGAAGCATCTCAAGGTCCTGGAGTGGCCTAGCCAGTCTCCAGACCTGAACCCAATAGAAAATCTTTGGAGGGAGCTGAAAGTCCGTATTGCCCAGCGACAGCCCCGAAACCTGAAGGATCTGGAGAAGGTCTGTATGGAGGAGTGGGCCAAAATCCCTGCTGCAGTGTGTGCAAACCTGGTCAAGAACTACAGGAAACGTATGATCTCTGTAATTGCAAACAAAGGTTTCTGTACCAAATATTAAGTTATGCTTTTCTGATGTATCAAATACTTATGTCATGCAAATAAAATGCAAATTAATTACTTAAAAATCATACAATGTGATTTTCTGGATTTTTGTTTTAGATTCCGTCACTCACAGTTGAAGAGTACCTATGATAAAAAATTACAGACTTCTACATGCTTTGTAAGTGGGAAAACCTGCAAAATCGGCAGTGTATCAAATACTTGTTCTCCCCACTGTATATATTTTTTTAATAATCAATCTACTCACAATAACCAATAATTACAAAGCGAAAATAAAAAAAATAAAAAAACATGAATACCTTATTTACATAAGTATTCCAACAGGAGAACGACCCTAAGCACACAGCCAAGAAAATGCAGAAGTGGCTTCGGGACTAGTCTCTGAATGTCCATGAGTGGCCCAGCCAGAGCCCGGACTTGAACCTAATCTAACATCTCTGCAGAGACTTGAAAATAGCTGTGCAGCAATGCTCCCCATCCAAACTGACAGAGTTTGAGAGGATCTGCAGGGAAGAATGGGAGAAACTCTCCAAATACAGGTGTGCCAAGCTTGTAGCGTCATTTCCAAGGAGACTTGAGGCTGTAATCGCTGCCAAAGGTGCTTTAACAAAGTACTGAGTAAAGGTTCTGAATACTTATGTAAATGTGATATTTCATTTATATATATATATACACACACACAACAAAATTCAGGCTGAAACGTGGGGGGCAGAAATGCCTTGTGCCTTAATAACAAACTTGTATGCCATCTGTAAATACTAATATATATTTTAATTACATGCCTACTTGGTTTAACCAGGGAAAAAGACAGGACCTTCCTGCTAGCCATGACTGGCTGAGATAATGGTTAAACCATGCCGAGAGATGAGGTTGGATTGGTCTGCCATATAGCACGCTTCTGTCTATAACATGAGCTGGTCAGTATGTGTAGGTAACCCTTTCTAACGTGGCTTTCTTGAAAGATATCACGTAGTAGAACTGCAAAAGTATTGCTCTCCACTTTCTGGAGGACCGAGTTTTGAAATCAGTGGAATGCCTGGTGGAAGCATAGTATGAACGCTAAGGAGATGGAGAAAATTCTGGCTTGCAAATATGCAGAGGGAGTCGAAAAGAGAACACACAGCAGGCTGTTGTATAAAACGCCTGTCTCCGGATTACTTCAAACTAAGGGCAACCCTGGCATCTGTGACAAAGAAGAAGCGTTCATCCATGTATACGGGTAAGAGAGTCTAGCAAGCTACATTTTCAGATATTATTCATTTCAAATTTTGTCAAAGCCTTTTTCATTGCAAGTTAAAGCGTACATTTAGCTAGCTAGCTAAAGTTAGCTGGCTGGCTCGCTAGCTAACGTTACATGTATGATCTGTGTAGTAATATTATTAGTATCGCAGAGTCATTCGCATTGCTAGTTATAGCCTAATGTTAGCTAGGTAGCTAACATTGAACCTGGTTGGTTAGCTACCTGCAGATTCATGCAGGGTAGAAACGTTATGAGTTGGTGATTACGGTTCATTGTTTAGCTAGTCTAAACAAAAGACTCCACTATGCAAGTAACCATTGCACTTTGCCATTTACACTTTCTGTATCCTGTGCATGTGACAAACACACTTTGATTTTATATAGTATGTGAAGAACAACATGACCTGCAATAGTAATGTGAAGAACAACATAACCTGCACCAAAGTCAAATTAGGTTATAACGTTAGATCAACGAGACACTGTCCAACTTCTAGAATTCTCCGATAGAATGCCCTGCTGTTATTTCGTCACAGTCACAACCGTGAAGACGTTGTCAGCAATATGATATGGTCATTAACGTTAGCTAGCTATCTAACAAGCTAGAAACTAACCAAAATGTTGTTTAGAAAGTTGCTTTTAGTTGCCTGGTTTACTAGATTGACATATACTATATACATTTTTAAAACAGGTGGGATTATTGGTGTTAAAATACACCAGTTATGCTATTTTGGACCGCCAGGCTGCTGATGCCATGCAGCCTGTAGTTTGTGTGTTCATACTTTTTCATAACGATGTTTGATGTCAGACGCCAGTAGACGTCGATAGATGTAGTATAAACCAGCCTTTAGTCTTGAAATCTTCGGTTGTTTAGTGCATGGCCTCACATGTGAATCCGAGCGTTCTGTACCAACAACAGCAGTCAAGCACCCATGCTAACTGGCTAGGTAAAAGAAAAAAGAAAGAAAAAAGCAGCGTTCGACAGGATTACCTACACATACTGACCAGCTCAAATAGACAGATACGTGCTATATGGCAGACCAATCCGAACTCCTCTCTCAGCATGTCCAGCCCACTCAGTATCTCAGCCAATCATGGCTAGCAGGAAGGTTGCCGTCTTTTTCTGTGGTAAACCAACTAGGCACGTAATTTAACAATTGTATTAGTATTTACAGATGACATACACGTTAGTTATCAAGGCACATGAAAGTTCACATTACAGAAGGCATTTCTACCTAAAAACATTCTTTTTTTTTTTCTCGTTCAAATAGCTCACTGTGAAGTATTGACCCGCAACATACGCCTAGTTTCCAGAACCAAGTCACCTTTACCCAATGTAAAAAACACAATTTCTACTTAAGACCGAATCGATCCGGTCGGTCACATATAGGCTGCCTACTATAGGCCTACTTCCTGTTTGTAAAAGTGAGTTTTAAGCTTGACCTAGGGGTATTCATTATGTTTTATACAATTTGCCTAATCTAAGACTTGCCAATGGGCTTTTTCATGCTCTCAATGGTATTCTCATTTAGCCCAATTAATTTTTGTATTTTATTTAACTAGGCAAGTCTTATTTACAATGACGGCCTACCCCGGACAACACTGGGCCGAATGTGCACTGCCCTATCGGACTCCCAATCACGGCCGGATTGTGATACAGCCTGGAATCAAACCAGGGTCTGTAGTGACGGCTCTAGCACTGAGAAGTAGTTAGTGACTTAGACCGCTGCGCCACTCGGGAGCCCCCAATGACTGGTGCATCTTTCTGCACCACAATGGCCGGATGCAGCCTCTTATGTAACCTAATGTATTTATATCTATCTATCTATAGGCTACTGTAATCATCCCCACCTCGTCTTTTCAGTGAAATCGGTGCAAACGCACATGGCTCGAGATTGGTGCACACGCACCGGGAGGGTTTTAAGTTGCCTCTGAGTCTAAAATTAAACTGTTGATATGACTCTGGCTTCATAATGTGCTAATATGAGAAGCTGGTGTAGAGTCATGGGTATAGAGATGACCCATGGTCAGCTGGATTCTAAAGGTAACCTTCTGAGCTGCAGTATTTTAACATTCTGTACATATCAAGACACAGCATTTGTTCTGCGTACTGTATAAAACCTAAAGATTAAATAGGCTATTTAGCCCAGGAGTTAACAACCTTTCTTCCCCCTTTTTCACATTTTAAATGTATTGTTTATTGAGTTTGATTTTGTTTAATTTGAGGAACCTAAGAAAATAGTGTTTCTTTGAGTCACCTTTTACCCAATGTACAAAACACAATTTCTATGAAATCGTTTAGGTTGGCTATTTAATGATAATAATAATAATAATAATAAATAAAGTGAGTAGATCAATTTATAGCAAAAGTCACACATTGTATAAGTTGACGTCCCTAACAAAGTCACATTTCTTTGACTCCTCGACTTTAGCTCCTCAGCTTCTGAACGTCAGAGAAAAACCAAAGATATTCCCATGTGTACCAGAGTCGCGTCTTCCTCTGGCATTTTACAGAGGAAGACGTTTCTAGCCTAAAGTATTGCAGATTTTATGCATTGTTTCAGAATGTTTTTATTTTACCCCTAAAATTAAGGAAGGTACCGCGCCCCTTATGTACACCAGCTAGGTTTGGAACCCCTGATCTAACATATTAGCCTATTTGTAGGCCTAACTAACTCTCCTACAGAACTAGGCTATAAATAACTAGGGCCTACCACTAAATCAAAAATCTAACTTGTTGTTGTTTATAGCATGTTACCAAGATCTTTATTAACAACGTTTTGCTTACAGAGCAAAAGGATTATACAGATGAATATGGATTCAAACTGTTAATCAAACGCTTAAACGCTTTGCCTTTTAATCCAGTGATTATTGTCAGATTAGAACAGTACTTCAGCATATGAACAGGCTACAGTGAGATATCCTTTGTGAGGGGATCTATACATAAGACTCCTGAACAGCTAATCTAATGGCTACCCGGACTATTTGCACTGTCCCCCCCCTAACCCCTCTTCTTCACACTGCTGCTACTCTCTGTTTATCATCTCTGCATAGTCACATTAACTATACCTACATGTACATATTACCTCAATTATCCCGACTAACCGGTGCCCCTGCACATTGACTCTGTACCCGTACCACCTGTATATACTACCTGTATATATATATAGTTTTTACTGTTATTTTTTTTTCTTTACTTGTCTTGTTTACATAATACTTATTTTCTACTTAAACTGCACTGTTGGTTAGGGCTTGTAAGTAAGCATTTCACTGTAAGGTCTACACCTGCTGTATTCGGCACACATGACAAATAAACCTTAATTTGATATTGAGTCTTTTGCCTGACTAGGCTAAACTGTCCCTATTTCAATACAGTCTCAGTGTAAAACCTCTTAAATTATTACAAAAACAGGGTAAGGTTCATTTTCATTTCCAATTACTCAAAATATATCACACACATTGGTTTTCACACAAGAACATATTAGCATTTGGATTAGAGAACAATAAACCTTTTCTACACAAAATCAACCTTAAGACTGTTTCTATTTGTGCAAAAGACGGAGTATACCTAATTGATTGTTTAAAGAAAATATACTTTGATTTGTGATATACCGTAAACCTGAATAGAATAGATAAATAAACCATATTAAACACATTAACATACAGTGCCTTCAGAAAGTATTCAGACACCTTGACTTTTTCCACATTTTGATGTTACAGCCTTATTTTTTTATTGATAAAATATTTTTTCCCCTCATCAATCTACACACAATACCCCATAATGACAAAGCAAAATGTACTTATATTCAGACCCTTTACTCAGTACTTTGTTGGGCTCCCAAGTGGCGCAGTGGTCTAAGACACTGCATCTCAGTGCTAGAGGTGTCACAGACAACCTGGTTTGAATCCAGACTGTATCACAACTGGCCGTGCTTGGGAGCTCCGTTCATCTTTGCATCGATCCCGACTAGTCAATGATGCTGCCATCACCATGCTTCGCTTGGCATTCATTCCAAACTTCTTCCATTTAAGAATGATGGAGGCCACTGTGTTCTTGGGGACCTTCAATGCTGCAGACATTTTTTGGTACCCTTCCCCAGATCTGTGCCTCGACACAATCCTGTCTCGGAGCTCAATGGACAATTCCTTCGACCTCATGGCTTGGTTTTTGCTCTGACCTCCACTGTCAATTGTGGGACATTTTACAGACAGGTGTGTGTGCCTTTCCAAATCATGTCCAATCAATTGAATTTAGCACAGGTGGACTCCAATCAAGTTGTAGAAACATCACAAGGACGATCAATGCAAACAAGATCCACCTGAGCTCAATTTAGAGTCTCATAGTTAAATAAAGGTTAAATAAATAAAAAAATATCAAAGAGTCTGAATACTTATGTAAATCAGATATTTATTTTTAATACATTTGCAAAAATTTATAAAAACCTGTTTCTGCTTTGTCATTATGGCGTATTGTGTGTAGATTAATGAGGACTTTTTTTTTTTTTTTAGACCATTTTAGAATAAGGCTGTAACGCAGGGGTCACCAACACGGTGCCCGCGGGCACCAGGTCGCCCCCAAGGACCACATGAGTCGCCCGCAGGCCTGTTCTAAAAATAGCACTTGTGAGCTGCGTCTGAAATTAAATTTTATTCTGTTGCTATTCTTTTTTAATCACACTTGCATTTATATATATTTAAAAATGATAATATCTTAAAAATATGTTCATTATACATGAGTTTAGATAAGTTTAGGTGAACTCTGACCTACTCTAGTTCAAAAGTATTTTGCGCGAGACAAAACCAGTGCTCATGGAGAGTAAGCTAGCGGGCGCGCGCAACGAAGATGGTAGCTGAATGCAGTTTCTTGCCCCAAAAACATGGCAGAAAAAGGAAGAAAACGTATCACTTTCACAACGAATGGGAGGAGGAATTATTTTTTACAACTGTGAAAGAAACCTGCGTGTGTCTCATTTGCGGGGCGACTGTGGCGATGGCAAAGCGGCACAATGTGGAGAGACACTTCACTACGTGTCACAAAAGCTACCCACCGGGAAGTGCACTACGGAAGTGCACTACGGACAGAAAAAGCCCGTGAGCTAAAGGCAGCTTTTGTCAAGTTACACACCAGATTACAATACACTGGTGAACAGCATGCAATGCCAGTCTTCCCACTAAAAAAGAAACAGATACCAGATGTTGTCAGTGGCAACATGGCAGTGCCATGGCGAAGTTGAATTAAAATAATGAAGAATTGTGTTCAATTTAAAAAGTGTTTTAAAAAAATGCCACAGATTTGGTCATTAGTTCAAAATGTGACAAGATTTATTTAAAAATATGTAAGTTGTTTTTTCTAACATTACATAATTGATAACTTTTTGAAACAACATAGTTCATGATTTGTTAAAAGGGTTTGTCAGTGGCTAGTGAAAATGGGACATTTTTCCTATGAAATGTAGTGATGTAAGTGATCATCTAAAAATGTAGCAATTACTGAGATTAAAGTGCTGAATATTGATATCTGTTTCCCTCCTTATTGTCATTGTTGCTAATTATTGTGAGAAATCATTTACGTGATTAGTGTCTTCACATAGATGAGTATTATTAATAATGTATAACTAAAGGCAAACTGAGCAAATGTGTTATTATTTCAGAAGAGCGTATCAAACTGGTAGCCCTTCGTATGACTCAGTACCCATGAAGTAGCTCTCAGTTTCAAAAAGGTTGGTGACCCCTGCTGTAACGTAACAAACTTTGGAAAAAGTAAAGGTCTGAATAGTTTCCGAAGGCGCTGTATAAGCTAATAGGCATACATGGGTGACCCTATGAGACAAATGAAGCAGTAGGCCTATACGTATAATTGATTAACCTAACGTACCAGGTGTAAAAGAAACACTTTAACTGGATGCCCCACATTCTGATCACGACAAGAACAAAAAAAACTCATGGGAGGTTCTCTTCTGGACTGTTCAACGAATCCAGTAAATGTCGAGGAGGAATTAAGATGGAGTGTTGCCATGTTAATATTCCGGATGGAAACACCTTCAGCGAGCAAGCTAGTACGTGGTGTAGCTAGCTGCTAGCTAGATATCAGCTAGTGTTATCTAGCAATAATGGAATCTCAGACAAAGTTGACACCAACAAAATTGGTATGTGGTGTCTGTCGACTTAGTTGCAAGAACTTAATATCATAGAATTGAAAACTGGATGTTTCTGTTTTTTTCCGACCCCGCTTAATTTATGGACGTGACAAACTAACTTGTTATCTTGAAACCTTACTGATTAGCTACATAATCAACTTGCCCTGGGGATGGTCATTTCTAGATGGGCACTGAGTGATTGCTTTGTAACAAGATAATGTAGCCTAGACAACAAAGAAACTGTAATACACATAGACACAGAAGAGTAACAAGCTATAGCCAACATCCAGTAGGTTGAGATATCAACCTTAGATATAAAATATGACTTACTCAAATATTGATATTATTCAGTGACCAATAATATATTAGTGCAATGCATCCATTTATCGTGGAAATAATATTGTTGCCAGATGTAATCTCAGATTATTACTAGGCCATCAGATGGCATCTCCAGGGGCGTCAATTGGGTATGGAAGGGTCGCCATACCCTATCTCAACACCAACGCTAATAAAATCATTCCAATCCCGACTAAAAGGCAAATGCAGTTTAGCGGTTGAAGTACTGACTTTAGTACCATGCGGACGCCTGGGAGCAGGCGGGAACGCTGTCTGCATGGCTGGCTAGCTTTATGGAGAGTGCATCGACACAGCTGCAGCGAACAGCCCCCCCCCTCCCCCCAGGTTTAGCTGAAATGACACCCCTGGGTATCTCAAATCATCACTAGGCCATAGCCTACTCCTTTGCCTGACAACATTGTGTACCCTAAAAAAAAGTCTCACTTCAAGGTGTTCTAGGAAGGGAGTTGGATAAATCGGAGGTTCCTGTCTATTAGTGCAGCCTCACCAGAATAGTTGTATTGTTGATGAGCAGACACAGCCTACAGCTACATAGTCTGTTGTGCAGGTGTCCCATGATCAGGCAGAGGCACCATACAGACCTGATAAGTTAGCTTTATGTCAATTGGACCTGGCCGTCTTGTCTGCTGATTGCAGAACCATTTCTCATCCACCTAACGTTTTAGCTTGCTACAAAATGTTCAATTGAAACGGTCGGTGAGTCCCATGCGGTAGGTAGATGACGTTAGTTAATTAGCCATCCATCCATCCTTCCATCCATCCATCCATCCATCCATCTAGCTAGCTATCCAGCCTGTATGTTAGCTACGGCCCCCCTTTATCATCATGCTTCCAGTAAGCTAAAGTGGGATGACACACAGCTAAACATGCATGAATAACAATATCATATTTGCAGACGTCTCACGCTGGAAAAGAAAACCAACAGTCTGATACAATACCCTGTTATTTTAAGGGGAAAGGATAGAAGGGTAAGGTAGCTACCTTATTGTATCCAGGCAGTTGTAGCTAACGTTAGTGCTCGGATCAGCCCAAACAAATGATGATGAACCAGTAGCCTATGCACAGCCTCGCGTGGTTCTATGGTGTTGGGGGGTAAATGCTAACTTTTAATATTTATAGGTAACATGATACCATACTGTTTCATGTAGATAGAAATACACATAATTGTGTCAATGAATCGTCCTATGGCGTGCGCTCAGTTCCTGGGAAAGCATCCAAGGGTGGGTGAAACCAATTCCTCGATAGGTGTGCATGAGTTGTAAATAATTCAATATGCGTATTTATCACTTTACGACAAAATGCCGGACGTATTGCGCATGACATTTTCAGATATTTTTATTATTTATATTTTTATTATTTGGCCATTGTAGAGAACAAAACGGGATGCTTTTACAATAGAAAAAAAAGAATCACCCATTTTACTGCAGTTGCTGTTTCCAGTGTAAACAGGAGACATGGTAACCTACGCATACCACAGAGTTTCTAAACCAAGAGCTGCAAAACCGGGAGACTTCCGGGAACAATTACAAATCAGACCAGGCCGGGGTTTGGGGTTTGAGAAGTTACAAATTATTCCTTAGTTCTTAGTTTTCTAGAAATCTAAAGGCACAACCTAGAAATATATTAAGTAATTTAACGTGTTATTACTCCCAACCTCGTGAAATGTACAAACTGACAAACTCATTTTCGTCAAAAACAACTTAATTTCCAAAGGAGTGCCTTTGATTTGATGGTCTGCATATGCGCAGTTTGGCACAAGACGACCTTTAGCCCCGATTACGTTTTTCTGCGCTTGAGTATAGCTATTAAACGTCTGGGATATTCATACTGTACTTTCTTTGAGCATTCCAAGCACTTAAAAGACACACCCTCTTCCCTCAGACCTCAAATTAAGTGAACACTTCTGATGACGTGTCATGAGGTCTGAAGAGTTGACACTTGCAGGGCAAGGGGCTATAGGGGAAGAGGAGACAAAGATGGCGGCTTGAACAGACACGTTTTTACCGAGCTCCACTCCAAACTTCAGAAAGAGTGTGAAAAAAAAAGTTTCCAGTCATTACTATTATTGTTTTTATTTGTTTAAGATATAAGAACTTTCCTGTGACTGGAATAAACATTTATTTTGGCATGTCCATGCGAAGTCGTGACAAAAAAAGAAAGGAAGGAGCTAGCCGTTCTATTGCTAGTCAACAAAAGAGGAACGTGCTAATAGACAACTGCCATAACTGCGCTTGCCCAATGGATAATCTCATGCATTCGAAATGCTGTTGAAGATGACGAGCTCCATTCTTTACCGGTTAAACAGTGGGCAGACAGATGGGACCCAGGTCCGATACTGGCCCTGTCCACCTCCCCTCCAGCTACCCAGGCCACACATCCTAACGGCAGTCCCACCCCCACTTTGCTCACAACACCTCTGATGAGACAATCAGCTACCCACCTCCCCACCTCCGCCCGCGCTCCCTCTGGACTGATCTGCAACACCTCCCTTCCCTCCACCTCTGGACTGATTTTCAACACCCCCCTTCCACCCACCTCCCCACCTGGGCTGGCTTTCACCACCAACCATGTGAAGAGAGAGCTGGAGAGACTACATCAGTGGAAAGCGGCAAGGCCCTGATTGCATCAGCACAAGGGTGCTTAGGGTCTGTGCTGACCAACTGTGTGGAATACTCCAGCGCCCTTCAACCTTAGCCTGAGCCTGGAAAGAGTCCCTGTGCTGTGGAAAACATCCTGCCTGGTCCCAGTGCCCAAGAAGGCGCACCCCACTGTTCTGAATGACTTCAGACCTGTAGCGCTAACATCCCACATCATGAAGACCCTGGAAAGGTTAGTCCTCGCTCACCTCAGACCCCTGGTGTGTACATTACTGGACCCCCTGTAGTTCGCATATCAGTGCAACATCGGGGTGGATGATGCAATCATCTACCTTCTGCAGAGGGCCTACTGGACAACGCAGGCTGCACTGTGAGGGTTATGTTTTTTTACTTCTTCAGTGCCGTCAATACCATTCAGCCCCTGCTACTGGGTGAGAAGATGAGAAGGATGAAAGTGGAAGCACCCTTAGTCTCCTGGGTTACGGACTACCTGACCGGTAGGCCACAATTTGTGTGACTACAGAGCTGTGTGTCAGAACGGGAAGTAAGCAACACAGGGGCCCCCCAGGGAACGGTCCTGTCCCCCTTCCTGTTCACCCTCTACACCTCAGACTTCAGATATAACTCTGAAACATGCCACCTACAGAAGTTCTCGGATGACTCTGCAATTGTAGGGTGCATCATGGGTGGGCAGGAGGAGGAGTACAGGAGCACAATCAGTGACTTTGTGTTGTGGTGTGAGCAGAACCACCTTCAGCTCAACATCAGCAAAACAAAGGAGATGGTGGTGGACTTCAGGAGAACCAAGGCACAACTGACTGCAGTCCCTATACAGGGGATGGATGTGGAAATGGTTGGGTCATACAAGTTCCTGGGAGTCCATATGGACAACAGGCTGGAATGGGCCGGTAACACCGGGGCCCTGTACAAAAGGGCCAGAGCCGACTCTACTTTCTGAGGAGGCTCAGGTCCTTCAACGTGTGCAGTAAACTACTGCATACCTTCTACCAGTCTGTGGTGGCCAGTGCCATCTTTTTTGCAGTGGTGTGCTGGGGAGCAAACATCAAAGCCGGTGATGCTTCTCGGGTAAATAAGCTGATCAGGAAGGCTAGCTCTGTCCTGGGGATGAGCCTTGACACTCTAGAGGAGGTGGCGGAGAGACGGATCCTGGCCAAACTGCTGGCCATCATGGACAACGTCACCCACCCTCTGCACGCTATGGTTATGACGCAGAGGAGCACTTTCAGTCACAGACTGATCCCACCACGGTGTGCCAGAGAGCGCTACAGGAGGTCCTTCCTGCCGGCGGCTATTAGACTTTATAATGCCTCACCGGGGTGCCGTGCCGTCGGCAACATAGATCTGGAACTGTTGGGGTGCTAGGACCTAGTTTAACAATTATGCATCCATCCGTGAGTAACTCTGGTCCGTCAGCACTCATCCACTCAGGACCTATTTATTCATACAGGTCTGTATATACATACTCATGTACAGTTGTTATATTATATCACATGCAATATTGTAAGTAATTATTGGACTTAACCTACGTAGGCATTCACTCAGGAATGCATATTAGTATCCTGCCAGTTGCACCTTTTCTCATTGCTTTTAGTATATTGAATGTGCAATACGTGCAGTTGTCTGTAATTAAACCCTGCGCACTAAGGACTGTATTTTAAGGGAATTACTATTATTACCCCAAATGATATCATACACACATTTAGCTATTAAAGTATCTCTTCCTGTCATTTACCTGTACAGTTTGTGTAAACATGCAAGTATTCACTTATCTGTAAATATAACTGTATACCTAACTGTACAGCTAATTTAACCATGCAACATTTTCACTTACCTGTTCATTTACCCAGTCTATCTATTAAGTAAACTATTATTACCCTCGCTCATATCATACGCATTTTTAGCTACTGAAGTATTTCTCTGCCATCGACCTGTATAGTATAGTTAACCATCCAACATCCACCAATGTATAGTGTACACATTCAGCCAACCACCCATACTATGCTATGTCTTTTTATAGCTTTTTTTTGCACTCCAGATATCTTGTATTTCTATACTTTTTCATACTGCCGCTCTATGTATCATGTACCGTGTATCTGTCTTTTGTGTACTTTCGTTGTGGCATTTTGCACCTGCCCTGTGTTTTGTTGTAGCTGCTTGACAATGAAATTTCCCCCCCGGGGGATCAATAAAGTACCTATCTATCTATCTATCTATCTATCTATCTATCTATCTATATATCTATCTATCTATCTATCTATCTATCTATCTATCTATCTATCTAAAGGAGCTCCTGAAACTTGACCCCAAAAAACCATCTGGGTCAGTTGGTTTAGACCCTTTCTTCTTTAAGGTTGCTGCCCCTATCGTCGCCAAGCCTATCTCCGATTGTTTTAACCTGACTCTCCGTTCTGGGGAGGTTCCCATTGCTTGGAAGGCAGCCATGGTTCGTCCTTTATTTAAAGAGGGAGATCAAGCTGATCCTAACTGTTATAGGCCCATTTCTATTTTGCCCTGTTTATTAAAAGAGTTGGAAAAACTTGTCAATAATCAACTGACTGCCTATCTTGATGTCTATAGTATTCTCTCAGGTATGCAATCTGGTTTCCGCTCAGGTTATGGTTGTGCCACTGCAACCTTAAAGGTCCTCAATGATGTCACAACTGCCCTTGATTCTCAGCCACTGCCTGTCACCAAGGGAGTACCCCAAGGCTCAATTCTAGGCCCCACGCTCTTCTCAATTTACATCAACAACATAGCTCAGGCAGCAGGGAGCTCTCTCATCCATTTATATGCAGATGATAGTCTTATACTCAGCTTGCCCGGATTTTGTGTTAAATGTTCTACAACAAAGCTTTCTTAGTGTCCAACAAGCTTTCTCTACCCTTAACCTTGCTCTGAACAACTCCAAAACAAAGGTCATGTGGTTTGGTAAGAAGAATGCCCCTCTCCCCACAGGTGTGATTACTACCTCTGAGGGTTTAGAGCTTGAGGTAGTCACCTCATACAAAAACTTGGGAGTATGGCTAGACAGTACACTGTTCTTCTCTCAGCACATATCAAAGCTGCAGGCTAAAGTTAAATCTAGACTTGGTTTCCTCTATCGTAATCACTCCTCTTTCACCCTAGCTGCCAAACTAACCCTGATTCAGATGATCATCCTACCCATGCTAGATTACGGAGACATAATTTATAGATCGGCAGGTAAGGGTGTTCTCTCTCGAGCGGCTAGATGTTCTATACCATTCGGCAATCAGATTTGCCACCAATGCTCCTTATAGGACACATCACTGCTCTCTATACTCCTCTGTAAACCCATCGCAAGACCCATTGGTTGATGCTTATTTATAAAACCCTCTTAGGCCTCACTCCCCCCTCTCTGAGATATCTACTGCAGCCCTCATCCTTCACATACAACACCCATTCTGCCAATCACATTCTGTTAAAGGTCCCCAAAGCACACACATCCCTGGGTCGCTCGTCTTTTCAGTTCAGTGCAGCTAGTGACTGGAACGAGCTGCAACAAACACTCAAACTGGACAGTTTTATCTCAATCTCTTCATTCAAAGACTCAATCATGGAGACTCTTACTGACATTAGTGGCTGCTTTGCGTGATGTATTGTCATCTCTACCTTCTTGCCCTTTGTGCTGTTGTCTGTGCAAAATAATGTTTGTACCATGTTTTGTGCTGCTACCATGTTGTGCTACTGCCATGTTGTGTTGCTATCATGCTGTTGTCATGTTACGTTGCTACCATGCTGTGTTGTCATGTGTTGCTGCCTTGCTATGTTGTTGTCTTAGGTATCTCTTTTGGTAGTATTGTTTTGTCTCTCTTGTCATGATGTGTGTTTGGTCCTATATTTATATTTTATTTATTTGTATTTTTAATCCCAGCCCCCGTCCCCTCAGGAGGACTTTTGCCTTTTGGTAGGCTGTCATTGTAAATAAGAATTTGTTCTTAACTGACTTGCCTAGTTAAATGAAGGTTAAATAAAAAGAAATGCTAGGGGGTTAGGAAACAATGTGAAGCACAAGGCCTTATTTTTATTTGCTAAATAATTTAAAACTCAATTTCTGCTGATGCCAACTTCTGGAGGTCACAGTGGGGCAACGATATCTGGCTTTCCCATGGATCTGAACACTCTGCTGGGGTAACTACAATGACAAATACCTTTGGTGGTAATAATCTACACTCGGAATGTGACCCCTTTGGTCACATTATTTGTCTTGTGATCAGTAAAAATGACATTATGCTCATTACTGTAAACTTCTACGGGTACAACACCAAACATGAAAATGATGAGTTGCTTGAATCTATAGAGAAACATATTTAATTGGTTATCTACATTTCCCAGTTCGTTATTATTGATAGGAGGGGACTTTAACATTACTATAGATAATTAATCTGATAGATGGCCCCCAGGTAGGCCAACTAGTCAGAATTTGGGTTTAATACTTTTTATGAAAAAGTTTGATCTTACTGATATATGGAGAGAGAGGTTTCCGGCTGACAGATCGTTCACTTGGAGTTACAAAACAGGTTCCAGACAGTCCAGAATAGATTTTTGGCTTATATCCAAATGTATTGATAGTGAGTGTGTTACTCCAAATATTTGTACTACTCCCCTCACAGACCATAGGGCCATTTACATTGATATCAAAATATTTACCCCTGATGCTAACCTTGGTAGGTCATCCTACTGGAAGCTAAATAGCTCGTCATTAAATAATGATATAGTTAAGTTTGAGGTTAAAGATCTGCTCTCACGCTTTTGGGAAAGGGCTTGTGAAGAAAAATCTTATTGCAAGAACTGGGAGCTCTTTAAACTTGAGGTGTCCAAATACCTTAGAAAATATGGTAGTAATCTTTCTAAGACCAGAAGAGCTGAGGAGAAAAAGGTAATTTATTAAGATAACTCAGAGGTCCGCAGCCGGCCTCTTGGGGGAGGAGAAGATGGAACTGATTGAGTTACAAAATAAACTGGATAATATATATATATAGATTAAAAGCAGAAGGAGCCTGCCTTAGATCTAGGAAAAAATGACTTGAGGAGGGAGAATACCTAAGTCTAAAAAAGAAGTGCTGCTCATTGATAACTGGTGTCCAATTTGTCTTCTTAATAATGACTATAAGATATTAGCCTTACTACTTGCAAAAATAATTGAAGAAGTCCTGGATGCAATCATTGATGAAACCCAGTCTGGCTTTATGAGGAACAGACATACAGTCGTATGCAAAAGTTTGGGCACCCCTCTGAGGCTGCATAATAATTTACTCTGTCATCACAGAAAATGATCACAGTGGCATGCCATTCATTTTCTAATAAAAGCTGAGTACTGGGGTATTGTCCAGACAAAGATTTTTAGTGTAGCAATATTAAGTTGTATGAAATTAAATCAGATGTGAAACATAGGCTATGCAAAAATTTGTGCACCCTTGTCATTCTGTTGATTTACTTAGCACTGATTAATTGGAACGCACAATTGGTTTGGTGAGCTCATTAAGCCTTGAACTTCATAGACAAGTGCATCCAATCATGAGAAATGGTATTTAAGGTGGCCAATTGCAAGTTGTTGTTCTCTTTGACTCTCCTCTGAAGAGTGGCAACATGGGGGCCTTAAAACAACTCTCAAATGACCTGAAAACAAAGATTGTTCAACATTATGGTTTAGGGGAAGGCTACAAAAAGCTATCGCAGAGATGTAAGCTGTCAGTGTCCACTGTGAGGAACATAGTGAGGAAATGGAAGACCACAGGCACAGTTCTTGTTAAGGCCAGAAGTGGCAGGCCAAGTAAAATATCGGAGAGGCAAAGGCGAAGGATGGTGAGAACGGTCAAAAACAGCCTACAGACCACCTCCAAAGACCTACAACATCATCTTGCTGCAGATGGTGTCACTGTGCATCGTTCAACAATTCAGCGCACTTTGCACAAAGAGAAGCTGTACGGGAGAGTGATGCGGAAGAAGCCTTTTCTGCACACACGCCACAAACGCACATTTGGACAAGCCAGCTTCATTTTGGAATAAGGTGCTGTGGACTGATGAAACAAAGATTGAGTTATTTGGTCATAACAAGGGGCGTTATGCATGTCGGCAAAAGAACACAGCGTTCCAAGAAAAACACTTGCTACCCACAGTAAAATTTGGTGGGGGTTCCATCATGCTGTGGGGCTGTGTGGCCAGTGCCGGTACTGGGAATTTTGTTAAAGTTGAGGGTCGCATGGATTCCACTCAATATCAGCAGATTCTTGGGAATAATGTTGAAGAATCAGTCATAAAGTTGAAGTTACGCCCGGGCTGGATATTTCAACAAGACAACGACCCAAAACACTGCTCAAAATCTACCCGGGCATTTATGCAGAGGACCAAGTACAATGTTCTGGAATGGCCATCCCATTCCCCAGACCTGAATATCATTGAGAATCTGTGGGATGATTTGAAGCGGGCTGTCCATGCTCGGCAACCATCAAACCTAACTAAACTGGAGATGTTTTGTAAGGAGGAATGGTCCAAAATACCTTCATCCAGAATCCAGACACTCATTAGAGGCTATAGGAAGCGTCTAGAGGCTATTATTTTAGCAAAAGGAGGCTCTACTAAATATTGATGTGATTTTTCTGTTGGGGTGCCCAAATTTATGCACCTGTCTAATTTCATTTTGATGCATATTGCACATTTTCTGTTAATCCAATAAACCTCATTTCACTACTGAAATATTACTGTGTCCATCAGTTATTTGATAGATTAAGATGAAATTGCTGATCCAAACACCCAATTATTTATAAATGGAAATCATGGAAATTGTCAGGGGTGCATACGACTGTATTTCTAACAATATCAGACTAGTATTAGACATACTTGACTACTCAGACCTAATAACTGAGGATAGCTTCATATTATCTTTAGATTTTTATAAAGAATTTGACACCGTAGAGCGTCAGTTCCTCTTCCACTCCCTTGATAAATTTGGTTTTGGGGATTTTTTCTGTAAGGCTATTAAGACTCAAATGGTAACAGCTCTATCAAACTGAAACATGGCACCTCACCTAGATTTGAGTTAAAGAGAGGAATTAGGCATGGTTGTCATATCTCTCCATATCTGTTTTTATTAATCACCCAACTTCTTACAAATTCTTTAAATAATAGTCCTGTTCAAGGTATTTCCATAACTGGTAAAGAAATTATTATAAGCCAGCTGACTGACGATACTACACTTTTTCTGATTTTTATTTTTTTCCCATATCGATCAATGTCAAATTTCCCATATCGAAAGTCAAATTCCCATATCGATCAATGTGATACAATCATTTTCAAAAGCATCTGGTCTATGTCTTAACATTAATAAATGTGAGCTCATGGCTGTCAAAGATTGTGTGACACCTTCAAATTATGGTATTCCAGTGAAAGAAGAACTTACATATTTAGGCATAACCATTACTAAGGATCAGCAGTCTAGAGGCTTACTACATTTTAACCCTCTTATTAAAAAACCCCAGAAGAAGCTAAATCAATGGCTACAGAGGGACTTCTCTTTAAGAGGAAGAGTCCTAATAGCCAAGGCTGAAGATATCTCTAACATATGGTGCTGTATCTTTAAAAGGAAGAGTCCTAATAACCAAGGCTGAAGGTATCTCTAACATATGGTGCTGTATCTTTAAAAAGAAGAGTCCTAATAACCAAGGCTGAAGGTATCTCTAACATATGGTGCTGTATCTTTAAAAGGAAGAGTCCTAATAACCAAGGCTGAAGGTATCTCTAACATATGGTGCTCTATCTTTAAAAGGAAGAGTCCTAATAACCAAGGCTGAAGGTATCTCTAACATATGGTGCTCTATCTTTAAAAGGAAGAGTCCTAATAACCAAGGCTGAAGGTATCTCTAGACTAAAATAAGCAAGGAGATAAACCAGATGCTTTTCAACTTTCTGTGGAGAAACCGTACCAATTACATTAGGAAAACTGTTGTAATGAACACTTATGAGTATGGTGGGCTGAATTTTCTAGACATTACTACCTTAAATAATACTATTAAGATCAATTGGATAAAACAATTCATAAGAATTAAACTTGGAATCAACATTAAAAGGCAGCTTTAAAAACACCTGCTAAAAACTCATAAATCCATTAGACATCATTTGAGGCCACTTTTATGTGTAATGTTATTCCTCATCATGTGTTCTCAAATTTTGAGTTTGCAATTATAATATTGACAAAGTTCCAGTGAAACTCTGCTTTTCATCGGCAGGTTCTCTTGTCATGGTCTTTTAATTTATAAGCATAATTTCTCCACACGGATATTATATATGGAATAATCTGCATATATTGTATAAAAATACTTATTTGTTTTTAGAATATTGGTTCCGAAATAATATCCTATTGGTGAGTCCACTTGTAAACGCAGAGGATTTTTTACTTAGTTATAAGGAATTCTTATCACTTTACAAGATCCCTGTGACACCTAAAGATTTTGTAAATAATTTAGATGCCATTCCCTCAGGTGTTGCTTTTGTCACGGAATGGGATGTGGAGAGACCAAGACGCAGCGCACACAGAGTTCGTCATTGTTTTATTTTCTATTTATACTATGTATAATTATAAAACAATCCAAAAGCACGAACTCAATACAAAAAAAACGTCACGTTCACCCAAACCAACACGAAATGAAACGGACGTAACAAAAGGCACACTTACTTTTCACCGTGACTGCGACATATACCGATAACATCAACAATATGTAACGATAACGACCCACACAAACGTGAAGGACAGACTCAACATATATTGGATCCCTAATTAGAGACAATGCCGTGCAGCTGCCTCTAATTAGGGATCCAACCTAAACCCCACACAGAAACAGAAAAAGACGACACTGTCAGACTCTGACCACAGCTACATAGAGAAGCAATTAGGCTTCTCTATGGCCAGAGCCTGAGAGTACCCCCCCCCAAAGGCGCGGACTCCCGGACGCCTAAGCAAAAAAAAAACACACAAAACACGGGGGGGTAAATGGGAGGGAAAACTAGTCCATCGGGGGCGGCTCCGGCGACGTGGACAGTTTTGTCCCGTGCCCCTTCCTTATCACCGGTCCCGGGCTGTGTACCGGTGGGGCAAAAGGCTCCGGCCATGGAGCGGGGAAAACAACCGGGCCCGGACTGGGCACCGGTGGGGCAAACGGCTCCGGCCATGGAGCGGGAAAAACGCCCGGGCCCGGACTGGGCACCGGTGTGGCAAACGGCTCCGGCCATGGAGCGGGGAAAACAACCGGGCCCGGACTGGGCACCGGTGGGACAAACGGCTCCGGCCATGGAGCTGGGCAATAAACCGGACCCGGACTGGGCACCAGTGGGGCAAACGGCTCCGGCCATGGAGCGGGGCAAACAACCGGGCCTGGACTGGGCACCGGTGGGGCAACCGGCTCTGGCCATGGAGCGGGGAAAACAACCGGGCCCGGACTGGAAATTAAGTTATGTGTAATAATGGGAAATGACACAGGGAAAAAGTATTGAACACACTTACTGATATTTATTTAATACTTTGTACAAAAGCCTTTGTTGGTAATGACAGCTTCAAGACGCCTCCTGTATGGAGAAACTAGTCGCATGCATTGCTCTGGTGTGATTTTGGCCCATTCTTCCACACAAACAGTCTTTGACAAACAGTCAAATCTTGAAGGTTCCGTGGGCCTCTTCTATGAATCTTGATCTTCAGTTCTTTCCATAGATTTTCAATGGGATTTAAGTCAGGTGATTGGCTGGGCCATTCTAGCAGCTTTATTTTCTTTCTTTGAAACCAATTGAGAGTTTCCTTGGCTGTGTGTTTGGGATCATTGTCTTGCTGAAATGTCCACCCTCGTTTCATCTTCATCATCCTGGTAGATGGCAGCAGATTTTTGTCAAGAATGTCTCGGTAAATTTGCCCATTCATCCTTCCTTCAATTATGTGAAGTTTGCCAGTACCATTTGCTGAAAAGCAGCCCCACACCATGATGTTCCCACCTCCAAACTTCAATGTTGGTATGGTGTTTTTAGGGTGATGTGCAGTGCCATTTCTCCTCCAAACATGGTGTGTATTATGACATCCAACCAGTTCAATTTTGCTCTCATCTGAGCATCTTTCAGCAATGGAGTCTTGCGTGGTGAGCGTGCATACAGGCCATGGCGGTGGAGTGCATTACTTACTGTTTTCTTTGAGACAACAGTACCTGCTAATTGCAGGTCTTTTTGAAGCTCTCCACAAGTGGTCCTTGGCTCTTGGACAACTCTTCTGATTATTCTTTTCACTTCTCTGTCAGAAATCTTGCGAGGAGCACCTGGTCGAGGCAAATTTATGGTGAAATGATTGTCTTTCCACTTCCGTATTATGGCCCCAACAGTGCTCACTGGAACATTCAGAAGCTTAGAAATGTGCCTGGACCAAATGCCATCATTATGTTTTGCAACAATTAGGTTGCGAAGGTCTTGAGACAGCTCTTTGCTTTTACCCACCATGAGATGTGTCTTGTGTGACACCTTGGCAATGAGACCTTTTTGTAGTCCATCAGTTGGGACTGAACCAGCTGATATTAATTTGCACTGACAGGAGGCTGGATTGCTTTTTAATTACTGATAGTTTTCAGCTGTTGTCTTGGCTTTCCATGCCTTTTTGCACCTCCCTTTCTTCATGTGTTCAATACTTTATCCCTGTGTCATTTCACATTATTACACATAACTTAATTTCTGAACTTATTTGTTTTGGTTTCTTTGTATGTATGGATTACTTGGGTTGTTACCAACATCTGGTGAAAATGTCATGTCAATAGCACCTTTGGAAATATATTTACTGAGAAAAATGGTGACATGTTCAATACTTATTTCACCCGCTGTATATTGGATCCCTAATTAGAGACAATGCCGTGCAGCTGCCTCTAATTAGGGATCCAACCTAAACCCCATACAGAAACAGAAAAAGACGACACTGTCAGACTCTGACCACAGCTACATAGAGAAGCAATTAGGCTTCTCTATGGCCAGAGCCTGACAGCTTTATTATTCAGGAACGTGTCAAGACCCTCAGAACCTACCTTCCATTAACCCTGTTGACTCGTCAGTAGGAAAGATTAGTTTCTCTTTTGATCCCTTCAACAACAATAGAGCTATACGAAACTTGTTTCAGCAGGATGTTGTATATATTATGTCATGCCTTATTGGAACGGTTTTATTGATAATCTGTCGGAAATAAGTCTGGATGTTGCCACACACATAGCTACTTGTTAACAAAATTAAGGAAGTTTCTTTTAAAATTATTCATATATATTATCCTGCCAACTACTATATGAAGAAGTTTAAGAAAAACATTAACTCAAATTGTACCTTTTGTAATGACCACCTAGAAACGGTGTTGCATCTTTTTTGGCATTGTATTCATGTAAGGAAACTGGCAAGACATCAATATATTTATACTTGAACAGATTTATGAAGATTACACACTATTGTGGAGAGATGTACTGCTTAGATTCTTTACCTACGATAGAAATAAGTTGAAACGATTTTATGTAATTAATTTAATCCTTTTGGCCAAATTTTATATTCACAAATGTAAATTGACAAACAAAACACCACATTTTCTTACCTTACAAAATAAATTGAAATAATATATTTTAAGACATTTAAATACTCTACTAACAAATATATATTTTTAGCAAGCTAACTTCATACTTTTTTTGAAATGCTGAAAAAATGCAGCCTTGTTGATTAAATTTGACACTTCACAGCCACCAGAGTTTGACATGTGACTACAGTTTGCAATGAATTGTGAGTCATATCAATCCTGCAAGTGACCAAAGTTGTTCACTCGCTCCCTCGAGCTAAATCGAGGGCCGAAGGGGAAACATTAGTGAATAGGCTCTATGCATTATCCCGCCTCCCACATTCTATTTTTACTTCCTACCGGGGAATGACTGAAATTGTTTGCAATGACTATGTTTAAATTACAGCCCCACGAAGGAGGTGCTAATGAACATTGTTCTATCTAGATAGATCGATAGATCGATAGATCGATAGATCGATAGATCGATAGATACTTTAATGATCCCCGAGGGGAAATCTCATCGTCATGCAGCTACGAAAAAACACAGGGCAGGTGCAAAACGCCAAAATGAAAATACACAAAAGACAGATACACGACACATGATACATAGAGCAGCAGTATGAAAAAGTATAGAAATACAAGAAGTCTGGAGTGCAAAAAAGCTAAAAAAAAGACTGCATTGTATGGGTGGATGGCTGAATATGTACACTATACATTGTTACAGAGTGTTAGGTGGAAAAAAAAAATATACAAATATTGCAAGTTGAAAAAGATAAATAAGGAGTATTTGCATGTTTAACTATACTATACAGGTCGATGGCAGAGAAATACTTAAATAGCTAAAAGTGTGTGTGATATAAGTGAGGGTAATAATAGTTTACTTAATATACAGTCTGGTTAAATGAACAGGTAAGTGAATACTTTGCATGGTTAAATTAGCTGTACAGGTAAATATACAGTTACATTTACAGGTAAGTGAATATTTGCATGGTTACATTAACTGTACAGGTAAATGACAGGAAGAGATACTTAAATAGCTAAATGTGTGTATGATATAATTTAGGGTAATAATAGTAATTCCCTTAAAATACAGTCCTTAGTGTAGGGTTTAATTACAGATAAATGCACGTATTGCACATTCGATATACTAAAAGCAATGAAAAAAGATACAACTGACAGGCTACTAATATGCATTCCTGAGTGAATGACTACATTAGTTCAGTCCAAGAATGACTTACAATATTGCATGTGATATGATATAACAACTGTACATGAGTATGTGTATACAGACCTGAATGAATAAATAAGTCCTGAGTGAATGAATGATTACAGACCAGAGTTACTCACAGATCAATGCATAATTGTTAAACTAGGTCCTAACAGCCCAACAGTTCTAGGTCTATGTTGCCAACGGCACGGCACCTCGGTGAGGCATTAAATAGTCTAATAGCCGCCGGCAGGAAGGACCTCCTGTAGCGCTCTCTGGCACACCGTGGTGGGATCAGTCTGTGACTGAAGGTGCTCCTCTGCGTCATAACCATGGCAGTTTGGCCAGGATCCGTCTCTCCGTCACCTCTTCTAGTGTCAAGGCTAATCCCCAAAACAGGGCTAGCCTTCCTGAACAGTTTATTTACCCGGGAAGCATCACTGGCTTTTATGTTGGCGCCACAACACACCACTTCAAAAAAGATGGCACAGACTGGTAGAAGGTATGCAGTAGTTTACTGCACAAGCTGAAGGACCTGAGCCTCCTCAGAAAGTAGAGTCGGCTCTGGACCTTTTTGTACAGAGCCCCGGTGTTACCAGCCCATTCCAGCCTGTTGTCCATATGGACTCCCAGGAACTTGTATGACCCAACCATTTCCACATCCATCCCCTGTATAGGGACTGCAGTCAGTTGGGCCTTGATTCTCCTGAAGTCCACCACCATCTCCTTTGCTTTGCTGATGTTGAGCTGAAGGTGGTTCTGCTCACACCACATCACAAAGTCATTGATTGTGCTCCTGTACTCCTCCTCCTGCCCACCCCTGATGCCCCCTACAATTGCGGAGTCATCCGAATCTACTTCTGTAGGTGGCATGTTTCAGAGTTATATCTGAAGTCCGAGGTGGCCCCTGTGTTGCTCACTGCCCGTTCTGACACACAGATCTGTAGTCGCACAAATTGTGGCCTTCCAGTCAGGTAGTCTGTGACCCAGGAGACTAAGGGTGCTTCCACTTTCATCCTCTTCATCTTCTCACCCAGTAGCAGGGGCTGAATGGTGTTGAAGGCACTGGAGAAGTAAAAAAACATAACCCTCACAGTTCAACCTGCGTTGTCCAGGTGAGATTAGGCCCTCTGCAGAAGGTAGATGATTGCATCATCCACCCCGATGTTGCACTGATATGCGGACTGCAGGGGGTCCAGTGATGTACTCAGAGGTCTGAGGTGAGCGAGGACTAACCTTTCCAGGGTCTTCATGATGTGGGATGTGGGGTGCGCCTTCTCAGGTTAAGGTTGAAGAGTCGCTGGAGTATTCCACATAGTTGGTCAGCACAGACCCTAAGCACCCTGATGCCATCAGGGCCCGCCGCTTTCCACTGATGTAGTCATCTACCGTGGGACTTGGTACTCTCCTTCAACGTACATCATTAATGTTAATTTGAGGCCTGAAGACAGCTAGTAAAAAAACTGTGACATAGTGGTAGTAATGTTAAATTGTTGATAACAACTACTGTAGACTGACTTCTGTTCTATTGTATGCAGAGCCGGAAATTTCCACACCGTTAGGAAGTGTGCATAGAACATTCGGTCATGGAATGTGCATAAGGGCTTTTGGACCTCCACTTAAGATGGCATTTAAACTGCATCCGGTTTCGACGGGGAATAAATACAAATAAAATTGTAAAATTACGAGCCTTGTAGGTTAAGCCACAGAAAAAGACAGAAACTTCCCACTAGCCATGATTGGCTGAGATAATGAGTGGGCTGGACATGCAGAGAGAGTAGTTCGGTTTGGTCTGCCATATAGAAGGCTTCTATCTATTTGAGCTCAGTCTGTGTTGGTAATCCTGCAGAACGCAGCTTTTTAAAAAATGTATCGTGTAGTAGAGCTGCATAAGTGTTGCTCTCCATTTTCTGGAGGATCAAGTTTTGAAATCAGTGGAATTAGAGTATGATCGCTAAAGAGATGGATAAAACACCTGTCTCCTGATTACATCTTCAAACTAAGGGCAACCGTGGTATGGGATCCGTGACAGGGAGACACATCCATCATGCATGATGTTGTATACGGGTAAGATAGTCTAGCTAGCTACATTTTCAGATATTACATGTTTCTAATTTTTACAGAAAGTGGTTTAATTTCAAGCTAACGTTAGCTGGCTGGCTACCTAGCTAACATTGCGTGTATGACATTATTCATTGTTGTTTAACTAGCTAATGTTAGCTGGCTGGCTCGTTAGCTAACATTACGTGACGCATGTGATATTACACGTTGTTTACCTAGCTAGGTTAATTGTTTACATAGCTAGCTAATATCTACTATTAGTTCATTTTAGTATACTGTAAACAAACAGTATCCTTTCAGTTGAGCATACTAACGCTACGCCTGTCTACCGGAAGTTAATTCTGTTGCTATGCAACCTCTTGCTAGCTTGTTAGCATAACAAATTACTAGCTAGACATTTTTGTGTTTGTAAATTCAATCTAGCGTTTCCCCTCTTGGAGCGTTCAGAGCACACACTGGCCCGAGGAGTAGGGTTGATCCGAGCGTTCTGACCAAAGCAAATTTGATGAAAATGCTCCCTGAAATTCTATAAACATATCAATTGCTGCTAAAACACTCGACCATTGTTATACTACCTTCCATAATGCATATAAGGCCCCCCCCCCCCCCCCCCTACATTCGGCAAATCGGACCACGATTCCATCTTGCTCCTTCCTTCCTATAGGCAGAAACTCAAAACAGGAATCACCCGTGGTAAGGACTATTCAACGCTGGTCTGACCAATCGGAATCCCCCCTTCAAGATTGTTTTGATCACGCGGACTGGGATATGTTCCGGGTAGCTTCAGAAAATAATATTGACACATACAGTTTATCAGGAAGTGCATAGGAGATGCTGTACCCACTGTGACTATTAAAACATACCCCAACCAGAAACCGTGGATAAATGGGAGCATTCGTGCAAAACTGAAAGCGTGAACCACCGCATTTAACCAGGGCAATAAGACTGGGAATATGGAAGAATACAAACAGTGTAGTTATTCCCTCCACAATGCAATCAAACAGGCTAAACGTCGATATAGGGACAAAGCTGAGTCTCAGTTCAATGGTTCAGACACAAGATGTATGTGGCAGGGTCTACAGACAATCACGGATTATAAAAGGAAAACCAGCCACGTCGCGGACACCGACGTCTTGCTTCCGGACAGGCTGAACACCTTCTTCGCTCGCTTTGAGGATAATACAGTACCACCATAGCGGCCCGCTACCAAGGACTGTGGGCAACCCAACCCAACTATGGCAACTAAAGTAGCTCCCAGACCCAACCAAACTGCATGTCTACAATGGAATCTTCTCTTCCTCTATCATGGCGACATCCAGCTCACCCATTATGCAGCTGGATCTCACTTCACGTGAGAAGTGTGAACCCACAGAGGAGAGACTGTGGTCTTTACCGCTGCAGGTGTTGTAAGGAGTACTGTACTGTGTGTGGACCATACCAACGCCGTCCCAACACCCCCGCCTGGTGGATCTTGATGTACACTCGATCTCCAGGATTCAGCCCGTGCTCTCGGTTATCTCCGGCTCCTCATGTGCAGCTTTCACCTGGGAATATACACACTGCAACGCATGGGTAATTTCCTGACAATAGGACAACATAGACTCTCCCATTATGGCCAGATCACTCATTTGTGACGTGAATAACAGCAACCGATACTCCCATCTGTCTCCCAGTTACCACTTCATGTGGCGTGAGTCCTGTGGTGGCGTTGGAAGAGTATCCAACCTAACGAACTCTGAGTCATATGTTGCTTAATCACACTATTCAGGAGATGTGAGGATATTATTAGAGGTTCCCTTCCGGTGATGCAGCCTCCTGTGGCTTTCCTTTCAAGCATTCTACCTTCTTTGACAAATACCTCATTGAAAGTTGACAATAGTGTCTGAAATGACAACATTAGTTACTACTACTAATCCACATCTATAATTTCAAATCAATTAGTCAATTAGTCAATCACTCCCATGTTCCATGACACCTAGAACACATATTGACTTGAACAGGGAAGAGAGAACATACATGTTTAATACTTTCACACCACCCTTGATGCGAATGAGATTGGAGAAAGAACCATCCATCCGTTTTGGTCTCTGCCAATGAAATGCTAGTCTCCATGCCAGTCCTCGGGTGTTAACACAAGACACGGCCTACGAACCTTGTACCTAATTAATTGTACTGTATCCTCCAGCAAGCCATATGTATTGATGCACTGTAACATTAGGATTCTGATGACATTGTAAAACTAAATTCCTTTATAAAAAATAAAAAACCCTCATGGTTAGCCCAAGCTATCGTCTGGTGAGTTCCCTAATAACCTCCCTCTTGGAGGTCCACTAAAAGATAAGGTTCCTTGGGAAGAAAAAACCCTCCCTAGACCCAATAAATTTGAGCAGTGCACCCTCCTCTCACGTCTTAGAAGCCGCGCTCTCTCTCTTTCTCTCCATTCCCAATCATAATTAAACATTTGATAAATTATCCAACCCAAATTTAGAATGAGAGTCCTTAGACTCAACGAGAAGCACTATCACTCGAATTCGAGACCACTAACTAACACTGTTAGAATGTACCTTTAAAACCCGAGAAAATATATAAATGTCAGGTCCTGACTGTGGGTATGCCGCCAGGCATCTCTATGTTTGTCTGGTGGCTAAGGTCAGGGCTTGACAGAGGAGAGGGCTCTGGCAAACTCTATGCTTGTGTTTTGTTGGTCCCCAGTTAGAGGCAGCTGCCCTGCGTTGTCTCTAACTGGGGATCCTATTTAAGGTTCTTGCCTTCCCACCTGTGTGTGGATCTTCGTTTGTGCGTTCTGCATACCACTTCATGGGTGCGTCCTCTCCTTGTTTGTTGTTTTGTTAACAAATAAAGGAATGTCTACCTATTATTGCTCAGTGCCTCGTGTCCTGCCAACCAACCATGACAAAAAACACTATGTAACGTTATACTACTTATATTACAGCTTTATCTTCTCCTATTACGGCCCCCGTTTTATTCCTGTTTCACTGTGGTCGCAGTTGTAAATGAGAACTTGTTCTCAACTGGCCTACCTGGTTAAATAAAGGTGACCACATGGCCGGAGCGGGGAACATAACCGGGCCCGGACTGGGCACCGGTGGGACAAACGGCTCTGGCCTGGGAGTGGAGCAGACAACCGGACCCGGACTGGGCACCGGTGGAGCGGACTGCTCTGGCACTGGAGCGTAGCAGACGGCTGGACCTGGACTGGGCACCGGTGGAGCGGACTGCTCAGGCACTGGAGCGGAGCAGACGGCTGGACCCGGACTGGGCACCGGTGGAGCGGACTGCTCTGGCACTGGAGCGGAGCAGACGGCCGGACCCGGACTGGGCACCTGTGGAGAGGTAGGTTCCAGCCACAGAGCTGTGCTGACTTCTGGAGACTCCGGGCTGTGGGCCGTAGCTGGAGGTTCCGGGCTGTGGACCGTAGCTGAAGGTTCCGGGCTGCGGACCTTCGCTGGAGGCTCCGGGCTGCTGACCTTCGCTGGAGGTTTCGGGCTGCTGACCTTCGCTGGAGGTTCCGGGCTACGGACCTTCGCTGGAAGCTCCGGGTTGCTGACCTTCGCTGGAGGTTCCGGGCTGTGGACGTTCGTTGGCAGTTCCGGGCTGCGGACCTTCACTGGAGGTTCCGGGCTGCGGACCATCGCTGGAGGTTCCCGTCTAGCCATAAGCCTCGTCACTAGAGCACATCGGCGCTGGGAGTCCTTATCCTCCTCTATTTGGATGATCCGCGGATCCCTCGGCGCCTCCAGAGGAAGAGTATTCCAGGCTCTCCACCACTTCGTCTGCTCCTCCTCTGATCGCTTGAAAAATCCCTCTGGTCTCTCCCTATCATGGATCGTGGGAAGACAAAGTGGTGGGCGATCCTCTTCCTCCAGCCTCTCCGGGTGCTGAGAGCGCACCGATGGTGTGGTGTGTGGAGTCGCCACAGGCCGTACCGAGCTCTGGGACGGCGCTAGAGGCACCGGGTTGGGAACTGGGGTTGGAGGGCTGGGACTGCCCCGATCTTCCTCTCCCCATCGCCTATCCCCTTCCGGTGAGGTCTCCTCCAGGAGCCCCCACGAGTGAGGGAACCGAAGCACGTCGTCGTTGTCGTCCTCCTCCGACGAGTCCGTCTCGAACCCTCAGAGGAGTTCCTTTACCATATATCGACACTGCTCCTACACTCTCTCCTTCTCTCCCCACTTGCGCTGCTTGGTCTCGTCGTGGTGGGTCGTTCTGTCCCAATTGGGTGCATAGAGAAACCAAGGCGCAGCGCAGTAATAGTTTGACATTGTTTATTTAAATAATAAACTAAACTTGAGCCGAACTATACAAAACAATAAACTACATATATAATTCCCACTGTGAACACACTTACTTGTCGTGACTGGAGAATTAACGACCCACACAAAGGTGTGGGACATACAAACATATGTAGGATCCCTAATTAGAGACAATGCAGTGCAGGTGCCTCTAATTAGGGATCCAACACAAAAACACCACACAGAGCCAGAAATAATAGACCTGTCAGACTCTGACCATGGATACATAGAGAAGCAATAGGCTTCTCTATGCCCAGAGCCTAACATAACCACAAACTGTTGAAACCATTTTCCAAATTGGCTCCCTTATCATACTGTCTACCTCACCGCAGCTAACGGGGAGTTATAGCTCAAACCCTTCGGGATGA
Organism: Thymallus thymallus; assembly: GCA_023634145.1. NCBI lineage: Eukaryota > Metazoa > Chordata > Actinopteri > Salmoniformes > Salmonidae > Thymallus > Thymallus thymallus. The sequence continues at coordinate 39,046,333 of CM042393.1, forward strand.
ATCCCAACAATACAGCATCCCCAATCTGGTGAAGCTTGTATCAAAACAAATACAGAAACGAGAACCAAAATAATAACACTGCAAGTTAAATAAAAAATAAACAACTTAGAGTATTAACATCCAATTAGAATCACAACTCTCTCCATAAGGAAATAATTTTATCTCATAAGGTAATGGTGAAATAGACTATACTTAAAAATCCTATTGTCCATAATTACTAGTGAGATTGACCAAGCCTCACCAGGAAGTCACGACAAAGGTCATTCAACACCATTAAGTATTTCCTTTCCTTTAGAAACCATTAAAAAAACATTTAAAACATTTCTATCATTCTATGTACCCAGTTTAAAACCAAATTGAAAATACCCCACACAGTAAATCCCACGGTATTATCACCACTAACCCATATTCACTAACCCAAAGAAAATAACAAGCCCCTCCTCTCTTGGAAGAGAAAGTGTACATTTCGTTAGCATTCACTATGCTACATCTTACTCAGCAACTCATACGTTTGAGTTACAAACCAAACGTGATATCCACTGTCCCCCCCTCCAATCATTAATCATTTGTTTTAATCCACCCCATTGTTTATGTAGCCTTTATTTAGCATGTACTACCCTTAAACACGCTAACATTTATCTTGCCACCAAATCCAGCGATTCACTCCCGTAACCCCAACTCTAATTTCCCGTGACCCACCCTTTTGTCAATTCTATGAATCTATTTCTGAATAAGACTAAATAAAACAAAAGTATTTTTCCGTTCCGATGCTATTGTTACCTTTTAGACTCCATTGTCTTTGATTCTCGCAAGGACTATCCAACCCCAAAATTGTCTCCACTTCCTCCCATGCAAAATGATCCTGGTATCGTTACTGGACCAATGTTCAACGACCTAGGTAATGGCTGTTTCGCCTAAGATTGTGCCCCTATTACACCGCTAAATGTCATTATTTTTCCTGTCGCAAAGTTAGTATATACTGGCCTCCCACGTCTTCCTTCACATAGAACGTCATCTCTATGAAACACTATTGATCAAACCGAGGCCATACACCGCTATTTAAACGTCTCCTGCTCCGTTGCAGTAGGCTCCATGAACACTCTATACTCATTCTTCCAATGACCAACGGCCCCAGATCTAAAACAGGGATCTGTTGTCTTACTCTTTGATGTTTCTTCGCTACTTTTCCCTCCCTGTTTCTTTGTCCTACCTTCGCTTTTAAAAACCACCGTTAGTGGTTAGATTCCACTCTCTAAGCATCCTGCTCTATTTCATCCAATACCCCCAAAATTGTCGTTTTGATAACTTGTTTCAAACCTGCCATCAAAGCAGACGTACAAATTCTATCAATGTACTCATGTAGCCAGTCTTTTTGCAGCTGAGTACATCTACTAATTTGGGGTTTATTGGTGCTGATAGAATGCTTACATCAAAACGCTGGCGTAAGGAGCTTTTGATTCCTCTTTTATGTCCTTGTGCCAAGTCACAATTGCCTCTCTGACCTCTATCAGATTGGCATTTCCTACAGCAGGGAAATGCTGACCAATTTTATCCAGATTTCAACATTTCTTCCATATTGGAGACAAATTGGTAGAATGCTTGTGCGCCTCTTTCAGCACCTTTAAGGCTTTATTAAACAGTTCTTCCCCTAGCCCCCCTTTACAGGGAGAATCGGGGCCGCCGGTTGCCATTTCAATAGTTAATATTCTGACGCATCTCCGGACGGTGTCCGCGGTGTTTAGATTTATTCACTCCCGGCTCTAATACACGCCTTCTATTTAACTATTTTACACGGTAGCGCTACCCACTTCCCCCGGAGAATAGTTATGGTATTCGTGCCTATTCATTGGTCACGGCACTTAATACCTTGTATTAGAACCAATACTATAGCATCTGTAAATGTATTACTGGAGAATACGGGTGACTTAATGTCTTATTCTAGTGTTACGCCTTAAATATCTCTGTTGTTGACAACCAGCATTACCTAAATTATTCACAGTTGTCTTCCTATTTCCACATAATCTGTCACGGTTCCCCGCCCCAATAGGGCATAAACCAACCTCTCTCCTTATTGCTACTGCTAATAAACTCGAATCATTGTCACGATCGGGTGTAGGAATAGACCAAGGCGCAGCGCAGGGATAGTTCGACATGTTTATTTACTCACTAACTTGAATGTAACGAACTATACACAACAAAACAATGAAAACTGAAACACACTTACATAGCCGATGACATTCAACAATGACCCACACAAACGTGTGAGGTAGATCAACTTAAATAGAATCCCCAATCAGAGACAACGTCTCGCAGCTGTCTCCAATTGGGGATTCAACACAAAACCAAAAACACATAGATCTAGAATATATAGATCTGTCAGGCTCTGACCATGGCCAAACGGTACTCCCTATGGCCAGAGCCTGACAATCATGTTCAAAGAACATTTGAAATGCCATGAGTGTGCAAAGCTGTCATCAAGGCAAAGGGTGGCTATTTGAAGAATCTCAAATATAAAATATATTTTGATTTGTTTAACACTTTTTTGGTTACTACATGATTCCATATGTGTTATGTCATGGTTTTGATGTCTTCACTTTTATTCTACAATGTAACATTTTTTGCAACTAACGAAAAACCCTCGAATGAGTAATATTCCAAATGTTTGACCGCTGGTGTATATACTCCAATTTAGGTGAACCCCTCTTCCCTCCAAACATTACATATTTTATTGCTAGGCAGAAAGCTAAATGATTTGGGTAATAAACTGTTCCTTCTCTCTTAAGGTGACCTGACCTGACCTCTGCCCTCCATTCCTCACTAATCCACATCTCTCCACCATTATCAGTGACTGCAATCATGTGATTGCCTTTCCTTTACTCAGCACCTCCCAAAGTCCCCTGGCTCCTATCAGACCTCATTGACCCACCATATACATTCCTCCTGCAGATAACCATTAACCTCTGGTGTATAAACTCCTCATGTCTCTAGTATAACTGATGATTAACAATATTTAAAGTTTAAAGTTTAGATATCCGAACCCATTAGCTTTTTATAGATTTATGAAAACTGACATTCCAGTGTTCTGGCATGCCACAGTTTTTTCTGTTTTAAATTGTAGAAAACAACCTCTACATGGAAAAGGGAAAGGGGGATACCTAGTTAGTTGTACAACAATGCATTCAACTGAAATGTGTCAACCCCTCTGAATCAGAGCCACCACACAAGTTGGAGGATAATGTGGCGTTAGGGCTAGATTTAATGTGTGTCCGTGAGCAAAAGAAGCGTGCTTTGCACCTCAAAAGCATATCGTAGTGGAATGTTTTGTGTATTGCAGCTGAGCGCCTATCGAAGGGTGTTATCGCTGGGGTAGAGAAGGAAATGCGTTCATATGAAAGACCTGAGGAAGTAGGTGGGGTGGTTGGTGCATGTCGATTGACCCATATGGTGGATGGAGTGAAGAAATACATTTCATCCACACTTTTGTTGTCTCTCCCTTCTCATGCAAAGTTAGGCTTCAGCGAAAAGGGTCAATATCAGAGGATATCTTGATCTATATATTTCCGGATATCAGGCATTTTATGACATATAAGGAGTAGACAGATATGCATGTCCTTAACCTTTGATAAGTGAGTTCCAAATATCTCTTAACGGTCACCCCAGCATGCATTGTTTTATGCCCACACTGTTCCAAAATGTGATTGTCACGCAACAGGACAGTGTTCGTATAGCAAAACGTTTTGGACAGACATGAAAATATATATTAGTGATAAGATATGTGCGCCTATACACATTACTAAATGTGATATTCCTTTTTATTTCACACATAAACATAGTAATTACCAATTCACTATGAATTTACTGATTTTATTAGGGACATTTTTTATTCATTAGATGAAATTCATGGGGAAAAAGCCTCTCTTCAATATCTTCCTAACTGACTTGGAACATTATATAACATCCCTCAAAAATATAAACAACAAATGATCAAAGAAGTCTTTACAATGTGTGTCTCGATGTAACCTAATTGTAACTTAAGGCAATATGTTTTGATTTTATTTATTTAATGTTTCTATTCCTCTATGATGTATATTTTTTGTTGATTATTGATATGTGGTTATCCGTATTCCTTGCACTGTATTCTGTACAAGGTGTTATTCAAGAAATAAGAATAATACAAATTAAAAATAAATTTAAAAAAAGAATCTATAGGCTGCGTTTGAATTTGTCAATTTCAAATTATTTTCTAACAAATGTTATTTTCTAACTATAGTTTGAATTGAGGTGTTTGTCCACTTCCTCATTAATTCAGATAGAAGTAGCCTGTTTCACTGTTTGCGGACAATTTGTTTGAGGCTTTACTGAGCCGGACAAACTTCTTCTCTCTTCGAGGAGAGCCCAAGCACCTCCCCAGTGTTTCCCTCAGATCCAGTATGCAGAAAGTTTGCTCAGTCTTGATGAACTGGAACATTGACTGGTTGGCTCTCGCATTGCCTTCTTTGTTGTTTTCCTTACTAATAATAACATTGGACATGTGTGCGTTGCTTTCAAAGTAAGTGCCTTATTTTCTGTATGTCGTGTTGTCGTTTCTACTGTAGCATAGAGTATGTATGTACGGAGCATGATGTATTTACAGTTTAATGCATTCCGATTATTGCATAGATTGTAATGGACACCTATGATGTGTGTCAAATACTTTTTAGAAGGCTGTATTGTTTATGATGATTTAAGCTATTTACCAGCTATGTGTGGCGCCATGTTTGTTGACAATGCATTCTGGGTGTCACGTAAACGTCTGTCAGACCAAAGATGATATAATGAGGTGAATAAGGGTTCACTAATTTTTCAAGTAAACTTCCGGAAGTGAATGATCGTAGACTACACACCCTCTTCAACATGCATACTGCAAACAGACCAAACTCATCTTGTCTTCTCTTCTTATCATTGGTTGACGCGAAAAAACAAACATGGTGGCATACACAAACTACCCATCCTCGGATTACTTTCAATTTTTAGAAAGTCTTACTAAATCATTTTTTATCAATGGTGAGTTCACTGTGTTATGCTGCCATTACTTCTGTGAATGTCTGAATATTGCATCCAAAAATAAACTGGTCACATTCAGGAAATAACTTTGTAAGGACTGTGTTTGTGCAAAATGTTTCTGTGAAAAAACAGTGTGCCAGCTCAAACGCTGACTGTTGCTCCAATCAAAACTGGACGTTCTAAATAAGTGTTCTAATCACACCGGTTTGAGGGTACTCTTCAGGGACCACTGTAGAATGATCACACCTGTTTGTTGGTATGTGTGAAAAGGTTAATTTGATATATTGAGCTAGGATATTCTCCGTAATGGGAAAGTTTCTAAATGCATCCAATCCGGACCTCAGAAATATCCCTGCTACCAGGGAGATATCTGTGGTGAGATATGTTCAAAACAAAACAAAATGATGCACCTGCTTACATATTTGTAGAATATTCTAACTCAGGAAAGGGTGTGTCAACATGCTGACATATATAAGCTTTAAACGTAGGCATGAACTAATCCACATATTTTCAGAAATCTGTAGTCATTACCTGATCATTTATGTATCCGTATCAAACAAAAAAAACACATTTCAATAGATATCTTTACATGATATTTAATATTCATCCTCATATGTCTGCAAAACTACAAGGCACGGAAAGGCAAACATTGCCTGCTGTGCTAGCGGGGGAGATGGAGCAATCTCAATCGCACTCTACACTGCCCTTTCCCGCCGGGACAAAAGGAACACTTATGTGAGAATGCTGTTCATTGACTACAGCTCAGCGTTCAACACCATAGTGCCCACAAAGCTCATCACTAAGCTAAGGACCCTGGGACTAAACACTTCCCTCTGCAACTGGATGATGGACTTCCTGATGGGCCGCCACTAGACGGTAAGGGTAGGCAACAACCCATCTGCCACGCTGATCCTCAACACTGGGGTCCCTCAGGGGTTTGTGCTTAGTCCCCTCCTGTTCTCCCTGTTCACCCACGACTGCATGGCCAAACACAACTCCAACACCATCATTAGGTTTGCGGACGACACAACAGTGGTAGGCCTGATCACCGACAACGATGAGACAGCCTACAGGGAGGAGTTCAGAGACCTGACAACCTCTCATTCAACGTGATAAAGACAAAGGAGCTGATCGTGGACTACAGGAAAAATAGGGCCGAACATGCCCCCGTTCACATCGACGGGTCTGTAGTGGAGTGGGTCGAGAGTTTCAAGTTCCTTGGTGTCCACATAACCAACAAACTAGAATGGTCCAAACACACCAAGACAGTCGTGAAGAGGGCACGACAACACCTTTTCCCTCTCAGGAGCGCCAGGTCTGGCTTCTAGCCCCAAGCCATAAGACTGCTGAACAATTAATCAAATCGCCACCTGGACTATTTTCATTGACCCCCCCCCCTTTTATTTTTACACTGCTGCTACTCGCAGTTTATCTATGCATAGTCACTTTACCCCTACCTACATTTACAAATGACCTCAACTAACTTGTACCCCTGCACATTGACTCGGTACCGGTACCCCCTGTACATAGCCTCATTACTAACCTGTACCCCTGCACATTGACTCGGTACCGGTACCCCCTGTACATAGCCTCATTACTAACCTGTACCCCTGCACATTGACTCGGTACCGGTACCCCCTGTATATAGCCTCGTTATTGTTATTTTGTGTTACTTTTTATTAAATACATATGTTTATTTAGTAAATATTTTCTTAACTCTATTTCTTTAACTGCATTGCTGGTTAAAGGCTCGTAAGTAAGCATTTCACGGTAAGGTCTAAACCAGTTTGGGCCATGTGACAAATAACATTTTATTTTATTTTGAATTAAAATAAGGTCGCCAAGTGGTTAGAGTGTTGGGCCTGTAACTGAAAGGTTGCCGGATAGAATCCCTGAGCTGACAAGGTAAAAATCTGTCGTTCTGCCCCTGAACAAGGCAGTTAACCCACTGTTCCTAGGCTGTCATTGTAAATAAGAATTAGTTCTTAACTGACTTGCCTAGTAAAATAAAGTTTAAATATTTGTTTTATTTTTTATTTTTTTAAAGATCATTCATGGACTTACACCCAGGTAAATTACAGTATCTTTTTCTGCTGGATTGACAGCTTCTTTAAGAACAAACATTAACATTTGGAAAGATTTAATACCAAGTCACAATATCCAATGCCAATCTAGCTTGTGACAACATTTTTGCCAGTTGGGATCTTGAGCTCTCTGGCCTGGAATATAATGCCTTCAAATGTACTTTGAGAAAACTAATGAGTATAAGGATTGAGATACTAACAATATTTAAAAAGATGAGATTGGATAACCTTGTCGTATTCCTTTGTGAATGTTCAACCTTAAAGATTGTCAGGTTCTGACTGTGGCATTGTCTCTGGCTCCCTCTAGTGGGGAGTTGGAGGGCCGCGGTTAGAGCTTGGCAGTCCTCACAGGGTGTATTTGGTGGTGGGTTGATTTCCATCCCCAATTAGAGACAGCTGTCTCGTATTGTCTCTAATTGGGTTTCTTGTTAAGTCTATTTAAGTTCCTGTGTTTGTCACCTGGGTGTGGGTTCTTGTATGTGTTTGTATCACGTCAGTCACTTGTATTACTCTCCGTGTTTATTTTTGGTACTTGTCAGTATTATACAAGTTAAATAAAACGGATGTCACTCTACCAACGCTCCGTTTCTCATCCCGTTAATATGCAACGTGACAGAAGAACCCACCATCAGAGGACGCAGCGGGGACTTACGTTGGGGGATATCCTCCTAGGTATGGGAAAAATGTCTGAGGAGGAAATCCTCTATTATCGTTCGGTGGAGGAAGGCTGGTGTCCGGAGCAGCGGCGCCGTCGTCAGAGGAAACGTCGGCGAGCCAGGGAAGCGAAGGACCAGTCTGGAGCCCAGAAAAGCCCCCAAACTGTTTTTGGGGGAGGGCTATGGGGGTGGTCGGGGATCAGAGTCTGGTACGGTACGTGCCGGCTCCGCGCACCACACCATTGGTGCGCATCCACAGTCCGGTACGGCCTGTGCCTGCTCCTCGCACCAGCCCCGCTTTGGAGCAGGAGCTCCTTAGCGTGCCGGTGCACAGGCTGGGCACAGCATTCTGTATCGCTGGGGAGGCTAAGCTCCTTAGCGTGCCAGTGCCCAGTCCGGGGCCGGGAACCAGCCTCGCCATGTGGCTGGGAGCATCAGCGGGGTCGGGTTCCAGGCCGGGAAGGGCGGTCAGAACCACTCCAGTGCTGGAGCAGTCCGCTCCACCGGTGCCCATGTTCCATGACAGAGTTTGATACAGCTATCGCCACAATTATACAAAGTTTCGCCAAATGAATTACATAACTTAAAATGCTGAAGACAATCAAAGATAAATTATGACTTATGGTATCAAAGGTTTTCTGAAAATCCAAATCTAACACCATCCTCAAATTATTAGATATACAGTGCATTCGGAAAGTATTCAGACCCCTTGACTTTTTCAAAATATAGTTACGTTACAGCCTTATTCTAAAATGTATTATTATTCTTGTTCTACCAATCTACACACAATACCACATAATGACAAACCAAAAACAGAAATATCTTATATACTAAGTAGTCAGACCCTTTGCTATGAGACTCGAAATTGAGCTCAGATGCATCCTGTTTCCATTGATCATCCTTGACATATTTCTACAACTTGATTGGAGTCCACCTGTGGTAAATTCAATTGATTGGACATGATTTGGAAAGGCACACACCTGTCTATATAAGGTCCCAGAGTTGACAGTGCATGTCAGAGTAAAAACCAAACCATGGGGTCGACGGAATTGTCTGTAGAACTCTGAGACAGGATTGGGTCGAGGCGCAGATCTGGGGAAGGGAACCAAAAAATGTCTGCAGCATTGAAGGTACCCAAGAACACAGTGGCCTCCATCATTCTTAAATGGAAGACAACCATCTATGCAGCACTCCACCAATCAGGTCTTTATTATAGAGGGGCCAGACGGAAGCCACTCCTCAGGAAAAGGCACATGACAGCCCGCTTGGTTTGCCAAAAGGCACCTAAAGGACTCTCAGACCATGAGAAACAAGATTATGAACTCAATGGACCTGAATGCCATGCATCACAACTGGAGGAAACCTGGCTAATACCATCCCTACGGTGAAGCATGGTGGTGGCAGCATCATGCTGTGGGGATGTTTTTCAGCGGCAGGGACTGGGAGACTAGTCAGGATCGAAGGAAAGATGAACGGAGCAAAGAACAGAGAGATCCTTGATGAAATCCTGCTCCAGAGTGTTCAGGACCTCAGACTGGGGTGAAGGTTCACCTTCCAACAGGACAACAGCCTAGACAGTGCACAGCCTAGACAAGTCTCTAAATGTCTTTGAGTGGCACAGCCAGAGCCAGGACTTGAACCTGATCGAACATCTCTGGAGGGACCTGAAAATAACTTTACAGTGAAGAATTTGAGAAACTCCCCAAATACAGGTGTGCCATGCTTGTAGGGTCATATTGAAGAATACTAGAGGCTGTAATCGCTGCCAAAGGTGCTTCAACAAAGTACTGAGTTAAGTGGCTGAATAATGATGTAAATGTTATATTTCCGTTTTTTTTATTTATTCATTTGCTAAAATGTATAAAACCTGTTTTTGCTTTGTCATTATGGGGTATTGTGTGTAGATTGATGAGGGGGAAAAAAACATTTAATCAATTTTAGAATAAGGCTGTAACGTAACAAAATGTCGAAAAAGTCAAGGGGTCTGAATTCACTGTATGGCACCCATAAACCCTGATTGACATTCATCAATCAGATCATTCAAACCTGAATTTAACCTTTTCGCTAAGATTGAGGCTATAATTTTGTAGTCGTTATTGAGGAGTGTGATTGGACGCCATCCCGTATCGGATGTTTATAATGAACAAATCTTGACAGCAAGTCCGATTTGAATTCACTAACCAAGTTAACATTCTCTATAGAATCAAGGAGTTCCTTAGAATCACTCAAATTGTTAACTAAAGAATAAAGATTCTCCTAAAACGTAATGGTAATGTCTGATATCAAGCTCCCTCTTCTCTTTTTCTGGACCTTATGAAGGCTTTTCTAGCTTTCTCACTAAGATCAAGATGCTCAGTATCCGTGATATCAGCAAGTTTCTTAGAGAGCTCAGTTACCTCACGTCTCCTTAAAGCAAGCTGCTTCCTATAAGTAATAAACGCTGAGCAGATTTTTTTATTTAAGCAGTTCCCAATATTTCCCATATTCTGCATTAGAGGTAGGTAAACTGAAATTTGATTCTTAATCACATTTTTAAATCAATTAATTATTCAATTTCCAATAACCACCAGTTTATTTCTTATCATCATCGCTGCACATTCTTACAGTCAGTTGTATGACTTTATGATCCGTCAGTATTTTTAGTACTGTTCTTGGTTGTTTTTTATTTAACCTTTATTTAAATAGGCAAGTCAGTTAAGAACAAATTCTTATTTACAATGACGGCCTACCCTGGCCAAACTTGGACGACGCTGGGCCAATTGTGCGCCGCCCTATGGGACTCCCAATCACGGCCAGGCTGTGATACTGTCTGGATTCAAACCAGGTTGTCTGCAGTGACGCCTCTAGCACTGAGATGTAGTGTCTTAGACCACCGCGCCACTTGGGAGCCATCACTATTACTCCATGTTTTTAACTCTCCATATTTCAATTAAGTCCAGGCTTTGATAGAAATTCACCAATGTCAGGTCTATCGGGCAATCTATCAGTCTCATTATAATAAACCATATTAAAATCCCCACCAACTTTAAGCTGACTGGGTGGATATTTTCCCAGTAGTCTTTTAAGAAACTCCTTGATTTCAAGTAATTTGGAGGACTAGCCACTGTTTGGAGCGTCAGCCAAGCCCCACAGCCAGCACTGTAGACTGCAGCAAGAAGGCTCTACAGGCTGGGACAGAGCATTGTACATCAAAAGGGCTCAGTGGTGAGCACACAATTCCCTCTAACCTCACTGACACAGACCGGAAGAAGCCTCACAGGCTGCCTATTTCTCTCTGAAATGAAAGATAAGGTCGTTATGTCTTAACAAAACTCCCCCCTAAAGAAGACGTCTTTATCCAATGACTCTTATGTATAATGTAATGGAACTTAGAGTCATCATCAAGGGCTAATGTTGGACACTACCGATACCTAGCAGGTCATCTCTTTAGCTGTTCAGACGAACAACAAAGTAGTTAATTGTTAATTCAGGAATGTGTCAATTATGAAGAACTGCTGAGTTTTAAAATCCTGAATTAGTGATCTGGCTAGCCAGCTAATGAGAAATGTTGCAAATCATCTTGCTCAATCTGTGATTTGTTTGTAGGACAAAGCCATCTTTCCTGACTGGTGTGGAGATAAGAAACTGTAACATTATGTGATTAAAAACATTAGAAATACAGCTAGCTGTATTCTGCTCCATGTAGGCTTGCTTGCAAGCAATGCCTTGGTTTTCAAACCACGCAAGAGCTTGTTAGACACTCCCAATGCTTTGGGGCTGTGCTTTGCCTCTTGAGTGTTCTGACTACGGAGAAATGGTTTACCATTTTATTGTTACTAGAACTCACTACTGTCAACGTGGTTTGAAGAAGCTAGCTAGCTAACCAAGAACAACTGGAACGCCACACTCAGACTTCAAGTGCCTTTAGCAGCACTGCAGTCAAGTAAACAAACTCACAAATTACTTCCTGATGTCTACAATAGGTGAACAAGATGGCATTGATCCCATCATTGTTCTATTGACTATAGATAGATAGATAGATAGATAGATAGATAGATAGATAGATAGATTTCTTTGTCAAGCAGCTACGAAAAAAACGCCAGAACGAAAATACACAAGACAGATACACGAAACATGATACATAGAGCGGCAGTATGAAAAAGTATCAAAATACAAGAAGTCTATTATTACAGACAAAACAAAAGACTAGAGCTCTGATCAGAATGACCATTTATTATGGGTGCATAGTTTATGGAACAGTGGCGAAGGCTGGACAGAATCCAGTATAGAGCTTTAAGGATATGTATTGGTGCATTTAAATCAACACCTGTAAGTGCGTTATTAGTAGAGGTAGGAAAGAAAATAGTTGTTAGCTTATTGAGTTAGACTGAAAGGCTGGTCATCTCATTGATACTGTTCTAGATGACTGTTGTGAATATATTAGTAGACAAGGCAGAGGTTTTGGATGGACAGTTGAAAAGCTTGCTGATGACAGTGGTCTGAGGGAGTTGGAGGTTGGCCTTTCTGTGGTGATGGGGGATATTCCTCCTTGGTTACTCCCGGATCCTGTTGTTGGTCTAACCTTGGTAGAGAAAATAAAAGATTGGTTAGAAGTGAGTGATATGGGGAACTAGTTGATAATTACATTGGTAGAAGCTTTTATCTGGTTTTTTTTACAGATTTTTAAAGATGGCTCCAAGGATAGTGTTCGTACAGGAGCAGGCATTTACATTCCACTATTTTATGTGGAGTTATGTTTTAGACTAACAGATTAACTGTCAGTATACTCTGTTGAACTCTTGGCGATAGTAGTAGCTGCCCTCCAGGACATTTAGTTTGCTCAGATTCCCTTTCTGTATTGAATAGTTTATCCTCTGGCAAATCCAATAGGAGTGACCTACTATTGGACACATTATTGTTATTATGGAGAATCGAGAGACAGGGTGTAGTACGATCTGCTGGGTCCCAGCCCATTCGGGAGTGGGCCAATAGGGCTTTAAAACGAGATATAATTTATATTTGTGCTCCACTGGGTATTAACCAAATGTAAGATTAGAGCCATTATGATAGCTGTACGGCAAAAGAGGTGAGACTCTGAGCCCATGGGCCGCATTTATATGCCCTCCAAATAAATGTTGGTGGACCAAGATTCAAGGGTCAGAATAAGAAGGAATAGGAAAATTAGTTTTTGAGAAAATGAGAAAACTGTGTTTGCTCGGTTGCATCTAGGACATTGTACATTGAACTTATTACATCATTATCTCTGGTTGGCAAGCGTGCAAATGGTTTGTGTATGGTTGATGAAACAGTGAAGCATGTGTTTATGTATTGCTGTAAGTACCAGTATGCGGAAGAAAGGGAAAGACTGTGTATGGATTTTGGGGACGGGGGAGGGTTTGATAGAAGTTAGTAGGACTCTTTTAAATGTTCTTAGTAGTACAGGATTAGATAGTAGGTTTTAGTTTATCTTAATGTTTCTTTATCCATTTAGTCCAGGTCGCAGTTGTAAATGAGAACTTGTTCTCAACTGGCCTACCTGGTTAAATAAAGGTGAAATAAAAAATAAATACAAGTCTAAGCTGTGATTTACTACACACTCCACTCCAGTACAGTAGGTGGAGGCATGCACCTCTTAACGTTTGTTTGCTGACCGCCATAATATTACAGAAGAAGAAGAAGGTTTCGTAATTTCCGGTGTTTGCTAAAATATTGTTGTTGTTTTTTTGAAACGGGTGCTGGTGTCGACGGTGGAACGACAGGCTGAGGTGAAATATAGCCTGAATATGTCAGTGACATAGGAGCTGTTTCCCCGGTTTCATCTAACGATAAAGTCAACTGCAAAAATACATCTAATCAATAAAAGGGCCGAAGGGGTTCGGTAGTGCAACTAACGGAACAGACGTTAGTTAGCCAGCTAGCTAGCTACAGTCACGTTAGCTAACAAGCGGAACATTAAGTATCTGCCTGACGAAGAATAGCTTGCTAGTTACGGAGGAACCGATCAACACCAATATCGCTGAAGATACATCGCCGTGTCTTCGTTTTTTTCGTACGATGGGAAACGCTGCTACAGCTAAGAAAGGCAACGAACAAGAGAGCGGTAAGTGGCGACTGCTGTATGGCTTGCGAAGCTAGCTAGCTAATGGAGGGAGGGAGGGTACACTCCTTAATTAGTGTTTGAGTAACGTTGGCTAGTTCGACATTTTTTTGCAAAGTGTCAGACAGTTAGAGCCATTTACCTGTTTTTAATGTCGATATTCACGAAGACACTGGCTGTACAGTTACTGTAGTTAGCCAGCAAACTACCAAACTACTGTAGTTCTCTAGGTAGCTTTAAACTGTTCGCAGACAAAATATATATAGAACATTCCCAGTTTGATACAAAACCAACTTTGAGGTTTAAAAAAAAAAAAAGTTGTATTTGACTCAACATGCCATGAAGTACACTAAGGCATTAGTGGCAGAATAGATGGAGGCAGTTCAATGCATGATTAATATCATTGGGGGGAGTCTAAAAATATTACCTTGTAACATAGTATGCATTGTTTGCTGCCTCCATTCGGCACTTTCAGTTCCAATGACTCCATGTAACTCCGGTTGGGGATGTCAATACAATCAAACAAGTCAAGTCCGTAACTACTATGCTAGTGTATCTATTTATGTAGCAAGCTAAAAACACAGAGCCCAACCTTAGCTAGCTAGCTGTTAGCAGGGCGTAATGTCATTGGAGGAGTGGGTGACTGACTGACTTGTTCCTCTCGTATCGTTTTTCGGTGGCTACACAGCTAGAGATGAACGATCCATTAGGTTAGCTGGCAATGCATGCGAGTCGCTTAACTAGCTATGCTGATCGACTGTTGTCCAGTTAGCATATATATATATCTTGCGTTCGCAAATTCACTCTGGCAAACTATCTACTCCGATTTCAGAGCACTCTTGTCTTAAGTGTGCCAGGGCGCAGAATAACAGAGAGCCTACCTTTTCACGGTTGTTTGACCAATAGGACTGTAAAGTGACGGAATGTAAGAGCACTCCCTGGGTATTGACATATGTCACCGACCGCCTCGATTCGGTCTTATGTAGCAACATTTGACATTGTTTTACATTGGATAAAAGTAAACTCAGAGTTAGACAATTGTATATCATACACTGCAGGTGAGGAACAATGGGAAAGTAATACGCTTTGAAAGTTAATAAACTTGTAACCCCACGTTTAAGAAAATGGCCTTGGAATGTTTTGGTACACATACTGGAGAGCTCTACTTTGTCCACGCCCATTCAGCATGGTTCACACCCTCTTAAGCTTTAGCCCCACCCATCTCTTTAAGGATTCATATGTGAGGCCATGTGGTAAACACACGCTATATCAAATGCAAGTTTATTTGTCAGATGCACAGGATACAGAAGGTGTAAACAGTACACTGAAATGGTTACTTGCATAGTAGCAATATCAAAAACTAAGTGTCCAGACAAAAATATTTTATAATTATTAGATGACGCTTACCCGACACACTCGACTAAATTGATGGGTTATGTTATTTTTTTAAATGTTTTTACATATTTGGACAGATGGATATGTAATCTTCACTTCAACACTATTGACAGATAAAGGTTACCCAATTTCACACAAAATAATATAAAATTAACAAGTATGGGAGGTCAGGAAGGAAGAAGCCTCTGCTCTCAAAAAATAATATCAAGACACAACTGAGAGCAAAGGCTTCTTCCTCCCTGACCTCTCATGTAGGCCAAGTTTGTGCAGTCTCTTTCTGACAGTGTACCCATGCACTTCAACATTGATTGGGGTAAGAGAGGCCTGTAGATCCCTTGATGTTACTCTGGGGTTCTTAGAGACTTCTATGAGCATCTTTCGATCAGCTCTTGGGCTGACTTTGGTGGGACGACCTGTCCTAGGTAGTTTGCCAGTGGTCTGGAAATTTCGTTGGACAGTGGAATGATTTACTTCGAATTGCTTGGAAACGTAATTATGTACATCGAATTGCTTGGAAATGGATTTGTAACCCCTCCCAGACTCATGGGCATCAATAATCTTTCTTCTGAGGGCCTCGGGTAGGTCTTTTGATCTTTGAATGTGTTACAACACACCCATATGGTTAAGACCAAACCAGACCAATTTTCTTATCTTTATGGAAGGCTGAACCCTCCTAAGTTTCTCTCTAATGTTTTCTAATCATTTGCACTTGTTTTGATACCTAATTCTAATTTCAGCCATTTTATGTGATGGTAGGGGTGTACTAACTTTTCCCCATAAGGAAAAGGCATTTTTGTTTTATTTTAATTGCATAACATTTTCAACTTTTTTTGTGTGTGATTTGTTAAATTGGGTAACCTTTATCTGTCAATAGTGTTGAAGTTCAGATTACATATCCATCTGTCCAAATAGAAAAAAACTTTCTCACATGACTGTATGTGGCCACATTTATTGTAGGACACATTGTTTTTAAGTATTTGAAGTTAGGATAGCCTGAATGTTTTAAAATTGGTATTGTAGCTTTACTGACCAAAGAGAAGGACTATTTAAATAGCTACCACTTATTACTGTGGTTCTAATTCAAACCATGTTAATTTATGCAAATGTAAAAGTATAAAGAGTTTCAAAAATCTGAATGCAATCAATGGAAGTTGGGTCAGTCTGGACATCTCAATGTTGGTTTGGCGTTGATAGTGTAGGTGTAGGAGGAGATCCACTCACACATTTTATTTTATTGCCATTGAAATGCATTCGGGGCTCATTTTAAACGTTGTACAAAAAGTATATATGCTTTAAAAAATATTTTCTCAAGCAATCTACGGTTTGGCAGTCCACATTTGGAAGTTTGGTTTCGTGTTAACTTACGTCGTTTAAGAGGAATAAGTCGAATAATTAATATTTAAGACATCTAGAGTTGTGCATTGCTTTGCATGCACATCTAATTATTCATTGCATTGTGGTGTTTTAGGCTAGTCTAGGTAGGATGATTGTATTGTCCCTAAACAAGATCAATAGGGGAGATTTTTGAGCTGCGTGTCTCACTGTTCTTTAATGCACAATGACGCACCTGACCTTCGCTGCTGATCAACTATTCCTATTTGTTCTTGTCGATTCATATTGAAAATTAATGCAGCTTTGAATGTTTTGATTGTTAGTTAGCTTATTGCAGATCTGAACAAACTATCCATCTACCACTATTGTCACTATGAATGGTGGATAGAGGGCCGGATAGACACTTAGACTGGTAGACTATACAACCCTGGGGGACAACCCCAGGGTTGGGTAGGTTACTTTCTAAATGTAAACTGTTAGTTACAAGTTACCGTCCAAAATGTTGGATTACCCAAACTCAGTAACGTAATCTGATTACATTCGGTTACTTTCCCTTAGTAGGCATTAGAAGAAGACTAACATGTATGTTACCAATTGAACGACTATTGCAGGATAAATCAATGTTAAAGTTAAAATTGCTGGCCATATATGGATGATACATTTTACTTTATGGGTTGGTTGCAAAAAGTGGCAGAGCCCACTCTACTTTCTGAGGAGGCTCAGGTCCTTCAACGTGTGCAGTAAACTACTGCATACCTTCTATCAGTCTGTGGTGGCCAGTGCCATCTTTTTTGCAGTGGTGTGCTGGGGCGCCAATATAAAAGCCGGTGATGCTTCTCGGGTAAATAAGTTGATCAGGAAGGCTAGCTCTGTTCTGGGGATTAGCCTTGACACTCTAGAGGAGGTGGCGGAGAGACTGATCCTGGCCAAACTGCTGGCCATCATGGACAACGTCACCCACCCTTTGCATGCCATGGTTATGATGCAGTGGAGCACCTTCAGTCACAGACTGATCCCACCACGGTGTGTCAGAGAGCGCTACTGGAGGTCCTTCCTTCCGGCGGCTATAAGACTGTTTAATGCCGTGCCGTCGGCAACATAGACCTGGAACTGTTTGGCTGTTAGGACCTAGTTTAACAATTAGGCATCCATCCGTCCGTGAGTAACTCTGGTCTGTAATCGCTCATTCACTCAGGACTTATTTTTTCATTCAGGTCTGTATATACATATTAATGTACAGTTGTTATATCATATCACGTGCAATATTGTAAGTAATTCTTATTTACACTTATGTAGTCATTCACTCAGGAATGCATATTAGTATCCTGTCAGTAGTATCTTTTTTCATTGCATATATTGAATGTCTAATACTTGCATCTGTAAATAAACCCTGTGCAAAGGACTGTACTTTAAGGTAATTATTATTATTACCCTAATTTATATCATACACACTTTTAGCTATTTAAGTATATTTTTCTGCCATCATACTGCCGCACTATGTGTCATGTATCGTGTATCTGTCTTTTGTGTATTTCGTTCTGGCAATTTGCACCTGTCCTGTGTTTTTCGTAGCTGCTTGACAAAGTTAATTTCCCCTCGGGGATCAATAAAGTACCTATCTATCCTGTCTGTCTCATGCTGTTTACATTGATATCCATACTGAATTAAGCAGTTAATGGACCTCATTGGCACCCTTAACGTTTTCACATAATTTAAGGGGGAAATTCACCTTAAAATGTTTTGTGCAGCTAACTTAAAGTTAAGGAAACTGTCTAGTGCCATAGATAAAAACCTAGCACAGCTTTGTCACTGTCATGGTTTCACAATTACTTTACTGAAAAGCGTGTGTCTCTAGCCCAAATAGTGCCATAGATAAAAACCTAGCACAGCTTTGTCGCTGTCATGGTTTCACAATTACTTTACTGAAAAGCGTGTGTCTCTAGCCCAAATAGTGCCATAGATAAAAACTGGGCACAGCTTTGTCACTGTCATGGTTTCACAATTACTTTACTGAAAAGCGTGTGTCTCTAGCCCAAATAGTGCCATAGATAAAAACTGGGCACAGCTTTGTCACTGTCATGGTTTCACAATTACTTTACTGAAAAGCGTGTGTCTCTAGCCCAAATAGTGCCATAGATAAAAACCTAGCACAGCTTTGTCACTGTCATGGTTTCACAATTACTTTACTGAAAAGCGTGTGTCTCTAGCCCAAATAGTGCCATAGATAAAAACCTAGCACAGCTTTGTCACTGTCATGGTTTCACAATTACTTTACTGAAAAGCGTGTGTCTCTAGCCCAAATAGTGCCATAGATAAAAACTGGGCACAGCTTTGTCACTGTCATGGTTTCACAATTACTTTACTGAAAAGCGTGTGTCTCTAGCCCAAATAGTGCCATAGATAAAAACCTAGCACAGCTTTGTCACTGTCATGGTTTCACAATTACTTTACTGAAAAGCGTGTGTCTCTAGCCCAAATAGTGCCATAGATAAAAACCTAGCACAGCTTTGTCACTGTCATGGTTTCACAATTACTTTACTGAAAAGCGTGTGTCTCTAGCCCAAATAGTGCCATAGATAAAAACCTAGCACAGCTTTGTCGCTGTCATGGTTTCACAATTACTTTACTGAAAAGCGTGTGTCTCTAGCCCAAATAGTGCCATAGATAAAAACTGGGCACAGCTTTGTCACTGTCATGGTTTCACAATTACTTTACTGAAAAGCGTGTGTCTCTAGCCCAAATAGTGCCATAGATAAAAACTGGGCACAGCTTTGTCACTGTCATGGTTTCACAATTACTTTACTGAAAAGCGTGTGTCTCTAGCCCAAATAGTGCCATAGATAAAAACCTAGCACAGCTTTGTCACTGTCATGGTTTCACAATTACTTTACTGAAAAGCGTGTGTCTCTAGCCCAAATAGTGCCATAGATAAAAACCTAGCACAGCTTTGTCACTGTCATGGTTTCACAATTACTTTACTGAAAAGCGTGTGTCTCTAGCCCAAATAGTGCCATAGATAAAAACCTAGCACAGCTTTGTCACTGTCATGGTTTCACAATTACTTTACTGAAAAGCGTGTGTCTCTAGCCCAAATAGTGCCATAGATAAAAACTGGGCACAGCTTTGTCACTGTCATGGTTTCACAATTACTTTACTGAAAAGCGTGTGTCTCTAGCCCAAATAGTGCCATAGATAAAAACCTAGCACAGCTTTGTCACTGTCATGGTTTCACAATTACTTTACTGAAAAGCGTGTGTCTCTAGCCCAAATAGTGCCATAGATAAAAACTGGGCACAGCTTTGTCACTGTCATGGTTTCACAATTACTTTACTGAAAAGCGTGTGTCTCTAGCCCAAATAGTGCCATAGATAAAAACTGGGCACAGCTTTGTCACTGTCATGGTTTCACAATTACTTTACTGAAAAGCGTGTGTCTCTAGCCCAAATGGTTCAAAAGGTAAGAATGTGCACATATGGTGGTTCCAAAATGTAATTTGTGTGAAAACGCTGTTCTAAAATGAGCACCACACATGCGATTTGGTTTCATGGACAGAGATGGAAAGAGGGTAGATCTAAAGATGCGAAAACTATAATGGCTTGGTAATATGACTAGGATATTGCCTTTATATACACACACACACATAATATGTACACCCCCGGTCAAAAGTTTGGAATATTACTCATTAAAAGGTTTTTTCTTTATTTGTACCATTTTCTACATTGTAGAATAAAAGTGAAGACATCAAAACTATGACATAACACATATGGAATAATGTAGTAACCAAAAAAAGTGTTAAACAAATAATTTGAGATTCTTCAAATAGCCACCTTTTACCTTGATGACAGCTTTGCACACTCTAGGCATTCTCTCAACCAGCTTCACCTGGAATGCTTTTCAATCAGTCTTGAAGGAATTTGCACATGCTGAGCACTTGCTGGCTGCTTTTCCTTCACTGTGGTCCGACTCATCCCAAACCATCTAAATTTGGTTGAGGTTGGAAACAAAAATCTCAAATTTGGACTCCAGACCAAAGGACAGATTTCCACCGGTCTAATGTCCATTGCTCGTGTGTCTTGGCCCAAGCAAGTCTCTTCTTCTTATTGGTGTCCTTTAGTAGTGGTTTCTTTGCAGCAATTCACCATGAAGGCCTGATTCACACAGTCTCTTCTGAACAGTTGATGTTGAGATGTGTCTGTTACTTGAACTCTGTGAAGCATTTATTTGGGCATATACATATATATATATATATATATATATATATATATATATATATATATATATATGCACAGTGGTGGAAAAAAAAAATGTTCATGAATATAAGGGAATGTTATGCATTACCACTAGAGAGCAATATCACCTTTGCTAGAATAGCCTATATCATAGACCTAGATATGTTGTTTACAACATATTCAAAGTGCTTTGCTTAGTTTTTGAACGCAGTACATTGTTTATCTATTTAAATGGTTTAGTACTTTTTTTTTTTTTTACTCATAAAAGCATGAGTGCTGTTAATGTTTAGTATGAATGTGACAATAGTTTAGACAGTGGTTTAGAGTTCTGAAGTGTCTTCCTTTTGCAAGAACTAAAGCACACTTGAACAGGAAGCCCGTACCATTTTAGCATGTGGTTAGCCAAGCTTTGCAATTCACAATTCATCGCAAACAGGAAGTGTACAGTATATCACTCTGTATGGCCTCCAGTTGAAAAAACTGCTTTTGTTACCTTTTAGCTGTAAGATTGGTCTAGCCGTTTCTGAAGGGAAAAACGCCATTTACATTCTAAATGGCCCAGGGAAAGGATCATCCCTTTCTTAAGCTGGACGAACTTGCCAGCCGATTCTTCAACAGGTATTGCAAAGGCAACCATGAGCAAAAAGCCCAGGAGAGCGAGGGCCCTCATGTCTCAGAGTTCACCATCATTTGGGATAAGTTGAGTAAGTTACCGTGTGCTCTTCATGTTTTAGCTATGGAATTAGGCTGGTGTGATCAAGTGGGTCTAATTATTAGACGAGCTCAAACTTGCAACTTGTGTAACTGCTTTTATTTTTAAATCATTGACGCGAAGACGTACGTCAACGTTGGCAAAACCCTAATCGGTAGGAATTAACTTTAGTGTGTTTTGTTAAGATAAATGTCTTGGTTTTTCAGACCCTGTGTCTGGTTTAATTATCAGCCCTGACACGTTTGAAGGAATCAGAAAGCTCAGTTAAAGGGTCGAGAGACTCACAAAAGTACCAGAAAGTTTAATGTTTCTCTAGCCATAGAGATACCAGGGGTGTATTCACTAGAAACTTAACAGAAGCAAATGAAATGAAACCAGGAGGGACCTATCCAAAACTTGTTTTCGTTGCTGCGGTGTGCACTAATGAATACACCCCTGGTACAACATGTAGACCTAGGTACTGTTTTTTTTTTTTTTTTTTTTCTTGTCACACGACAAACATGGAACATTCTTAATTGCTTAAAATGTTACTAACTATAGAAGTGTTCACTTGAGCTTCACCATGGATCTAAAATGGCATGGAGTTAGGCTAGGTCTAGGTCTTACAGAGTCAGTCCCATGGAACTAATGCTACTAATGCTAATGCTCCCATGGAACTAATGCTACTTGCCCTGGGATCCAGTGCCCAAAGTCAGGAGGTTATTATATAATCGATTAAATTCACCAGGAAGACGACTCACTAGTAGCTAGGTCTAAACAACCATTTGTTCTTCTTCCTAAAACCTTGTGTACTATGCATCTTCGAATGTACAAACTGCACTGTCATCAACAACGCGTAATGAATAGTGTAAATGCACAACATTTTGTTATTCAGTCTCTGTCGCCTCATCTGAACGAGATCTCACTCTGTCCTGTCATTTTCTTTGTGACACTTCTTGGCCGGGGAGGGTGGATGGCCTTGGCCGGGGAGGGTGGATGGTCTGTTTTCTATTCTGAAATGTATTTTTGAATAACTTGTTTTTTTCTTTTGTCTCTAATGTTCTAGCCATTACAGGCCTGTGTCATGTTCAATGTCAGTTAGAGGGGTCAGTGAGCTTTCGAACAACTAGTGAGAGACGTAGTCTCCCTTACCAGTTAGGCCTACTAGCATGTCAGACATGAGAGGCCCATTGAAATAGATACCCATCTTATCGTGTACTTACAGCAGTGAGCTACAATTCCTGCTACAGACAGGAAGTTCTCCAACGATATGGCTTAGGCTACATGCAGAAGCTCTGTCAGCTCAACAGCTAGCTGAGTCTTAACGTATAGAAATGTCTAGCCTTAAAGAACCATAATTGACATGAACAAAAATCTAGTGTGTGTGTGTGTGTGTGTGTGTGTGTGTGTCAGTTAAGAACAAATTCTTATTTACAATGACGGCCTACCTACAGGGACAGCCATAGTAGTTCGGTGCCCCTGGAGCAAATGTGCCTTGCTCAAGGACACATCGGTTACTGGCCCAACGCTCTAACCACTAGGCTACCTGCCGCCCATAATATGTAGACATGTGGGCCAGGAGTTGGGCTCAAATCCAGTTAAGTTAGGGAATGCACTGAAGTTTCATTAATGAATTGAGAGTTGTCTTTGTTTGCAATGTGAAGACTTTGGACTTTGAATTCATGTATTAAATCCAAGTTTATTTATTGAACTTAACTGAGATCCCCCCCCCCCCCCCCCATGTAATTTTCTTTTTACATCTAATTCACTTAGTATCTAGCTAATGTTCCTCTTTTTACATAAACCTTTCTTCCCTCTTTCTCCTCTTCGTCATTTCCATCCATGTGGGTGAATGTTCCTGAAAACCCCTTGGTGAAATATAGAGACATTTGGTATGCACATTCTCTTCCATGAGCTGTCCTAAGTCACAGAGAGAGCAGAAAGCCAATAGCCTAGAGATCACCCAACAAATAGGCTGGGACTATAACCTGGCTGCTCCTAAAACAGTAGAAAATGGTGCAAATGGTTAGCTATTCTTCAATAGTAACATCATGACTAACTCTTGGATTTGGCCAATTACTTTGTCATTCCTCTGTGACCTATGGACGGCTCATGTCTGCTGTGGTTTCAGCAAAGCACTTTCTATGCCTGCACGGTAGTTAGTTTGCTGTGGCTTTGAATGGTCTTAACCCTCCGAAAGGGATGCACTGTTGTTGCTCTTTGAATTGGTCAATAAAGCCTTTTGAGAGCTCTTTTCATCTCTCTGTCATAAATTGCTAGCTAAAAAATGTTTTAAGTACAGTACCTTTTGGCCTGATCTAACTATCGGTATATTTAGTGTGATTCCTCATGTTGACTGTTAGATACCCAGTAATTCTGATCTACGTAGAAAGACGATAGGGTTATAGACCGGTCTAACTTGTCACTGTTTATTCATGCTAGTTGTCTTCTTTCTACACCTTTCAGTGAAAGAGTTTTTAGCCAAAGCCAAAGAAGATTTTTTGCGAAAATGGGAGTCCCCAACACAGGTAAGAGACCAATAACTAAATACTTCTTTCCCATAGGTAACAAAATACTACACTGAACAAAAATATATATAAAAATGCAACATGCAACAATTGAAGATTTTACTCATATCAGCAAATCAGTCCATTTAAAGAAATTCATTAGGCCCTAATCTATGGATTTTTACATTACTGGGAATACAGATATGCATATGTTGGTCACCGATACCTTCAGGTAGTGGCGTCGAACAGAACCAGTTAGTGTCTGGTGTGACCACCATTTGCCACATGCAGCGCGAAGCATCTCCTTTGCCTAGAGTTGATCAGGTTGTTGCTTGTGGACAACATTCCACAGCTGTGAAGAGCACACTTTTACAGAGTGCCAGTGGCCATCTAAGGTGAGCGTTTGCCCACTGAAGTTGGTTGCGACGCCAAACTGCAGTCAGCTCGAGACCCTGGTGAGGACGCAGATTAGCTTCCCTGAGACCTTCTAACAGTTTGGTCAAAGTCTTTGTTTGTGCAAACCCACAGTTTCATCAGCAGTCTGGGTGGCTGGTCTTGGACGATCCTGCAAGTTATGAAACCGGATGTGGAGGTCCTGGGCTGGCGTGGTTACACGTGGTCTGCTGTTGTGAGGCCGGTTGGACGTACTGCCAAATTCTGGCTTGTGGTAGAGAATTTAACTTAAAATTATCTTGCAACAGCTCTGGTGGACATTCCTGCAGTCAGCATGCCAATTGCACACTCCCTCAACCCTTAAGACATCTGTGACATTTGAGTGGCCTTTTATTGTCCCCAGCACAGGGTGAAACTGTGTAATGATCATGCTGTTTAATCAGCTTCTTGATATGCCACACGTCAGGTGGATGGATTATCTATCTTGGCAAAGGAGAAATGCCCACTAACCTGGATTTAAAGACCTGTGCACAATTTGAGAGGAATTAGCTTTGTGTGCGTGTAGATAATTTCTGAGATCTTTTATTTCAGGTCATGACACATGGGACCAACACTTTACATGTTGTGTTTATATTTTTGTTCAGTATAGAATAGAGTTGTTTCATTTCCTCACCTACCACTATCAGAATAATTGCAGAATGGACAGTAAACCACTTCCTTATGCATCCTCTGATGTTGATCTGAGGGGGACCAAGAGGCTGATTGCTCAATCTGGTGTGTAAAGCGTTTACACTGATGTTATCCTTTATAAAAAGTAATAGTCCAAAACATCTGTAGTATCGTTGAGGAAGTTTTAAGTTATGAAAGAGAAAAGGGAAATGTTTTTTGACCAGCCAAATAAAGTAAGGCTGAGATTCAATACAGGGCATGTTATCGTGAAGTGCCAGGGGAGAACGACTGCCCCCTCTCAGTGAAGATTTCCGACCGGGGTATTGCATGCAATGCTTTCAGAAAGCAGGATCCCCCATTAGTCAATGGGAGTATGGTGATCCATGTGGTCCGTATTGGCCAGTATTCTTAGATATTTAACACAATCATGGTACCAGTACATGCTTCTATTTCACCAGATTAACTGTATGTCCTTGAACCCACACACAGAAGAAGTTAAAGGAAAAATCCACCCGAAACCACGCATTCCTTTAAATAACAATATGTTTCATTTTAGCGTTGGTAGCAACATGGAGTCTTTGACTCTGTTGCAGCTTGTCGACTACAAAATCCACAATGCAATGCTCTCTCTATGGCCTGGCTGCTATGTAGCTACATTCGATAATACCAAAGACAATATCATGTAACATAGCTAGCTAGCTGTAAAATCGCCTAAACAAGCTATCAATTTAAGAGTCCACAATCTCACCATGTTCAACCTGCAGATCGATGTGCCTCAAAGTGGAGTCTAACATTCGCAACGGCAGATATACTTTTGAGGAGATGGGGAAACGGTGCCCATGCTACTTCAATGTTAGCATGGATTTCGTCAACAAGTACAAAATAAAAAATATTTTCCAAAATGTGAGAGAATCAATAATTTAACTCCGTTAAATTACACATTTCTCCAGGTAGGAATATCTTAAAAAAAAAATATGATCAATGGCTCATTCGACAGAAGATATCCTCCCGAGTTTTGAAATTGGCCAGCATTGAAATCGGATATGTTTGATAAACATTTCCACAATCTAAAAGCCGTATTCCTATTAATTTACAGTGTAGTGAGAGTGACTTTCTTACGGAGCTACGTAATACTGGACGTATTTCTGCCTGCTTGAACACCAAAAACTTAGATAAACATGAAATGACCCAGGGAATCGATCACATCACTCAGATGCACAAAAACATTTAAAATGGCTGAACTTTTACTTTTTAAGGATAATTAGTGGGTACCGGCAAACTGCAGTACCCCGGTCGGCCTTCAACTTGAGACTCTCAATGAGTGGGGGCAGCACTGAGCTAGCCTGCAACGTCATTGTATTGAAGTCTGGCCTTTAACGTTGGCTCACTGTTTGCCGTCACATTTTTAAGGATGTGTTTTCCTCCTCAGAGTACAGCTGGCCTGGATGATTTTGACAGGCTGAAGACTCTGGGCACGGGTTCGTTCGGTAGAGTTATGTTGGTGAAACATAAAGGAACCGAACAGTTCTACGCCATGAAGATCCTGGACAAACAGAAAGTGGGTACCATGCATTAACATGCACTGGGTTTTGTTCATTAGGTCAGGCAACGGAAAAAAGAAAATGAGCGTTATTTATTGTGTAAGTCCAGGAAGTTTTCCCTGTTTTCAGTTCGCTTTCTGCCGTTTAGTGCCTAATGAACATGACCCTGGTTTGTTTTGAAGTTTAAAAAAAACCTAGGCCTGTTAAATCACCTATTACACTAAAGTTGGCTGGCGTCAGAGAACGGCTGGCTTTATCTAGCTTTTGTGCTCTGTTGTATGAGTTTACACTAGTTCAAAAAGGAAATGGAAAGTTTAGGTTTTCTCAGGTACTGTGACGCTTTGTTAACCTCAAAATATTTGAAGTGAAACTAAATGAGACAAAGTATGAGACATCCTGTACCTTCTTATTGCAGTGGTATATTTGTTTTGTTAACTAGATCATACACCAAGGCTTATGATGGTCAGAACTAAACAGCTTTCAATGTTTCAGCTAAAATGAATGTGTTTGTACCTTGAATGTGTTTGTTTGAAAGGCCCAATGAGAGCAGGGAAAAAAGTAGAAAAACGTAAACCAGCCATTCAGAGGCAACACTATTTTGTTAGCTACAAACTGTTTAACTGTTTTGCCCCTCCCTTTTCCAGATGACTGCTTTGGGTCGGTTAACTTGAAGGTCGTTTTATGAAATGTCAATCCCACACAGTTTTCAAACAGTGACTGACATGCCTTTTGAACCCATGACCTTTGACATTTTGAAAATGACCTCAGACAGTTTGGTTTTAAACCTGCACTGTAGTCTTTTTACCACATAATGCAATATTCTAAAACTGTTCAAGATTAGAAATTGGACTGGCCTATTGATGTTTAATTCCCCTGATCATCTTATATGGTGTCTATTCCATTATTATTTTCCTGTGTATCAAATTAGGACAAACAGTTTGTTCTCTTTATTCTCAAGTGTAGATTTGTAAGCATCACAAGTTCCCACTACGAGCATCTTGATAACAAATAATATGCTACAGATGTCCAGTTGCACGTTCAATGCATGTTTTAAAAACCTACTCAAGTACTACAAACGTTGCTTATTGCCCAGGCACTTCCTTGATCTCCAAAGTTAGCCACCACCATAATTTGTTCTTTGTGATACGGTCACATATTCTTCATTAGTGGTATGGTCACGTGCAGGAGTTTTATCAGATGACTGGTGACTTTTCTCTGTACTGTTGTCCTCTTCATCGTTTTGCCTCCTCTCTCATTGCTCTCACAGGTGGTGAAGCTGAAGCAGATAGAACACACGCTACACGAAAAGAGAATCCTGCAGGCGGTGTCCTTCCCCTTCCTCGTCAGACTAGAATATTCCTTCAAGGTATATCAGCAGCAGTAGGATGTCCTAAAATGTGCGCCTTACAATTGGTAAAAAAGAAGATGTTTCCTTGCTAATAGAGCTGACATGATAAACCCAAAATGGCCTTCCTTGGTACGTTGGTTATTTTCCATGATTTTGCTACACAACGTTCCTGTAGATCAGGGGTGTCAAACTCATTCCGTGGAGGGCTGAGTGTCAGCTGGTTTTTGGTTTTTCCCTTTCAGTTAAGACCTAGACAACCAGGTGAGATGCGTTCCTTACTAATTAGTGACCTTTTATCAATGAAGTACAAGGGTGGAAAGAACCTGCGGATACCCGTCCCGCCATGGAATGAGTTTGACACATGCTTTGAATTGTTCTAAAACCATTGCATATGCATTATGTTTATTCCTTTTTTCTTTGATTTTCTGATGTACTTTTTAACCCCTTTTTCTCCCCAATTTCATGATATCTAATTGGTAGTTAGTCTTGTCCCATCGCTGCAACTCCAGTACGGGAGTTCGCTTAACCCGGAAGCTAGCCGCACCAATGTGTCGGAGGAAACACGGTACAGCTGGCGATCGAAGTCAGCTTGCAGGCGCCCGGCCCGCCACGAGTCGCTAGAGCAAGATGGGACAAGGACGTCCCGGGCCAATTGTGTGCTGCCTCATGGGTCTGCCGGTCACGGCCGGCTGTGACACAGCCTGGGATCGAACCCGGGGCTGTAGTGACGCCTCAAGCACTGCGATGCAGTGCCTTAGACCGCTGCGGAGAGATTATGTTGATCTATGACAGTATCTGCTTGTCCTTGTTTTGCTGTCCGCTGCTGTGTTAGCGAGTCACTCTCACTCCCCACTGTGCGCCTGGAGGAGGGAGAGATGCATTCAGAGAAGCACAAACATATGACCATTGCTCAAAATGCAATTGCAGAAAAAAGAAAAAAAAAACTACTGTTCCAGTTAGAGAGGAGTGATTAGATTTTATTTCTCACCTTTTTAATATTGAGTTTATGGAACCATTCTACAACTGGAGTAAGCTGTAGTATGGTTTGGTTTTGATGCGCCCACTGTGCGGATTATAGAGCACCATTTGCAGTGAATAAGCCTTCATCAAGTAGTCCAAGCCTAGCTCTGGAAATGTTTTGTATGACATCATAATAATTGACTTGTATATTTAATCAATTAGCCTACATGGCTATATAGCAACAATATCATATTTAGAGTGAGCAATCTAGCTAAGTGTTTTGCGTTCCCACTTCCTCAGGTAGGCCAATGTGCACAAAGATGTCGGCATATTCTCAGAAGAGCCCTGGATATGTTAGATGAAATAGCTTACCTTTTTAATCATAGGCTACCATCTCGCCTGTTTTACTTGGCACTGGAAAAACATAGTCTATAGCCCTGCTACGAATGTAAAGTAGCTGTCCATTAAAATAAATACAGATATTTTTGTATTCATTGTTATCCAGCAAAAAATTAAATATTTATCATGAAAAAATTGGTGACCAACTTATTTATTTTTGTCTTTTTCAGAGTAAGGGGGTTACAGTTACAAAAACAATAAAATAAATAAGATAAGAAATCCCCGCCCCGCCTCCCATCCCACCCAGCCCCGCCTCCCATCCCACCCAGCCCCGCCTCCCATCCCACCCAGCCCCGCCTCCCATCCCACCCAGCCCCGCCTCCCATCCCACCCAGCCCCCGTGGCTTATCGCCAGGTGCTGCGTTAACTGCTCTACTTTGCGAACGTCTGTGTTCATTATTTCAAGCAATAGTGGACCTAATTCCAACCTTTAGTGCTACATTGACAAAAATCTCTATATATTTTTAAGCAATAACAGTAAAATAGCGATACAGTACACTAAAGGTTGGAATTAGGTCCACTATTTGCAGCTCTACTTGCAAATATGTTGGAATAATATTTGTAGATTTTGACACATAATATGGTAGCAATTTTAACCCGAGGAAACTGTGTTCTAACTGAACCATAGGACAACTCCAACCTCTACATGGTGATGGAGTTCGTTCCAGGAGGAGAAATGTTCTCTCATCTGAGACAAATCGGGAGGTTCAGGTAAATCGAAAAAGCTTTGACACCATGTTCATAGCCTGGTATGTCTCTATACTTGAGATCCAAAATAAGAGTCACAATCTATGTAGTGTAAGGTGTTGTCTTTGGTAAATAGTTTTTCACCCGTTTCACATCACGTCAACTTACAGTTTTCTTCTGTATTTAGTGAGCATCATGCACGGTTTTATGCAGCTCAGATAGTACTCACCTTTGAGTACCTCCACTCGCTAGACCTCATCTACAGAGACCTGAAGCCTGAAAACCTCCTCATCGATCACCAAGGGTACATCCAGGTACATAAGCAGCGATATCCAAACCAAAGCATATCCACATTTGTTGCCTACGAACTCTCACCTAAGACTTCTTGCATGCTTCTAATGCCCTTGTCGATCCGTTTCAGGTCACAGACTTTGGCTTTGCCAAAAGAGTAAAAGGTAGGACCTGGACATTGTGTGGAACTCCAGAGTACCTGGCTCCAGAAATAATCCTCAGCAAGGTGGGTCCTCCTGTCCAATCTAGCGTGCTGTACTTTATTGTGCGCGACTGTTAGGTGCCTGTGTTGTTGGCACAGTATGCGCAAAGAAAGTCGCTGAAGATTTTTCTCTCCGCTGTACTCTGCTAGGGCTACAACAAAGCTGTGGACTGGTGGGCACTGGGAGTCCTGATCTACGAGATGGCCGCCGGGTACCCTCCGTTCTTCGCAGATCAGCCAATCCAGATCTATGAGAAGATCGTGTCTGGCAAGGTAGGCAGGAATTGACATTATGTGCAATCTGGACTGACATCATGTTACCGTACACCATGAACGGTTTAGACATGTTATGCAAAACTAATGCATAGATGGTGTTCTACAAAACTCTTTCTTCACGGGTGATTTGCCTATCGATTTAAACGGCCTGTACTGTCAAACATGACAAAAGAGCTATTAGCCGATATGGTGTCCCTTGATGCGTTGGTCATTTGCCAACCTTGCTGTGCATGTTTCTATCATCCCAGTGACTTTTATCCATATTTTAACAATAAGCTCCACAGTTAAAGCCCAACTCCTCCTCTTTGTTCTAGGTACGATTCCCCTCCCACTTCAGCTCAGACTTGAAAGACCTGCTGAGGAACCTGCTCCAGGTGGATCTGACGAAGCGCTACGGCAACCTGAAGAACGGGGTGAACGACATCAAGAACCACAAGTGGTTCGCCACAACGGACTGGATCGCCATCTACGAGAGGAAGGTACGTGCCGACTGTTACATTTTAAAGTATATAATAAACACTGTTGGTTTGGAACAGTAAACAAACTAGGTAACGCATTATGTATCCCCAGAAAGATTGACATTCCAGGTGTAATTAAGTATTAACTTTACCGTCATAAAAGCACTGCCAGATAAAACATTTGCACTATAAAGGCTTTGCAAGGCTTGTAGGCAAGAATGTTGGGAGTTCAGTGCTTTCCTCTCTAACCCCCATCACCAAAGCCTTTTTTGGCTTTGTGTTGCTGTTATGATTGTATTGTGGTCTTTAGAGCCACTCCCACACGTCTCCTGTTGCCTTTCAGGTGGAAGCTCCCTTCATACCAAAGTGCAGAGGTCCAGGAGACACAAGCAACTTCGACGACTATGAAGAGGAAGATGTCCGTGTGTCCGACACAGAAAAGTGTGCAAAGGAGTTTTCTGAATTCTAGCGGGGGGGGGGATGGCAGGTGTTCCACCAGGGCTCACATGCATTGGGATTTTTGCAATCTTTTGAGGGTGAAGGTGGAGCTGAGACATGACGTGTTCAAAACTATTGCCTAGTCCCTTCCACAAGGCTGAATGAGCTCCTTCTTGCCATGATCCTCCGTGCGTGCGGTTACATTATGCAGACTGCATAATGCTGCAACACGAAAATACTAGACCACGTTTTTGTCTTTTGTTTCCTGTTCTGTTTTTAAAACATTTGATGCTTTTTAAAGAATCCCCTCCCTCCATTTTAAACCAAGTGATTATTTGCAAAGCGAGACAAAAATCATTGAATTGCCCGTTTTACAGTGGCACAAAGAGTGATCGATTATACTAGTCAGTATTACACAAGTCTTTGTTGCTCCTAGTTCTTGCCAGCGACTCTTGCCAGTTCTTGTGTGTTAGGCCTACACGCCTACAACACTCACACAGGCATTCAGTCCTTAACAAGTGGGGTACAGTAGTAGCAAAGCAAACCTTAATGTATCATTTGTTTTCAACATTTTATTTGTCCGGACACAGGGGCATTTCTTTTTTTAAAATTATTATTATTTTTTATTTTTTTATTTTTACCTCCGAGTAGGTATTGTATTCAAATGAGGATGAAGTAAGCTATATTTTCAGGTACAACAACCCCGAGAGGGGGAGGAAACGTATGGGCTTTAACTACACTGAACAAAAATATAAACGAAACATGCAACCATTTCAAAGACTTTACTGAGTTACAGTTCATGTTAGGAAATCAGTAAAGTAAAATACATTCATTAGGCTCTAATCTATGGATTGCACATGACATGGAAAACAGATACGCATCTGTTGTTTGGGGGTTTATCAGTAAACCAGTCAGTATCTGGTGTGACCTCCATTTGCCTCATGCAGCATGACACATCTCCTTCACATAGAGTTGAATGTTGTCCCACTCTTCTTCAATGGCTGTACGAAGTTGCAGGAACTGGAACATGCTGTCGTAAACATCGATCCAGAGCATCCCGTACATGCTCAATGAGTGACATGTCTGGTGAGTATGCAGGCAATTGAAGAACTGGGACATTTTCAGCTTCCAGGAATTGTGTGCAGATCCTTGTGACATGAGGCCGTGCATTATCATGCTGAAACATGAGGTGATGGTGGTGGATGAATGGCACCACAATAGGTCTCAGAAACTCTGTGTATTCAAATTGCCATCGATAAAATGCAATTGTGTTCGTTGTCCATAGTTTAAGCCTTCCCATACATAACCCCACTGCCAGCAAACCACTCGCCCACACAACTCCATACACGCTGTCTGCCATCTGCCCAGTATAGTTGAAACCAGGATTATCTTGGCAAATGAGAAATGCTCACTAACGGGGATGTAAAAACAAATGTGTGCACAAAAGTTTAGAGAAATAAGCTTTCTGTGCGCATGGAAACTTTCTGGGATCTTTTATTTCAGGTTCTAAAACATGGGGCCAACACTTTACATGTTGCATTTATATTTTTGTTCAGTATAGAATCACTGTATACCGGGGGTTCTCAAAGTGGGGTACTGCAGGGTGTACTGCAAGAGGTCCGTGGCGAGATATTTTATTTTAGAGACAAATGTCCTTGAGCTGGGCCACTCAAGGACATTCAGAGACTTGTCCTGAAGCAACTCCTGTGTTGCCTTAGCTGTGTGCTTAGGGTCATAGTCCTGTTGGAATGTGAACCTTCACTCCAGTCTGAGGACCTGAGCGCAGGTTTTCATCAAGGATCTCTCTGTACTTTAGTCCGTTCTCCCAGTCACTGCCTCTGAAGAACGTCCGCACAGATCCTAGGGATGGTGCACACTTCAATCACACGAACCTGGGTTTGGCGGATGCCAGGAGATCGCTACCTGCCCGAATGCATAGAGCCAACTTGGTAGAAGAGGAATAATGGTCGGGCTGTTTGTCATGGTTCGGGCTAGGCCCCTTAGTTCCAGTAAAGGGACATCTTAAGGCTACAGCAAACAGTTACACTCTAGATGATTCTGTGCTTCACTGCACAACAATGCCCCCGTGCACAGAGCCCTGCACAGAGCCCTGACCTCAACCCCATGAATCGACCCCGACCTCACTAATGCTCTAGTGGAAAGCCTTCCCAGAAGAGTGGAGGCTGTTATAGCAGGAAAGGGGGGACCAACTCCATATTAATGCCCATGATTTTGGAATGAGATGTTCGAGTAGTGTTTTTGTACGTAAATGCAGTGTAATTAAAACTGCAACATTATCTCTCTGCCTCATGGCAACATGTGTAGAATTGCAGAATATTAGCATAAACGGATCATTATCTCTCCAGTGCCAAGAGGCGGTACTTTTTAAATGTTCTTTCCCCGGTCCGAGACTTAGTTCGTCCAGCCATGCACTGCAGACGTAATTGAGCACGGTTACATGCACACAATTATCTGACTATTGTGTATAGTCAGGTTAATATAATAGTTTGTTTTAAAACGTTTACATGCTTTGCGAGAAGAACGATTTCCCAAAAAATCCTGTTTACATGGACGCATCTGGAGGACTTTTGATAAATGCCGAAAATCGCCATTCACAGAACATTCTACCACACTGACCATGTTATTTTGATTCTGAGTTCGGAAATGTGCGTGGTATCTATGGTACATTTGGAATGTGGTAACTATAAGATGCACACTTTTCAGTTTTTCCGAACTCGCGTCACATGCGCATAAGAGGACTGGTGTAAAGTAATCAAGTAAAAGTACTTTGAAGTACTACTTAAGTAGTTTTTTTGGGGTATCTGTACTTCACTATTAATATGTTTGACTACTTTTACTTCACTACATTCCTAAAGAAAATAATGTACTTTTTACTCCAGACATTTCCCCTAACACCCAAAAAGTACATGTTAAATTTTGAATGCTTAGCAGGACAGGAAAATGGTCCAATTCACCCACTTATCAAGAGAACATCCCTACTGCCTCATCTGGAGGACTCACTAAATGCTTTGTTTGTCAATTAGTATGTCTGAATGTTGGAGTGTCACCCTGGTTATCAGTAAATGGAAGAAAAAAAATATTTTATATAAGGAATTTTAAATGATTTATACTTTTACTTTTGATACTTACGTATATTTTAACAATAACATTTACTTTTTATACTTAAGTATATTTAAAAACATGCTTTTAGACTTTTACTTAAGTAGTATTTCACCGGGTGACTTTTACTTTTACTTTCTAATTAGGTATTCTTACTCAAGTATGACTATTGGGTACTTTTTCCGCCACTGCATAAGAGGGAAGCTTACGCTACCCAGTGCTTGCACATGCGCAGATCAAATACACCACTGGTACGTCGATTTAAGCTGTTTACATGTCCTAATAATTTGAAAGATTGCTCAGAAAACCAGGTGTTTCAATCTGCGAACGCTTACTTCGATTATGACCTTACACAGATAAGCAGAGTGAAGTGTTTACATAAACTAATGCCATACTCGACCTTCTGCCATATTCAGTTTAAAATCAAATTATTATCGTGCATGTAAACGTGCTCATAGTAAGAGTATTTTTATCGCACTCAAGGTGTTCTGGATATGAGGGGGTCCCTGATTTAATTTGCTGTCACAAAAGGGGTCCCCGGACCCAAAAGGTTTGAGAACCCCTTCTGTATACAATGGGTCATCTTTTTGGCAGCACATCCGAAAACCTACTGAGTCTATTCGCAGAAGCATTTAGTTGTTTTGAATGAAAGGAAAATCTTGAGGTATTTGTTTCATTAGTCCGTCGTTTAATATAGTTTATTATTAACAATGAACTAATGAAACAAAATGGGTGGAGTTTTCCTTTAACTGTTCAGATGTTAATGGTTTGGTTGCTCTAATTTCATCAAATGGTATATAGTTGTGTCTGTGAGGCAGTGTTGGTTACCTGGGTTACCTGGGCAGGTTCAGTCTTACCTTTTTGTTTGAAATGATCATTTAACAAAGCACTCAGAAGACATTTGTATAACTGCCGTACCACATGTGTTACCCCCATACAACTCCCTTGGAGGAGTATTAAATATGCTTAAGTTGTATTCTCACAAACCTAAACAAGATTTCACATGCACATTTTTTTTCTTGAGCTTCAGTACCTTTTTATATGGCATTTTATTCAGCTTTTGTTCAGCTCATTTCACAGGTATAATTGTTTTCTTATGTAGGCTATTTCATTATTTATACTTATTAGAGATGTCTAATACATTTATATTTTTATGGAAAGTGTTTAGACTTTAGACAGACAATAACAAAAAAAAATGGGTGGATAGAAATAGGCTACTTTTCAATCGTATGCCTTTTTAACATCCTGGGTATTAAGCATGTGTCAATCCATTTTCCAAAACTGTATGGCAAATGTACAGCAACTTTTAAGTTTGAATGACCCCTGATGTGTGTAATGTTTGTTACAAAGTTACTTGTAAATTAAGGCACTATTTCCTGAGCTACCTGACACTCGTTTCAATATATAACTTCTTTATAGTCACACACGCATACCAGTATGGGTCATAATATGAAATATTGATGTATTTAGTTTGTTGGATATTTTGCACAATGTTATTTAGAAGGCTGACACTTTTTCCCACCCATATTAACGTGTTTGCAAGAGAATTTCTATTAGAATATTTTGTATATAATTTGACTGAAGAGATGCTGTTTGCTTGCTGTATGCAATACATTTTGCAGTGACATTCATGGACAATAAGGTTTTAATAAAAGCTGTATGTCATTTCCCCATATGGTTTTACAATCTAATGTTTTTGTTGTTGAATATTACATTAACATTACTCATACTGATACGCTTGGAAATAACATGAATTATTATGTAAAATGTCTTTACTTGTTTTGGTTTCACTTTGAAGTTGTGCAACGACTTAGAGATAGTTTTCATGTTTTAATATGAAACCAGATGTTATGCATGCTGTATGGATAATTTGCAGGCTACCTATTTTCTTTCACCAAAAGTATGCTATCAGGAATTGTCTTCTGATTCCTACAAAAACCTAATCTTTATCGATGAGTTGAAGTTTGAGGTGTATTTTCATGAAGATCCTGACATTTATGGACCTTAATTTAAAAGTGTAAGGGTCATATGTGGTTGTTAAAAATAGTTTTTAACAAAAATATAAACGCAACATTTAAAATGTTGGTCCCATGTTTCATGAACTGAAACAAAAGATCCCAGAAATGTTCAGTGTGCACAAAAAACATTTTGTTCAAAATGTGTTTACATCTCTGTTAGTGAGCATTTCTCCTTTTCCAAGATAATCCATCCACCTGACAGGTGTTGCATATCAAGAAGCTAATTAAACAGCATGATCATTACACAGGTGCACCTTGTGCTGGGGGCAATAAAAGGCCACTCTAGAATGTGCAGTTTTGTCACACAACACAATGCCACAGGTGTCAGGTTTTGAGGGAGCATGAAATTGGCATGCTGACTGCAGCAATGTCCACCAGAGCTGTTGCCAGATAATTTAATGTTCCTTTCTATACCAAAAGCTGCCTCCAACACCGTTTTAGAGAATTTCGCAGTGCGTCGAAACGGCCTCACAACCACAGACCACGTGTAACCACGCCAGCCCAGAACCTCCACAATCGATTTCTTCACCGGCGGGATTGTCTGAGACCAGCTACCCGGACAGTTGATGTGGGTTTGCACAACAGAAGAATTTCTGCACAAACTGTCAAACAGTCTCAGGGAAGCGCATCTGCGTGCTCATTGTCCTCACCTGGATCTTGACCTGACTGCGGTTCGGCGTCGTAACCGACTTCAGTTGGCAAATGCTCACCTTCAATGGCCACATGTACGCTGGAGAAGTGTGCTTTCCAATCATTAATTCCGGTCGAGGAGTTTGCTGATGCCAACGTTGTAAACAGAGTGCCCCATGGTGGCAGTGGGGTTATGGTATGGTCAGGCATAAGCTATGGACAGCGAACACAATTGCATTTTATCGATGGCAATTTGAATACACAGTTTCTGAAACCTATTGTCGTGCCATTCATCCACCACCATCACCTCATGTCGCCCGTTAAGCATGTTTGGGATGCTCTTGAGTAATAGGCCTGTTATATCATCTCGAACAGTAGGCCTGTTATATCATCCATTTTGTTTGTGTTACAATCTCTGTTTACACATTGCTACATACAACCATATCATCCTTACATGCTGATCAGACCGGCTCCACGTGTGCGTCTGCCATGGTGCGCATTTTAATTTTGTCTATCACCCACTTGGGTATATGCTTGTAAAAAACTATTGAGTAGAGGCAGGACTTGCAGCAAGTCAAGTGTCAAAAATGGAACCATGTTCTTATGCCTGGAACCAATGACAAACCGCCACCTGCTGGAGGGAGACGAGTTGCACCTCTCTTCCTCTGTTTTTACGAGTACATACCCAACCCACATACCAAATGTTGTTGAAAAGACAACTATGCTCGACGTCCAATCTATGTTGGTTTTGATTGAAAATACTTATTTTTTTAGGAACTTGAAAATGTATAAAACATTGGTCTATTTACACACAGTATTTATTCAAGTGCTAATTGTCCAGCATGACAAAATATACATGTTTTATTATTCCATGCCTCACCATTAAGTGAATTATTGCCAATAAATATTAACAAAGGGGTTTTCATTCAGTTTTGATATTTACATTTCATGTAACATTTAGTAATCATAATTTATGCAACCAACAATTTATTTGTAAATGTATATTAGTATGAATCAGTATGCTTCGTCCACTTTGTCAACATTGTGCATAGTATGTACAAAACGTTATGGACACCTGCTCTTTCCATGACAGTCTATCCAGGTGATAGCTATGATCCCTTGTTGATGTCACTTAAATCCACTTCAATCAGTGTAGATGAAGGGGAGGAGACCGGTTAAAGAAGGTTTGTGTTTGTATTTATTATGGAGCCCCAGTAGTTCCTGCCAAGGCAGCAGCTACTATTCCTGGGGTTTATTATGGATCCCCATTAGTTCCTGTCAAGGCAGCAGCTATTCTTCCTGGGGTTTATTATGGATCCC
Organism: Thymallus thymallus; assembly: GCA_023634145.1. Classification (NCBI taxonomy): domain Eukaryota; kingdom Metazoa; phylum Chordata; class Actinopteri; order Salmoniformes; family Salmonidae; genus Thymallus; species Thymallus thymallus. The sequence goes on from CM042393.1 coordinate 39,085,096, forward strand.
CATTAGTTCCTGCCAAGGCAGCAGCTACTCTTCCTGGGGTTTATTATGGAGCCCCAGTAGTTCCTGCCAAGGCAGCAGCTACTCTTCCTGGGGTTTATTATGGATCCCCATTAGTTCCTGCCAAGGCAGCAGCTATTCTTCCTGGGGTTTATTATGGATCCCCATTAGTTCCTGCCAAGGCAGCAGCTATTCTTCCTGGGGTTTATTATGGATCCCCATTAGTTCCTGCCAAGGCAGCAGCTTCTCTTCCTGGGGTTTATTATGGATCCCCATTAGTTCCTGTCAAGGCAGCAGCTACTCTTCCTGGGGTTTATTATGGATCCCCATTAGTTCCTGCCAAGGCAGCAGCTATTCTTCCTGGGGTTTATTATGGATCCCCATTAGTTCCTGCCAAGGCAGCAGCTATTCTTCCTGGGGTTTATTATGGATCCCCATTAGTTCCTGCCAAGGCAGCAGCTTCTCTTCCTGGGGTTTATTATGGATCCCCATTAGTTCCTGCCAAGGCAGCAGCTATTCTTCCTGGGGTTTATTATGGATCCCCATTAGTTCCTGCCAAGGCAGCAGCTATTCTTCCTGGGGTTTATTATGGATCCCCATTAGTTCCTGCCAAGGCAGCAGCTACTCTTCCTGGGGTTTATTATGGATCCCCATTAGTTCCTGCCAAGGCAGCAGCTATTCTTCCTGGGGTTTATTATGGAGCCCCATTAGTTCCTGCCAAGGCAGCAGCTACTCTTCCTGGGGTCCAGCAAAATTAAGGCAGTTATACATTTTTTAAAACATTACAATACATTCACAACAGATTTTCACATATTAAGTGTGTGCCCTCAGGCCACTACTCTACTACCACATATCCACAACACAAAATCCATGTGTTCGGTGCGTTCAACATTAAAGGTTCAATACCTCTCACAACTACAAGTAGTGATGAAGTCAATCTCTCCTCCACTTTGAGCCAGGAGAGACCCAGGGCCTCAAGCTTAATGATGAGCTTGGACGGTACTATGGTATTAAAGGCTGAGCTGTAGTCAATGAACAGCATTCTTAGACAGGTATTCCTCTTGTCCAGATGGGAAAGGGCAGTGTGTAGAGTGGTGGCGATTGCATCATCTGTGGATCTATTGGGGCGGTAAGCAAATTGAAGTGGGTCTAGGATGGCAGGTAAGGTAGAGGTGATATGATCCTTGTCTAGTCTCTCAAAGCACTTCATGATGACAGAGGTGAGTGCTACGGGGCGATAGTAATTTAGTTCAGTTACCTTTCTTGGGTACAGGAACAATGGTGGCCATCTTGAATCGTGTGGGGACAGCAGACTTGGATAGGGAGAGATTGAATATACCTGTAAACACATCAGCCAGCCAGATGGTCTGCGCATGCTCTGAGGACACGACTAGGGATGCCGTCTGGGCCGGCAGCCTTGAGAGGGTTAACACGTTTTAATGTTTTACTCACGTCGGCCACAGAGAATGAGAGCCCACAGTCCTTGGTAGCGGGCCGCGTCGGTGGCACTGTGTTATCCTCAAAGCAGGCGAAGAAGGTGTTTAGCTTGTCCAGGAGCAAGACGTCGGTGTCCGCGACGTGGCTGGTTTTCCTTTTGTAATCCTTGATTGTCTGTAGGTCCTGCCACATACGTCTCAGGTCTGAGCCGTTGAACTGAGACTCAACTTTGTCTCTGAACTGATGTTTTGCCTGATTGATTGCCTTACGGAGGGAATAACTACACTGTTTGTATTCAACCATATTCCCAGTCACGTTGCCATGGTTAAATGCGGTGGTTTGCGCTTTCAGTTTTGTGCGAATGCTGCCATCTATCCAGGGTTTCTGGTTGGGGTAGGTTTTAATAGTCACAGTTGGTACAACATCTCCTATATACAGTGGGGAGAACAAGTATTTGATACACTGGCGATTTTGCAGGTTTTCCCACTTACAAAGCATGTAGAAGTCTGTAATTTTTATCATAAGTTCTCTTCAACTGTGAGTGACGGAATCTAAAACAGAAATCCAGAAAATCACATTGTATGATTTTTAAGTAATTAATTAGCATTTTATTGCATGACATAAGTATTTGATACATCAGAAAAGCAGAACTTAATATTTGGTACAGAAACCTTTGTTTGCAATTACAGAGATCATACGTTTCCTGTAGTTCTTTACCAGGTTTGCACACACTGCAGCAGGGATTTTGGCCCACTCCCCCATACAGACCTTCTCCAGATCCTTCAGGTTTCGGGGCTGTCGCTGGGCAATACGGACTTTCAGCTCCCTCCAAAGATTTTCTATTGGGTTCAGGTCTGGAGACTGGCTAGGCCACTCCAGGACCTTGAGATGCTTCTTACGGAGCCACTCCTTAGTTGCCCTGGCTATGTGTTTCGGGTCATTGTCATGCTGGAAGACCCAGCCACGACCCATCTTCAATGCTCTTACTGAGGGAAGGAGGTAGTTGGCCAAGATCTCGCGATACATGGCCCCATCCATCCTCCCCTCAATATGGTGCAGTCGTCCTGTCCCCTTTGCACAAAAGCATCCCTAAAGAATGATGTTTCCACCTCCATGCTTCACGGTTGGGATGGTGTTCTTGGGGTTGTACTCATCCTTCTTCTTCCTCCAAACATGGCGAGTGGAGTTTAGACCAAAAAGCTCTATTTTTGTCTCATCAGACCACATGACCTTCTCCCATTCCTCCTCTGGATCATCCAGATAGTCATTGGCAAACTTCAGACGGGCCTGGACCCCGTCGAGGTGAGATCTTGCATGGTGCCCCAGACCGAGGGACATTGACCGTCATCTTGAACTTCTTCCATTTTCTAATAATTGCGCCAACAGTTGTTGCCTTCTCACCAAGCTGCTTGCCTATTGTCCTGTAGCCCATCCCAGCCTTGTGCAGGTCTACAATTTTATTCCTGATGTCCTTACACAGCTCTCTGTTATTGGCCATTGTGGAGAGGTTGGAGTCTTTTTGATTGAGTGTGTGGACAGGTGTCTTTTATACAGGTAACGAGTTCAAACAGGTGCAGTTAATACAGGTAATGAGTGGAGAACAGGAGGGCTTCTTAAAGAAAAACTAACAGGTCTGTGAGAGCCGGAATACTTACTGGTTGGTAGGTGATCAAATACTTATGTCATGCAATAAAATGCAAATTAATTAATTAAAAATCATACAATGTGATTTTCTGGATTTTTGTTTTAGATTCTGTCACTCACAGTTGAAGTGTACCTATGATAAAAATTACAGACCTCTACATGCTTTGTAAGTAGGAAAACCTGCAAAATCGGCAGTGTATCAAATACTTGTTCTCCCCACTGTACATCCTGATAAACTCAGTCACCGTCTCAGTGTATTCATCTAAATAATTTCCGCAAGTTACCCGGAACATATCCCAGTCTGCGTGATCAAAACATTCCTGAAGCGTGGATTCCGATTGGTTAGACAAGCGTTGAATAGTCCTTAGCACAGGTACTTCCTGTTTGAGTTTCTGCCTATAGGAAGGGAGGAGCAAAATGGAGTCGTGGCCTTGTAAGCATCCCGGAAGTTGGAATAGAAATGGTTGAGTCTTTTTGCAGTGCAAGTACTATAGTCAATGTGTTGATAGAACTTTGGCTTGTTAAAATCCCTAGCTACAATAAATGCAGCCTCAGGATATGTGGTTTCCAGTTTGCAGAAATTCTATTGAAGTTCTTTGAGGACCATCAGATGGAGGGGGGATTTACAGCGGGCGAAATAAGTATTGAACACGTCACCATTTTTCTCAGTAAATATATTTCCAAAGGGGCTATTGACATGCAATTTTCACCAGATGTTGGTAACAACCCAAGTAATCCATACATACAAAACCAAAACAAATAAGTTCAGAAATTAAGTTATGTGTAATAATGTGAAATGACACAGGGAAAAAGTATTGAACACATGAAGAAAGGGAGGTGCAAAAAGGCATGGAAAGCCAAGACAACAGCTGAAAACTATCAGTAATTAAAAGCAATCAAGCCCCCTGTCAGTGCAAATTAATATCAGCTGGTTCAGTCCCAACTGATGGCCTACAAAAAGGTCTCATTGCCAAGGTGTCACACAAGACACATCTCATGATGGGTAAAAGCAAAGAGCTGTCTCAAGACCTTCACAACCTAATTGTTGCAAAACATAATGATGGTATTGGTTATAGGCGCATTTCTAAGCTTCTGAATGTTCCAGTGAGCACTGTTGGGGCCATAATATGGAAATGGAAAGACAATCATTTCACCATAAATTTGCCTCGACCAGGTGCTCCTCGCAGGATTTCTGACAGAGGAGTGAAAAGAATAATCAGAAGAGTTGTCCAAGAGCCAAGGACCACTTGTGGAGAGCTTCAAAAAGACCTGCAATTAGCAGGTACTGTTGTCTCAAAGAAAACAGTAAGTAATGCACTCCACCGCCATGGCCTGTATGCACGCTCACCGCGCAAGACTCCATTGCTGAAAAAAAAGCATGTTGAAGCTCGTTTAAAGTTTGCTGCACAACATTTGGAAAAGCCAGTGAAATACTGGAAGAATATAGTGTGGTCAGATGAGAGCAACATTGAACTGTTTGGATGTCATAATACACACCATGTTTGGAGGAGAAATGGCACTGCACATCACCCTAAAAACACCATACCAACAGTGAAGTTTGGAGGTGGGAACATCATGGTGTGGGGCTGCTTTTCAGCAAATGGTACTGGCAAACTTCACATAATTGAAGGAAGGATGAATGGGCAAATTTACAGAGACATTCTTGACAAAAATCTGCTGCCATCTACCAGGATGATGAAGATGAAACGAGGGTGGACATTTCAGCAAGACAATGATCCCAAACACACAGCCAAGGAAACTCTCAATTGGTTTCAAAGAAAGAAAATAAAGCTGCTAGAATGGCCCAGCCAATCACCTGACTTAAATCCCATTGAAAATTTGAAGATCAAGATTCATAGAAGAACTGAAGATCAAGATTCATAGAAGAGGCCCACGGAACCTTCAAGATTTGAAGACTGTTTGTGTGGAAGAATGGGCCAAAATCACACCAGAGCAATGCATGCGACTAGTTTCTCCATACAGGAGGCGTCTTGAAGCTGTCATTACTAACAAAGGCTTTTGTACAAAGTATTAAATAAATATCAGTAAGTGTGTTCAATACTTTTTCCCTGTGTCATTTCACATTATTACACACAACTTAATTTCTGAACTTATTTGTTTTGGTTTCTTTGTATGTATGGATTACTTGGGTTGTTACCAACATCTGGTGAAAATGTCATGTCAATAGCACCTTTTGGAAATATATTTACTGAGAAAAATTGTGACGTGTTCAATACTTATTTCACCCGCTGTAAACGGCCGTGGCTATAACCGAGGAAAATTCTCTTTGGAGGTAATACGGTCGGCATTTGATTATGAGGTATTCTTGGTAGGGTGAACAAAAGGACTTGAGTTCCTGTATATTACTACATTTACAACATGAATCGTTAATCATGAAACACACACCTCCGCCCTTCTGCTTCCCGGAGAGATATTTATTCCTGTCTGCGCCATGAACTGAGAGTCCCTCTAGCTGGACCGATTTCGACAGAATATCCAGAGAGCCATGTTTCCGTGAAACAAAGCATGTTACAGGCCCTGATGTCTCTCTGGAAAGAAATCCTGAACATTAGCTCTGATATCCAATAGTTCTTCCCGGCTGTATGTAATGACACAAAACATTTCCTGAGCTAATAATGTTAAAAATAAAATCAAAATACCACAAAGTTTCCTAAGAGCTAGTGGCGAGGCTGCCATCTGGGTCGGCGCCATCTTTCAACTCATTTTTGTTGAAAATTAAAAATGGTGAAATCAACAATACGTCAAAGTATTTAACTACTGAAAACCTGAAACAAACAAATGGATCAAACAGATCAGTCCCACTTTTCAAGCCTGCTGTAGGCGTGGTGGCGTGGTAAACACCACCCCCGGCTCTACCAGGGGCATACTTAAAGGTGGTGGTCACCCACAGCTCTGCGTATGTCATGTTCTGTGACCTTCCTGTTCTTTTTCCTGCCACTGCAACAGAAACATTTAGTTATATTATATAAAACACTCAAAGTAATTGGTATGTAGCATATATGGCCCCGGTTATACCCGGCACATAAACGCAACTTTGGTCATCAGATCACTCCAAGTTGCATTAGGTCCGGATGCACAAAATTAACATTGCGCTCACATTAGGTTCAGATCTACCAGGATGGGCATTGACATATTCTGGATGCAATCAGGCCACCGAGGTTATGAGATGTGGGGGAAAGTACATTCTACTCAAATTACTTTCATAATGACAAAGAACAAATGTGTGAAGGGAAATAAACTGTCATACAGCCAAAAGGGGAGAGAAATTACATGAGTATCGGTGGACAATTTGTAAATTAACATAGATAACGGAACATATTTCCTTTTGCTTATGAGAAGAAGTGGTCTTCCTAACCAGTCCCTCAACAGTTCTCTGACTGAGCTCCACCCTCACTGGGTCCTCAGAGGAGAGGAGAGGAGAGGAGAGGAGAGGAGAGGAGAGGAGAGGAGAGGAGAGGAGAGGAGAGGAGAGGAGAGGAGAGGAGAGGAAGGCTGGGAGAGATGGAAGGATGAATGGATCAATAATTTCAACGTCAGTTGAAAGTCAGTAAAATAAAGAGAACGTTGATAAGCTTAAGTGTCCGTATCTTACCCTCCAGACAGTCTCCGAGGTAACAAGGCGGGGCTCATCTCCTGGTCAGTAGGGGGTGAGTGAATCATCACGGGTTCATACACACACAGGTCATGGTTCGTTGGACAAAGCCTAAGGGGGAATGAATGGCGTTTTTGTAGGGGTTTTGTATAAACGCAGAAAATAAACACAGGTTTAGTGAAAAGCACATAAAGGTTTCGAAATTCACAAAGATCACTTTAACTGACTGATATTATCTCATACAGTATAAGATCATACAGTATAAGATCTCCTAAAGGCTATGTTAACCTTATTTTCGGCGTTTATCCCAGAACCCTATTCTTTGCTCATTTCCGTTTTTTAGGACTACAAGCTGGCGAGCTCTATACCATGCCTTCTTAACTGCCGGTGGGAAGATTAATTAAGTTGCAATTATTTGAATTAAATATAAAACTTCAGTCTCACAGACAATATTATGTTAAAGAATGTAGTGTGTATAACAAGAGGCATAACAGAGTGTTATGGGTTTGATTATGATAATACTCTCTCTTACCTTTCCAGCTCTGAGTCTGGGTCAGCTCCTGATTTCTGGGCCACTGAAGCAGTCTGCCCTTTGACCTCTTGAGGAAGATCAAATCTGTGGCCATCAGTGAGAGCAGATCCTTGGTCTCCTCATGTGCCATACACAGGACTCATAACAAGGCAGTCATAGCCTACTGTAGGGGTGCACCTCAATAGTCTACTGTGGCCTCCTCAATCTCCTTTCATTTGCACTGATCTGAACAGTAGAACATGATGGTATTTGTTTTCACCCGTCCAGTTCATTCAGATCAGTATTAGCAGAGAACAGAATATAGTGACGGTGAGCCACTTCAGAGTATTGAGATGCACCCAAAACCTTGGGTAACTTCCACGCTGTACTTCAAATTTGAGACACTCCCCCAATGCCATGCCCTTGTCCAGGTGGCTCGTCATCCCTCCCAGAATGAACTGCAGCAGGTCTGACAGGTGAAAGGACATGAGGGCCGTGATCAACTGGCACCGAACAGAAGATAACAGACTTCAAGGCAGAACGACACTTCACATAATCAAGATGCTCATAACAGTTTTTCCTAGGATTTCTTTGTTTTCAATTCTCAAATGGAGGCGGACAGGTCAGAAAGTAGTGTGAACAGCTCTGATCGTGTGACACAATACCGTGGCGTATTGTTGGGGGTGTTACCTGAGCAGAGCCCAGCTCACATAGAGCTGCTGCTCCAGAGGGGGTTGGTCCAGGCCTGGCGCAGCGACCACAGCACCTGGACACACACGCAGTCACACCACAATCAACAGCATTGTCATAAATACATATATATCATCACAACACTAAATACTTCACTGTACACTCACCTGTACAATAGTGGCCTCTCCCTGTCCTGAGCCAGGTAGCCCAGAAGAATCCTCAAAACACCAGTCTGGGAATAAAGTTGAAGACTTCCGTTATAGCAGAGGCTTTTTCAATTCCAACAACGATAGATTGAGGAGACTCATGGCACAGAATGAACGTCTGACTGCCCAGTTCAACATCAGTTCACCGTCTCACCTCATACTTGTATTGGAGCAGCAACAGTTTATGGGGTGACGACAAACTGGGCCTTTTTGTTCCCCATGATGCTGGACCTCTGTCAGCTCACCACCACAGATAGCACTGAGCTAGGCTGAAACACCTGCATTTTGGAGCTGCCTTACTCAAGAAAACAAAAAAGAGACCATGTTTGTATGCGGTTTTATTAACTCAATGATATATATATATATATATATATATATATATATATATATATATATATTTTACATTGTTTGCAAACTGATATGTGACACGTATTAATGCCAAGCCCCCTCCAAAAAATGTTTAGGTTTATTTTTTTTGCAAAAAATGTGGGGCTCGGCCCCACCTGCCCTGAACGACGGGTCGCCACTGGTCCAAACGATTAGGCCTATATCCTTTGGAGGATGTATTTGTAGGCTGGGCTAGTGATTTTATTTTCTCCCTCTCTTTTTTACTGTGGTCTGGACGGAGGCTACGGGGAAGACGTTGTGCGTTGCGAACTGTTCCTGTTTTTTGGAACACAGAATTGGGACTGAGTGTGGGGGTTAACAGATCCAACAGGATATGTCGAGTTATTTGGACACTCGGCTAGGGAGTTCAGAGATTGTTATTTTATGTACAACGTTTCTTTTTCTTTTATTTGATCGCAGCTGTAACTACTATCCACCCAGAGATGACTTGCACTAGAGTTCGATTACTGATCGATGGCGTTGACTTAAATCTACAGACATGGAACTGCCATGGGCTAGGTCATGCAATAAAACTGAAAAAGATACTATGTGCTATTACAAGAGACACACCTCTGTGATGCTAAACTCCGCTGAGCTTGGGTGGGTCAGGTGTATTTCTCATCTTTCAAACCAAACTTTATTAAATGGATCAAGTCCCTATATTCTCATCCAATTGCCATGGTGACTACTAACGGTCTGAATTCTGACAGATTCCCTTTGGGATGTGGCACAAGACAAGGATGTTCGCTCTCCCCCCTGCTCTACTTGTGGGGGCGGAGCCTATGGCAGAGTTGATACACACACATCTAAGTAAGGAATGAATTAAGAATATAGACATAGTATATGGACAAGCGATGTCAGAGCGGCATGGACTACGATACAGTAGAATAGTATAGAATACAGTATGTACATATGAGATGAGTAATGCAAGACATGTAAACATTATTAAAGTGACTAGTGTTCCATTTGTTAAAGTGGCCAGTGATTACTAGTCTATGTCTATTAGGCAGCAGCCTCTAATGTGCTAGTGATGCCTGTCTGATGGCCTTGAGATAGAAGCTGTTTTTCAATCTCTCGGTCCCAGCTTTGAAACACCTGTACTGACCTCGCCTTCTGGATGATAGCGCGCTGAACAGGCAGTGGTGTCCTTGATGATCTTTTTAGCCTTCCTATGACATCAGGTGCTGTAGGTGTCCTGGAGGGCTGGTAGTTTGACCCGGTAATGCATTTGGCAGACCGCACCACCCTCTGGAGAGCCTTGCGGTTGTGGGCGGTGCAGTTGCCGTACCAGGCGGTGATACAATTTGTGAGGGTTTTAGGTGCCAAGACCTTCTTCACCACACTGTCTGTGTGGGTGGTCCATTTCAGTTTGTCAGTGATGTGTACGCGGAGGAACTTGAAGTTTTCCACCTTCTCCACTGCGGTCCCATCGATGTGGATAGGTGGGTGCTCCCTCTGCTGTTTCCTGAAGTCCACGATCATCTCCTTTATTTTGTTGACGTTGAGCGAGAGGTTGTTTTCCTGGCACCACACTCCCATTGTTGGTAATCAAGCCTACTACTGTTGTATCGTCTGCAAACTTGATGATTGAGTTGGAGGCGTGCTTGGCCACGCAGTCATGGGTGAACAGGGAGTACAGGAGTGGGCTGAGTACGCACCCTTGTGGAGACCCAGTGTTGAAGATCAGCAGAGTGGAGGTGTTGCTTCCTACCTCCACCACCTGGGCGCGGCCCGTCAGGAAGTCCAGGACCCAGTTGCACACGTCGGGGTTCAGACCCAGGGCCTCGAACTTAATGATGAGCTTGGAGGGAACTATGGTGTTGAATGCTGTGGTTCATTGCCCCTAAGCTCAATTATATTAATTAATAACTTTAGTGAAGTGGGCAACAGTCAAAACCTTTGTGATTTACAACACCCTACTAGTATGGAAGGACTGTAAGAGATACCTTGGCATTTCCTCCAAAATATGCTCTCACTCGCCTATAGTATGCAACCCAGACTTGCCAAAAGCCCTGAGTGATGCCAACGTTAATCTTTGGCGTACTCTAGGGATCAGGACCATTTCAGACCTGTTTCATCAGAAAACAACTACACTGAAATCCTTTCAAGAGCTCGGCAGTGAATTCAATGTGCCAAGATCTTCAAATTAGACATGTCATTTCCTCATTCACTTCCAAGGGGAGGTTTAAAGCTCAGCTGAATGAAGTGTGACAGTACTTTCAAGTGTCATTTTCAATCGTTAGTAGCATTTAAAGGGAAATGAACTTCAAGTAAGGTTACAAGGTTCAAGGTTGACTGCAAATGGAGCTCTTTCTGTTAGCGATTGTCTTAAAACTGGATATCTGATAGACCTTTAAATAATATACCTTCAACATGAAAATGCCAGTCATTCCCAAATGTTTGTTTCCTAAGTTAAATAGACTGAATAAAATAATGAGGTGTATAAATACCTCCATGTCATGCCCAGTTTTATCTGTCCGTTGCTCTGGAATTAACATCGGAGCAAGACCTCTGTCAATTTAAAATGCAAACAAAGCATTGTATCATTCAAAGTGTCACTGGCAAAAGTGTCATGACTGTGTGAAACAAAGCATCCACGAGCAACACACACCACTCTACCTAATAAGGTCAAAGGAACATGACCTAGCTCTTGTACACAACACACAGACTGTAAAAGATCATCGGGACGTGATCAAACCCATATATAATAGCTTCCTACCAGTGTCAGACTCGTTTTCAGAGACTGTGTCATGTGACGCTTGGGGAGAAAGAACAGATCATACTTTAGAGAACGTACCATTCGTCATTTGATATTTACCTAGTCCTGCTTGCCCCGAGTGAGTGCTAGTGGCGTTGCCAACTACGTCGTATTGAATTGAACTTATTTTGGGTAACAGACATATACAACAAAATGTACAATGTGGACCCAGAGGATATCACTTAAAAGTGTTAATTAAAACGCTTGTTTCCTAAGTGGTCCTAGATGGTAAAAACTATAACACATGTAAAGATTAAAAGACAAAAACAAAATGACAATATATATTGACATCCTAAAAAAGTGCCACTATTCACTGCACTTTTCCATAACCTTAAAAATCAACCATATTAATTTCACATTATAACAATCTATTCATTGCACATCATATCATTCAAATAAATACACCTGACCAGCAGTAGGGGGCAGTGGAGTGGTTCCTCTTACTTAGACAACGTTGTCCAAATGAAATCCTTTGCCTGCTTTTTAAAGCTATTTCTACTTGTTCTTTGCTTGATCTCCAAGTGGAGGCTATTCCATAGACAAATGCCTGTATAGAAAAACGTGCTCCTCACAGTAACACTAGCTCTGGTATTGTAACTGTGTTGGTTACAGACCATATTGATGTGGGTTTTCATATGATTAAGTTTAAGTTGGTTCACTCTGGACTCCAAACTCAACAAGCCCACCTCCCGGAACTCCTGTACCCCTATGTGGATCCTAGGGGGGACATTCAGCATATACCTGATAATATTATTTAGCATGACCTGAATTCTCTTTTTCAGCTTTTTTGATAGCCCACTTTACCAAGCAGATCAGGCATAATGAAAATGACACTGAATCAAGGTTGAGACAAGCAGTTTCTTAACTTTGATGTTAAAATATCTAGTGTTACGATATACATTTTAGAAAGAGTTTCGCAGCAATCAGGTCTCCAGAAAGGGATTAAACTAGGATACATTTTTCTGATTCAATATCCTTACCTGCACAGGTTACCATTATCTTGTCAGCCCTAAGCAATCTACGTTTTGTCCCAAACAAAATCGATTCAGTTTTTCCCAAATGTAGCGACAGTTTGTTGTCAGTCAACCAATCTCTAACAAAATTCAATTCCTTACTCAGGGTCTCCTCTATGTAAACTGTATCCAACCCTGATAGCAGTATGGCTGAGTCATTGCACTCCTGGGAAATTGCTGTTTCAGGAGTTGTCCGTTTGTTTCTGCGTTCCGGTGGTGAATTATGGTTTCTCCTTATTACAAGATCCATACGGGATCCCTTGAAGTTAACATTGCAGGCTTTTCAAAGTTTACGCACATTCACAACCTGAACGATATTAAAACATGCATGTAACCATTGAAATAGTGATTCAATGTGGTTCTGCCCTAACAAATGATGGATTCTACATGGTTGCACTCATAATTTTTTACGAAAAACAATGTCCCACAGAAAGCACAGAATCAAAGTGACTGAAACGATGCCTTGATCTGAATTTACCTTCTGTTTCATGAGCTCATCCTCTTCAACATTGTTCATTTGAGCCTCTGCCGAAGATTTTACAGACCCTACTGTAATAATGGTCTGGGGCTGTTTTTCATAGTTTGGGATAGGCCCCTTACTGCCAGTGAAGGGAAATCTTCAGCATCACAATGCCCCTGTGCACAAAGTGAGTTCCATACAGAAATTGGTTTGTCGAGATCAGTGTGGAAGAACTTGACTGGCCTGCACAGAGCCCTGACCTCAACCCCATCGAACACCTATGGGATGAATTGGAACACCAACAGTGAGCCAGGCCTAATCGCCAACATCAGTGAACGACCTCACTAATGCTCTTGTGGCTGAATGGAAGCAAGTCCCCGCAGCAATGTTACAACATCCAGTGGAAAGCCTTCCCAGAAGAGTGGAGGCTGTTATAGCATAACAAAAGGCTGGACCGACTCCATATTAATGTCCATTATTTTGGAATGAGATGTTCGACGAGCAGGTGTCCACATACGTTTGGTCATGTAGTGTATAAAAATGTTCTATACAAACGCACCTGTAAATTGTGTCTTAGATACAGGCAAAGTTCCAGACTGAGAAGTACATGATCTTCAAAATTATGGAGACCGTGCTGCCACTCCTGGTACCTGTAGATCATCTGGCACTTTTGACATCTCCTGATGTAGGTTGACATACACAGCTTGGTACAGGGGCAATGCCAAGTGTTATTGTTAACGTTGTAGGTCACCATAAACCTGACAAGCTGACAAAAATGCTTTAGTGTGTGCTCATGGATTGACAGACATATTTATTTTGGGGATTCACCAAATTCAACCAAAACAGAACATGGTGCATGCATCGTCTGGGTCGCTTTTTGCCTCTTTAGGCAAGTTGCTTTCTTAGCTTCCCACTAGAATTTGCACACCACCATTTCATTGACAACTGTTGTTTGAAGAAGTTCCTCAGAAGCTGTGCGATCACAATTGTCGAGTGAACGGACATGTTCACACTGACTGAAGGGTATATTACTCCTTTGTGCTAATAACTGATTCTGTCGACACTCCTCACATGAGGAATGGAATGGCTTTTACCCCAGGTTTTCTTCTGTATATATATGGCTACTGAAAATCCTTGTCAGGTTCTTTTAACAGCTGATATTCCATTTGTAGCATCAACACAGATGTTTTTTATATTATTTGTGACGGTTACATCCTTTGAAGTGTCCGTATGTTTTCTGGTTATGTGGGTGGCCAAGTTCCTTTTAAGAAGACTGATTGTGCAATGTGAACATGTCACCGTCTGTTTAACTTTCAGACTTGTTGACGGTATGGCAGGCGTGTTTGGTAGAGCTGGCGTGGAGGGAAGTGCAGATGTGGACGGAACGGCAAGCGGGGCTTGTGCTGCAGGCGTGGTTGGTAGAGCTGGCGTGGAGGGCAGTGCAGATGTAACAGGACGTCCTGGACATGCCTGAATGTGACTTATCATGGCATCCTTCCTGAAGATGTATTTTCCACTGTGGGGGAAGTGATAATGTACACAATGTCCATAATGTCCTACAATCTAAATTGCATTTGCTAATTCTTTTATCTAGAAAAAATAAACATAAATGAGTGAAGGACATCTTGACAAACATGTGAATACAATGTACAAGACTACATGTTTAAAACATCAGCATAGCTTTGAAAGACACTGCATTTTTCAGATGCACATCTACAGTATATGGCGCTGTAGTCTTGAGCAGGCGCGTGTTTTCCCAACACGCAAACCACGCAATTGCTTGGAGCCCCACCGTGAAGTGGGCCCCCTGCTGCCTGTAAGCAGACATTACAAGCGGAATTACAATAAAATTATTTTTGCCATAAAAATATATAAAGAATATATACAAATATATTACAATTATTTAATTCACATACACTTGCTTTTGCGCCTAATTTCAAAGATTTATTAGACCACACACACCATGCCTGCGCATCACAAGGTCTATTAATTAAATGCACTTCGTTACACTTCTGAGCTAGCTAGCTTCAGTCAGTCACAAAAATGTTTTATACACAATGAAGCGAACATATCCAAGTGGGGCTCAAAAACGAAAAAAGGTTAAAGAAACAAAAACTCAACAGGAAAATTTGCAAAAGTTTCTTCAGAAGCACTACTGAAAAGGAATCGGATGGAGATACTGCCGGTAATTTTGCAACTACAAGTTGTAGCAGCGAGGTTAGCAGCACAGACCTACCTGCTAATGCTACAGCGGCTAGCTCGGAGGCTGCACCCGCCACAGAGCTTGACAGATCGCCTGATGACGTACCTGTAAATGCAGGTTTGGTGAGTGAAAGTTGTGAAACTGTCATTCTCTCGGACGACCCAGCGCTTTGGCCAGACAGGCTTACCGACCACGACCACATGTCAACTTGTCAAAAGGGGTCCAGTTCAAATTAAGGGTTATGACTTCCCACAAAACGATGATAAAGTATTACCAAACGAAAAACAGAGAAGAAATAGCCCGTAACTGGTTAGTTTATTCTATGAGCAGTGATTGTGTGTTTTGTTTTTGCTGCAAGCTCTTTGAAAGAGGGACAACATATACACTGAGCAGCGGTGGCTTTTGATTGTAGGTGAATATTCATAGCCACTTGAAAG
The DNA here is from genome assembly GCA_023634145.1 of Thymallus thymallus. Lineage (NCBI taxonomy): Eukaryota > Metazoa > Chordata > Actinopteri > Salmoniformes > Salmonidae > Thymallus > Thymallus thymallus. The sequence continues at coordinate 39,100,452 of CM042393.1, forward strand.
AGCACGAGAAGGGCAGATCGCATCGTGCCAATATGGAACAATGGCATGAATTTAAAAAACGACTTACAACAGGCAAAACCATTGACAGAGCCAGTCAGGAAATGCAGTCTCTGGAAGATCAGCACTGGAGGGCTGTATTAAGCAGAATAATTGCTATTGTTTGCCATTTAGCAGAAAGAAACCAGGCGTTAAGAGGATATAATGAGCGAACATCTTAGAAGGATTGATAGAAAATAAATAAAAGATCACTACTTGAGTAACACAATCCAAAACGAGCTTATTGCATTAGTTGGACAGAAAACATCTGATGCAATTGTGCACAATGTGAAAAGTATTTTTCAGTCATAATGGATTGTACCCCTGATATTAGCCACACAGAACAACTATCATTGGTGCTACGTATTGTTAACTGTGGGTCATCTGTAGGGGCCTCCATCTTAGAGAACTTTGTTGGCTTCATCAGCGTTGCTGATACCACAGGAAAAGGCCTGTGTAAAACTCTCCTTGAACAGCTTAATGACATGACATTGAACATCGCAGACTGTCGTGGGCAATCCTATGATAATGGGAGTAACATGATGGGACACAAGCAGGGTGTCCAGGCAAGAGTGCTTGAACTGAACAAGAAGGCAATGTGTGTTCCCTGCAGCAGTCACACACTCAACCTCGTCGTGGCTGACGCAGCCAAGTCATCCGTTCTCTCTGTGAGCTTGTTTGGCATTCTTCAGCGCCTTTACAACCTCTTCAGCTCTTCAATACAGCGCTGGTCAATACTACTACGTCATGTAAAGCTGACAGTGAAAAGCCTGTCAACAACAAGATGGGAGTGTCGCATTGACAGTGTAAAAACACTTCGCTACCAAATGCCAGAAGTTGTGGAGGCCTTAACAGAACTCAGTGAACATGCAGCAGAGAAGAAGGATGGAGAGACATTGTCTTTATCACAAAGCCTTTGCAAGGAGCTGACAACATGGCGGTTCATACTCTGTGTTGTGATCTGGTCCAATGTTTTATATCAGGTAAATCGTGTCATTAAACTCCTTCAAGCCACAGTGTTTCAATTGAAAAAGTTTAGAGGGAAACTGATGGTGTTAAATAGTTTCTCCAGGAATACAGAGAGTGGACTTGCCTCAGCCCAGACAGATGCCAGAGAAATAGCAGAGAAAATGCAGGTAGATATGGCATTCCCAGTGGAGAGACAGAAACGAGCATCTCGCCAGTTCGCACAGAGGAATTAGGGGACATTGACAGCCAAGACTTAAAGTAAGGGCAGCTGTTGTTGTTTTTCCAGAACATTTCCTCTGTATGGTAATCTGAGTATCAGCCTGCGTTTACTCTTGACTTTACCTGTCACTGTTGCTTCAGGTGAGAGGAGTTTCTCCTCATTGAAGCTCATAAAAACGTACTTGCGGTCAACCATGTCACAAGAAAGACTTAATGGCTTAGCAATGATCTCCATTGAGCAGAGGGTCCGTAGATCCTTGAACATGGAGGAAATAATTAAAGTTTTTGCCGAGGCCAAAGCCAGGATGGTTAGATTCTGATTGCAGCCAGAACTACTATAAGGTAAGAAAACTGTCTTTCGCTGTCCTATTTTAACTGACAAGAGAACACTTTAGTTCAAGGGAAATGATAATACTAGCTACTCAAAAGTATAATGACAGGATTTTGGCATTGGTGTGTGCTATCAAAGAAATTGTCATGATATACAAGGGGCCCCTAAAGCAAGCTTTGAATGGGGCCACAAAATTGGCAAACACGCCCCTGGTCTTGAGAGATAGGTAGGTTGAAAGCTGAGATAAAGTGGACAGTGGAAAACCAATTGAAGCAAGTTGTGCATCTTGTATGTGGTAGTTGACAATTGTCTTGAACAATTGATTGGTGCATCTGTAACAAAGACCAATGCAAGTACAGTACTAATGAGATTCTGTTTACAAAAAAGCATAGTTGTAGCCTGGTTCATGATCTTTAACATTAGCTGGCTCCATAGCGCATTGTGTTGGATAACACATCCCAAGAAATGTTCACATATGTTCAATGTTGCATTAATTCCATGTGAGATTGTCTCAGTCGCTCATTGGTTCTGTTGGATTCTAGCCTAAAATATATATACTTATTGATTATATTGATGGTAACATAATAGAATTGATTGATTACTTTACATGTATAGGGGATGTTAATGTTGGGGTCAATGAAGGTTGAATAGGAACTTGGTGTTTGGCAATTTACTGAGAGACAAGGTGAAGCGCAGAAAGTTCATATTCTGTTCCATGTTTCTAAGGAGGGAGACGAAGGGTAATAGTTACTCTCTGAAAAGGCAGGCCGGCTGCGGAACTAGGGAGGAGTGAGGAATTCGGCTCGAGATCAAATCAACAGATGAGGTGAGAAGAAACGTCTGGTAAGGGGGCCAGAGGGGCCCCCCACAACGACCCTCCTATCTTACACATATACACTTCCGTGCACACAAAGGTTCTAGCATCAGGCAGGGCCATGACTACACCAGTGAGAGGAACCAATTAAGTTCCTGCCTAGCAACAGAGAAGTATTGGCCGTCTAGATGTGTAAGGAGTTGATCCCGCCAGGTAGGAGGTTATAAATATATGTTCTTGTGCAATCATGCTTTGTCTTTGCAGCTGTTTGACCCAGTGGGTGAATAAACTTGGTGGAAGCTTTTTCTAGTCATCCGTTTGATTTTTCTTTGTTTGTTTGTAACCTTTTTTGAACTGTGGCACACCTTGATCAGATATAAAATTATCTGGCACAACTAACATTTTCCTATTCATTGATATAGAGGTAATTAACTCCATCTAATTTGATATATACTGCAAATCATCTCTTTTCTGATAAATGTTTTTTATTTGAAAAATTATCTGTTTTGTAACAGACGCAGGGAGTCAGGAAGCAGGTGCAGATGGTGAGTTTAATAATTATGAACGTGGAGAGTACAAAACAAGAGAAGCATCTGGACATGACAACTGAACCAATACTGCCTGAAGAGTGATGCTAGTGAGAGCTAGATAAAGGGGGAGTAATCAGGGTAGTGATGAAGTCCAGGTGTGCCTCATGATGAGGCGCAGGTGTGCGTAATGAGGGTTGCCAGGTGTGCGTAATGAGGGTTGCCAGGTGTGCATAATGATGGGTTGCCAGGACGGGTGGTTAGTAAACCGGCGATGTTGAGCGCTGGAGCGGGAGTAGACGTATTTTACCTCATTGACCCTCCAAAGGCCCCACAAACTGGGGGCTCAGCTTCCGTTAGAGCGGGAAGTTAAAGGTGGAGCCAGACGAGATCACCAGGATGGAACACGGGAGACTCACTGCGGTGGCGGTCTGCCTGATCCTTCTGACGGCACGCTGCCCAGGTCAACAGCCGATCTCTCACCCCGTGGGGACGTAGATGCGCAGGTGGCAGGAGCGGGTTCCCTCTCCAGAGCTTGGCGGATGTCCACATCTACATCCCAATACACGGGGCCAACGATACGAGAGGACTGCTTGATGGGCTGGAGGACACTCACAGGACCCTCCACCGACGTGGGACCACAGGGTATGGGAAAGCAGGTATCCTGGTCCCCAGGCGGTGATTCTTATCTTTGACCAGGAGATGGTGGGGTTATGGAGTTGGAGCCACGGGAGGTCAAGGATGACTTTGTGTATGGGTGTGGTGATGATGAAGAAGGGAAGGCTTTCCTGGTGCTTGGGTCCCACAGCGAGGGTGAGTGGTGCTGTGACGTGAGTAATTGTGCCAGATCCCAATGGTCACATATCCAGAGCTTGGACAGGAAAGGGAGAGTATGAAAGTATGTTCAAGGAGGAGGCGAGAGCCTGGTCGATGAAGTCTTAGCGACACCGGAGTCCACTAAGCTGTAGAGACAACAGATGAGGGACAGTCAGCCAGTAATTGAAATCAGAAAGGGTTTGGCGGAAAGTGATGATGGGATACTCACGCCTACCCTGGGAGATGGAAGGTCCCGGGGCCGCCCCTCTGCTCTAGTGGACCCCGGATTAGGACGCACAGGGCACCTCTGAAGCTGGTGTCCCTCCTGGCTACAATAGGGACAAAGTCCCAGCTGTCTCCGGCGACACCGCTGTGAGGTGCGTGGCCCCCACCTCCATGGGTTCACACTCTGCCTCAGGACAGCCAAAGAAGGGAGGCGAGTGGTGCTAGTTTTGACCACCAGAGGTCATCTTTGAGAAGCGTCCTGTTTACTGTAGCTGTTTTAGCGTAGTTATAAAGGCCTACTAGAGACTTGAAAACTTTATTTTGTTAGAACGGACTATATGGGATTGATTATAATTTGTTTTGATATTATTATAGTATTTGTTTGGTCAACATTTACAGTAGTTGTTGTGCTGTTTATACTGTTAGAAATGTAGCTTCATTAAATTGATTAATATTATGGTGTTTCTATACCAAGAAAAACTAAAATGCATTTTACAGTAGCCTATGTTGGCCTCAGGGTTTCCATTACTAAGTGACTGGTCGGGAGTAGGTCTAGGTTACTAAGTGACTGGTCGGGAGTAGGCCTAGGTTGCTAAGCGACTGGTCGGGAGTAGGCCTAGGTTGCTAAGCGACTGTGAGTGAAGAGCAACATAATCCTAACATTCCACACCCTAATTGTAGGCTAACCAAAACCCAAACGGAGATTCAGTGAAAATATACATCTGACTGATTAATCAAGACCAGTCCCTATGCTTGTCTCAGAGCATGGGGACTGAATAGCAGAACAGCAGAACGGTCCGGAAGGCCCTTGCTCTGCATGGCTAGCAGTTCGTCCAGTTGCAACAAATACATTGATCATCTCAGTTAGGTTTTACCCGTGGTCGTGGAGCTGGGGGGAAGTGCAACTAAAATGTAGTTGAGATGTAGTTGAAATAAACATTTGCATTTTGAAAGAGTCTTTTTTATCATTATTTTATTAACGAAAGCATAAAGATGTTGATGAACAAATACTGTATATGTGTCTATATGCGTGTTACATGGTCCAGTTACAGGTTCTTCTGACAAAGTAGAAAGAAAGTGTATTTTTGTGTGTGAAATTGATTTTGCGGTTTGCTGAGGCTTGTATGATCACAGAATCAGTAGGATATTAAACAAACACTCAAATAGCCAACAGAAGCAGAAACAACATAGGGCTGAGTGACTCACTCATTCCTGGCTTACGTTCAAATTAAGTTATATTATTGAAACTGAGTCTGGTGCTCTCTAATGTGGGGATAGGCCGCTGGGAGTAAACGGATACCGGACTGCATTCTGGTCAAAGAGTGATGACAGACACAGAAGCCCAGTCTAGGAGTTTAATGATGAACCAGAGTATACGAGAAACAGGGATAAATGACTACAATGTAAATCCACAACTGACAATAAGAGAAAAATAACACACCATAATTCCTCTCAAGAGAATTAACATTACATTTACACCAACTTGTAGGCTAATCACACCATTGCATAGAATGGTAAGAGAACTGGTGAAGAGAGTTACCCCTCTACATACACCTTTCTTGTATTTACATATAAAAATAGCAACAGCAATATTATAAAAGTAAATTAAGTATTTGTTAAGACTTACATTTGGTCGAAAAACGCACAAATATCTCTTCAAATGAAAACAGTCTGTTTTATACTAACAAGTGGTTGCCATGGTGAATAATCCAACTATAATTGGTAGGACACAGAAAAGGATCTCTAAATGAAAATACTTTTAGATCAATAAAATGTCCTTGTAGATCTAATTACAATTAGAGGATTCTAAATGACTATCTAAGGGGCTTTTATACAATTATAATGCAGGATTAATAATACATTAATTAAGTGTTTTTGGCTTGAGAAACTGAATATACAACAATGCAACAAATACATTGATCATCTCAGCAAGGTTTTACCTGTGATAGTGGAGCTGGGGGGGGGGGGGTGCAACTAACATGTAGTTGAGATGTAGTTTAAATAAACATCTGCATTTTGAAATACTTTATCATTATTTTATTAACGAAAACATTGTTGTGCCTGGTGAGCAGTTCGTAAAGTTCTGTTGTCAGAAGAGGGACGGAAATGTCAGAGTGAACCGACGACCTGACGGACCCGCGACGTATGTTGACTCTTTCTGTCGGAGGTGGAGTTCCTGGCATGGATTGTGACTCCATCTCGTCCCTCGCCCTCTCCGCCTGACTCTCCGCCAATACCGCCTGGCTCTGGACCGATGCATCAGCTGACCTGTATCTCTGCCCTCTGAGAATACTTCTCTTTCAGCTGTTCTGCCTCCAGTGACTCGGTCTTCAAAGTTTAAATCTGATTGGTTGCTAAATGGGATTGATTTGTAGAAATGTAGCTTAATTAATTTGATTAATATTATAGTGTTTCTATTCCATGAAAAACGATAAATGCTTTTTTTTATCATTATTTTATTAACGAAAGCATAAAGATGTTGTCGAACAAATACTGTACAGTATATTGCTTTATCCAACATTTTGCGGTTCCATGAGGTTTGGAGTTCAGCTAAAGACTATCCTTTCGTCCTGCTAATAGCCCATCATGGAAACGTTGTTTGTGAAAAACAAAATGCCTCCAGCTGTAAATAAAAACACAGCATCTACAATGGTACAAATATATATTATTGAATTCGATTTTTAAAAAATTATACTAACAAGTGGTGAATAATCCAATAATAATTGGTATGACACGGCTCTCGGAACTCACTAAGAGTCGGCTTCTAAATGAAAATACTTGCAGATCAATAGAATGTCCCTGTAGATCTGATTAAATTTAGAGGATTGGAGGATTCTAAATTAAAATCTAAGGGGCATTTTTCATTTGTATGTGTATTGTATTTGTATTGTCTAAAAATATAAGATCAAGATAAAGCTTGCAACACGCATTCATTACGAATAGGATTTATTTTGTTTACATTCTTCATTGTAACCATTGTAATGTCACAATGATTATAATAATAATAATTATATAATTAACATAATTAAACCCACACAACATGAGCAGATTAACTTGGTCAAAACATGTATTTATTAAAGACTATCAGAAAGAATATTACTTATTTATTTTGATCCAAAGCCATGAATGAGTAAGTCACTCAGCTTTATGCTGACAAATCCTCGCTGGACTCTCTTTCATGCAGTTTCTTCTTCACATCAGCAAAGAAGGACGCCGTGTTTTCAGAAACGTCAGTCCACATGTCAAGTGTAATTCTCCCATTGTGTTTACCCGAGTTCTCGCTTAACTCCAGGACCACCGACAGTTGTTTGTTTTTTTGCCTGATAGATAGATAGGTACTTTATTGATCCCCCGGGGGGGAAATTTCATTATCAAGCAGCTACAACAAAAACACAGGGCAGGTGCAAAATGCCACAACGAAAGTACACAAAAGACAGATACACGGTACATGATACATAGAGCGGCAGTATGAAAAAGTATAGAAATACAGGATATCTGGAGTGCAAAAAAAAGCTATAAAAGGACATTGCGTAGTATGAGTGGTTGGCTGAATATGTACACTATACTTTGGTGGATGTTGGATGGTTAACTATACTATACAGGTTGATGGCAGAGAAATACTTCAGTAGCTAATGCGTATGATATGAGCGAGGGTAATAATAGTTTACTTAATAGACAGAATGGGTAAATGAACAGGTAAGTGAAAATTTTGCATGGTTAAATTAGCTGTACAGTTAGGTATACAGTTATATTTACAGATAAGTGAATACTTGCATGTTTACACAAACTGTACAGGTAAATGACAGGAAGAGATACTTTAATAGCTAAATGTGTGTATGATATCATTGGGGTAATAATAGTAATTCCCTTAAAATACAGTCCTTAGTGCGCAGGGTTTAATTACAGACAACTGCACTTATTGCACATTTGATATACTAAAAGCAATGAGAAAAGGTGCAACTGGCAGGATACTAATATGCATTCCTGAGTGAATGCCTAGGTCCAATAATTACTTACAATATTGCATGTGATATAATATAACAACTGTACATGGGTATGTATATACAGACCTGTATGAATAAGTAGGTCCTGAGTGGATGAGTGCTGACGGAACAGAGTTACTCACGGATGGATGCATAATTGTTAAACTAGGTCCTAGCACCCCAACAGTTCCAGATCTATGTTGCCGACGGCACGGCACCCCGGTGAGGCATTATATAGTCTCATAGCCGCCGGCAGGAAGGACCTCCTGTGGCGCTCTCTGGCACACCGTGGTGGGATCAGTCTGTGACTGAAAGAGCTCCTCTGCGTCATAACCATAGCGTGCAGAGGGTGGGTGACGTTGTCCATGATGGCCAGCAGTTTGGCCAGGATCCGTCTCTCCGCCACCTCCTCTAGAGTGTCAAGGCTCATCCCCAGGACAGAGCTAGCCTTCCTGATCAGCTTATTTACCCGAGAAGCATCACCGGCTTTGATGTTTGCTCCCCAGCACACCACTGCAAAAAAGATGGCACTGGCCACCACAGACTGGTAGAAGGTATGCAGTAGTTTACTGCACACGTTGAAGGACCTGAGCCTCCTCAGAAAGTAGAGTCGGCTCTGGCCCTTTTTGTACAGGGCCCCGGTGTTACCAGCCCATTCCAGTCTGTTGTCCATATGGACCCCCAAGAACTTGTATGACTCAACCATTTCCACATCCATCCCCTTTATAGGGACTGCAGTCAGTTGTGCCTTGGTTCTCCTGAAGTCCACCACCATCTCCTTAGTTTTGCTGATGTTGAGCTGAAGGTGGTTCTGCTCACACCACAACACAAAGTCACTGATTGTGCTCCTGTACTCCTCCTCCTGCCCACCCCTGATGCACCCTACAATAGCAGAGTCATCCGAGAACTTCTGTAGGTGGCATGTTTCAGAGTTATATCTGAAGTCTGAGGTGTAGAGGGTGAACAGGAAGGGGGACAGGACCGTACCCTGGGGGGCCCCTGTGTTGCTAACTGCCCGTTCTGACACACAGCTCTGTAGTCGCACAAATTGTGGCCTACCGGTCAGGTAGTCCGTGACCCAGGAGACTAAGGGTGCTTCCACTTTCATCCTCCTCATCTTCTCACCCAGTAGCAGGGGCTGAATGGTATTGAAGGCACTGGAGAAGTCAAAAAACATGACCCTCACAGTGCAACCTGCGTTGTCCAGATGAGAGTAGGCCCTCTGCAGAAGGTAGATGATTGCATCATCCACCCCGATGTTGCGCTGGTATGCAAACTGCAGGGGGTCCATTGATGAACACACCAGGGGTCTGAGGTGAGCGAGGACTAACCTTTCCAGGGTCTTCATGATGTGGGATGTTAGCGCTACAGGTCTGAAGTCATTCAGGACAGTGGGGTGTGCCTTCTTGGGCACTGGGACGAGGCAGGATGTTTTCCACAGCACAGGGACCCTTTCTAGGCTCAGGCTAAGGTTGAAAAGACGCTGGAGTATTCCACACAGTTGGTCAGCACAGACCCTAAGCACCCTTGGGCTGATGCCATCGGGGCCCGCCGCTTTCCACTGGTGTAGTCTCTCCAGCTCTCTCTTCACTTGGTTGGTGGTGAAAGCCAGCCCAGGTAGGGAGGTGGGGGGAAGGGGGGTGTTGAGGATCAGTCCAGGGGGGGCAGGGGCGGAGGTGGGGTCACTGATTGTCTCAGCAGAGGTGCTGTGAGCAAAGTGGGGGTGGGATAGCCGTGAGGGTGTGTGTTCTGGGGAGCTGGAGGGGAAGTGGACAGGGCCAGTATCGAACCTGTTAAAAAATTGGTTCAGCTCATTGGCTCTGTCCTGGGTCCCCTCCGTCTGCCCACTGTTTGACTTTTTGAAGCCAGTGATATTTCTCATACCCTTCCACACCTCTCTCACCTGGCTCTGCCTCAGCTTGTCCTCCATCTTCTCCTTATACACTCTCTTCCCCTCAGCAATCCGCAACTTCAGCTCCCTCTGGACGCATTTCAATTTGTCCTTGTCCTTCTCCTTGAAGGCCCCCTTCTTCTCATTCAGCAGGGCCTTCAGGTCGCTGGTGACCCAGGGTTTATTGTTTGGGAAACAGCGTACCTTCCTGGTGGGTACAGTGTTGTCTACACAAAAATTAATATAGTCTGTTATGCAGTCAGTGAGTCCATCGATGTCCTCCCCATGAGCCTCACAGAACACATCCCAGTCTGTTGTTTCAAAGCAGTCCTGTAGGGCCTCATTCGCCTCCGGGGACCATCTCCTAATAGTCCTGGTGGTTGCAGGCTGCTGTTGGACCATAGGCCTGTAGAGTGGGGTGAGGTGGACAAGGTTGTGATCCGATCTACCGAGGGGGGGGAGTGCAGTGGAGTTGTATGCATCCTTCACATTAGCATATAACAAGTCCAGAGTTTTATTATTCCTGGTTGGGCACTTCACGAACTGTTTGAACGTGGGCAGCGTGGAAGAGAGAGATGCATGGTTAAAATCCCCCGAAATTGCAAAGAAAGCACTGGGATGCGCTGTCTGTAATCTCGCGATAACAGAGTGGATGACGTCACACGCTGCGTTTGCGTCAGCAGAGGGCGGGATGTAAACAATAACAGCAATGGCCGCCGTGAATTCCCTAGGTAGATAGTAGGGTCTCAGGCTAACGGCTAGCAGTTCAATGTCCGGACTCTAGTGCCAGAGAAGAGAGACTCTCAGACTTGTGCCACAGTTTAGACTACCGATAGATCACCGTTCTGACTCCCACTTGTGATAGTGTGGTGCAATGACACAATGACACCATCGCGGCATAAACTCGAAACAGTTAAAGGAAGAACCACTGCATGGAGAACCTCGCTGGTGGTGTTAGTAAACCGACGATGTCGAGCGCCGGAGAGAGAGTAGACTTGACACGTTTTCATAGTTCTTTGGCTTTAAGAGCGTCCGTAACATTGATGCTCCGGCAAAATAGGTCTTTAGTTTTTAACAGTTTATTGTTATTTTTTTAAATACCGTTATTTTATCAGGTAAAGTTGTCTGAGAATTCGTTCTCATTTACACCAACGACCTGGTGAATAGTTATGGGGGGAGAAAATAGGATGAATGAGTCAATTGGAAGTTGGGTATGAATAGATGGCCATGATGGTGTGAGGGGCTGATTGGATATTTTGCCAGAACACCCCTACTCTTACGATAAGTGTCATTTTTAGTGACCACAGAGAGTCAGGACACCCATTAAAAAAACAATGTTCCATCCGAAAGACAGCACCCTACGCAGGAACATGTCCACATTACTACTCTGGGGCCTCTTACTGGCCCTTCAACACTGCTTCCAGCAGCATCTGGTCTCCCATCCAGGGACTAACCAGGACCAACCCTGCTTAGCTTCACAGGCAAGCTAGTGGGATACAGGGTGTATGCTGGGGCATTTTCATTCCGCCAAACATGTTGCAAAACGTTCCATCTGTTGCAAAACCGTTGACCTTTTACTGTAGGAACCAAATGGAACCAAATAGACCAAACAGGGAGGGACCTACATTAATTTATCCAATAGAAACGTTGTAAACATTTTTCAACAGACGGAATGTTTCGCAACATGTTTGGCGGAATGAAAACGCTCCTGCCGTTTATGAAAGTCACAAAGCCATGCTCTGTTTGTTTCAATGCCAGAGGCTGTGCCATATCTAAGCCCAGAATGTCTAAGCCTAATCAGACAAGGTAAAACTATGTGAAATGACTTTGTTCGTGATGCGCGCCGTTCGAAATTATATACATGTGACGTAATTTACAGTATATGCTATTCAATTCAAGGTATTAGCTGACAGACACCAGTTCTGTCAAAATTCCGTATAAGTTTCATAATATTACCATATATCTCAGCTTCTTGCCGTAGTTTTTAAATAATCGTGAAAAAACTATAAACCAATACTGTTTCTTGACGCAAAAAATAAATCCTAACCCTAAGTATAACCTATTTTAGCCTTAATCCTAACCCTAGGTATAACCTATTATAGCCTTAATCCTAATTCTAGGGTAGGGTAGCCTAGAACACTTTTAGAAACTATTTTAGTAAAAATACCATTATAGCAGTTATTGTTATTTTTTCAAATCAAAACCTATGTAAGCATTTGCTGTTTTTTAAATTATTTCATGGTATTTGTTATTGCAAGCCAGAACACTTGAAAAACAAGCCACATTTTATTGTATTATTTCAAATGTGGTTTAAACTGGGTGTGACCTAGTAACCTCTATTTGAAGTCTATTTGAACCTCAGTTTGGCGTGGGATAGGTAGGGCAGCTTTGAGACTGATCTCTGGAATTAATAAGAAAACTACACTTTATTTCTCAGCTGCCTCTCCATTGTCTATTGTCTGCTGTGAAATAATAACTTTTAATTGCTAAATATTTCCAATAATTGGCAGCATAAGACCACAAAGCATCCGTTAAAAGGACACAAGCAGCAATATGATTGACATTAAATAGCATGCAACCAAAGTCTGTATGTCCCATGGTTTTCTAAAAATGGTCACTCATTACTTTACGGTTAGTTGTATATACTGTATTAGGCCTGTGTTCCTTTTGGGATATAAAAAATATATACAGTGGGGAGAACAAGTATTTGATACACTGCCGATTTTGCAGGTTTTCCCACTTACAAAGCATGTAGAAGTCTGTAATTTTTATCATATGTACTCTTCAACTGTGAGTGACGGAATCTAAAACAAAAATCCAGAAAATCACATTGTATGATTTTTAAGTAATTAATTTGCATTTTATTGCATGACAAGTATTTGATACATCAGAAAAGCAGAACTTAATATTTGGTACAGAAACCTTTGTTTGCAATTACAGAGATCATACGTTTCCTGTAGTTCTTGACCAGGTTTGCACACACTGCAGCAGGGATTTTGGCCCACTCCTCCATCCAGATCCTTCAGGTTTCGGGGCTGTCGCTGGGCAATACGGACTTTCAGCTCCCTCCAAAGATTTTCTATTGGGTTCAGGTCTGAAGACTGGCTAGGCCACTCCAGGACCTTGAGATGCTTCTTACGGAGCCACTCCTTAGTTGCCCTGGATGTGTGTTTCGGGTCGTTGACATGCTGGAAGACCCAGCCACGACCCATCTTCAATGCTCTTACTGAGGGAAGGAGGTTGTTGGCCAAGATCTCGCGATACATGGCCCCATCCATCCTCCCCTCAATACGGTGCAGTCGTCCTGTCCCCTTTGCAGAAAAGCATCCCCAAAGAATGATGTTTCCACCTCCATGCTTCACGGTTGGGATGGTGTTCTTGGGGTTGTACTCATCCTTCTTCTTCCTCCAAACACGGCGAGTGGAGTTTAGACCAAAAAGCTCTATTTTTGTCTCATCAGACCACATGACCTTCTCCCATTCCTCCTCTGGATCATCCAGATGGTCATTGGCAAACTTCAGACGGGCCTGGACATGCGCTGGCTTGAGCAGGGGGACCTTGCGTGCGCTGCAGGATTTTAATCCATGACGGCGCAGTGTGTTACTAATGGTTTTCTTTGAGACTGTGGTCCCAGCTCTCTTCAGGTCATTGACCAGGTCCTGCCGTGTAGTTCTGGGCTGATCCCTCACCTTCCTCATGATCATTGATGCCCCACGAGGTGAGATCTTGCATGGTGCCCCAGACCGAGGGAGATTGACCGTCATCTTGAACTTCTTCCATTTTCTAATAATTGCGCCAACAGTTGTTGCCTTCTCACCAAGCTGCTTGCCTATTGTCCTGTAGCCCATCCCAGCCTTGTGCAGGGCTACAATTTTATCCCTGATGTCCTTACACAGCTCTCTGGTCTTGGCCATTGTGGAGACAGGTGCAGTTAATACAGGTAATGAGTGGAGAACAGGCGGGCTTCTTAAAGAAAAACTAACAGGTCTGTGAGAGCTGGAATTCTTACTGGTTGGTAGGTGATCAAATACTTATGTCATGCAATAAAATGCAAATTAATTATTTAAAAATCATACAATTTGATTTTCTGGATTTTTGTTTTAGATTCCGTCTCTCACAGTTGAAGTGTACCTATGATAAAAATTACAGACCTCTACATGCTTTGTAAGTAGGAAAACCTGCAAAATCGGCAGTGTATCAAATGCTTGTTCTCCCCACTGTATATGCAGTGTATTCGGAAAGTATTCAGACATTTGACTTTTTCCACATTTTGTTATGTTAATGCCTTATTCTAAAAATATATATTTTTTCCTCATCAATCTACACACAATAACCTATAATGACAAAGTAAAAACAGGTTTAAAAAAAAAACAAAGTATTCAGAACCTTTACTCAGTACTTTGTTGAAGCAGCTTTTGCAGCAATTGCAGCCTCTGGTCTTCTTGGGTATGACGCTACAAGCTTGGCACACCTGTATTTGGGGAGTTTCTCCCATTCTTCTCTGTAGATTCTCTTAAGCTCTGTCAGGTTGGATGGGGAGTGTCGCTGCGCAGCTATTTCAGGTCTCTCCACAGCTATTTTCAGGTCTCTCCAGAGATGTTCGATCGGGTTCAAGTACAGGCTCTGGCTGGGCAACTCAAGGACATTTAGAGACTTGTCTTGACCCCACTCCTGTGTTGTCTTGGCTGTGTTCTTAGGGTCGTTGTCCTGTTGGAAGGTGAACCTTCACCCCAGTCTGAGGTCCTGAGTGCTCTGGAGCAGGTTTTCATCAAAACATCCCCACAGCTTGATGCTGCCACCACCATGCTTCACCAAAATGATGGTGCCAGTTGTGACTCTTGGCAGTCAGGCCAAAGAGTTCAATCTTGGTTTCATCAGACGAGAGAATCTTGTTTCTCATGGTCTGTGAGTCTTTAGGTGCCTTTTGGCAAACTCCAAGCGGGCTGTCGTGTGCCTTTTACTGAGGAGTGACTGTCACAGTGCGTAAAGACGGGACGAGGCGCAGAGCTGTGGTGGAGCGACATTCCTTTTATTATCGATAAAAACACAAACTGAAAACAAAGGAGAGGTAGAGACCGTAAACTGGAGTACAGAACAATACTGAACAAACACACACAAGAACCCACACCCAGGTGACACACAGTGAAACCTAAATAGAATCCCCAATTAGAGACAACTCAAGACAGCTGCCTCCAATTGGGGATTAACCAAAACCCAACACCCACCCTGTGATTGTCAGGACCTGACTGTGGCCATCCCACTCCCCTAGAAGGAGTCAGAGACCTGGCCTCAGTCAGGCCCTTACAGTGACTTCCGTCTGGCCACTTTACCATAAAGGCCTGATTGGTTGAGTGCTGCAGAGATGGTTGTCCTTTTGAAGCAGATTGTTTAGACATGCTGAAACTTTTACTTTTACTCAGTAAAATGGTAGTTGATTTGTTTATTCAACAGCCAGATGTATTTTTGCTGTAGTAGTTAGTTACAGTACTTTGATTTTGCCATTTTGCCTCAGATAGCTCCTTTGTCTCACCCCACACACATGCGGAGACCTCTCCTGGCTTAACTGGTGTCTCCAGAGATGCAACCTCTCTCATCATTACCCAACGCCTAGGTTTACCTCCACTGAACTCACATCCTACCACACCCTTGTCTGTACATAGTGCCCTCAATCTATTCCACCACGCCCAGAAATCTGCTCCTTTTATTCTCTGTACCCAACACACTAGACGTCCAGTTCTTAAAGCCTTTAGCCGTACCCTTATCCTACTCCTCCTCTGTTCCTCTGGTGATGTAGAGGTAAACCCAGGTCCTGTAGCCCCCAGCACTACACCTTTTCCCCAGGCGCTCTCATTTGTTGACTTCTGTAACCGTAAAGGCCTTGGTTTCTCTCATGTTAACATCAGAAGCCTCCTCCCTAAGTTTGATTTATTCACTGCTTTAGCACACTCCGCCAACCCTGATGTCCTAGCTGTGTCTGAATCCTAGCTCAGGAAGGCCACCAAAAATTCAGAAATTTCCATTGCCAACTACAATATTTCCCGTCAAGATAGAACTGCAAAAGGAGGCGGAGTTGCAATCTACTGCAGAGATAACCTGCAGAGTTCTGTCATACTGTCCAGGTCTGTGCCCAAACAGTTTGAGCTTCTACTCTTAAAAATCCACCTTCCAGAGAATAAGTCTCTCATTGTTGCCGCCTGTTACAGACCCCCCTCAGCCCCCAGCTGTGCCCTGGACTCCATATGTGAATTGATTGCCCCCATCTATCTTCAGAGTTTGTACTATTAGGTGACTTAAACTGGGATATGCTTAACACCCCGGCTGTACTTCAATCTAAGATAGATGCCCTCAATCTCACACAAATTATCAAGGAGCCTACCAGGTACAACCCTAAATCCGTAAACATGGGTACCATCATAGATATCATCCTAACTAACTTGCCCTCCAAATACGCCTCCTCTGTTTTCAACCAGGATCCAGCGATCACTGCCTCATTGCCTGCGTTCGTAATGGGTCTGCGGTCAAACGACCACCCCTTATCACTGTCAAACGCTCCCTGAAACACTTCTGCAAGCAGGCCTTTCTAATCGATCTGGTCCGGGTATCCTGGAAGGAAATTGACCTCATCCCGTCAGTAGAGGATGCCTGGTTGTTCTTTAAAAGTGCTTTCCTCACCATCCTAAATAAGCATGCCCCTTTCAAAAAACGTAGAACTAAGAACAGATATAGCCCTTGGTTCACCCCAGACTTGACTGCACTTGACCAACACAAAAACATCCTGTGACGCACTGCATTAGCATCGAATAGCCCCCGCGATATGCAACTTTTCAGGGAAGTCAGGAACAAATATACACAGTCAGTTAGAAAAGCAAAGGCCAGCTTTTTCAAACAGAAATTTGCATCCTGTAGTACTAATTCAAAAAATTCTGGGACACTGTAAAGTCCATGGAGAATAAGAGCATCTCCTCCCAGTTGCCCACTGCATTGAGGCTAGGAAACACTGTCACCACCGATAAATTCACGATAATCGAAAATTTCAATAATAATTTTGCTACGGCTGGCCATGCTTTCCACCTGGCTACCCCTACCCCTGCCAACAGCTCAGTACCCCCCGCAGCCCAAGACCCCCCCCGCTTCTCCTTCACCCAAATCCAGACAGCTGATGTTCTGAAAGAGCTGCTAAATCTGGACCCCTACAAATCTGCTGGGCTAGACAATCTGGACCCTTTCTTTCTAAAATTATCAGCCCAAATTGTTGCAACCCCTATTACTAGCCTGTTCAAGCTCTCTTTCATATCGTCTGAGATCCCTAGAGATTGGAAAGCTGCCGTGGTCATCCCCCTCTTCAAAGGGGGAGACACTCTAGACCCAAACTGTTATAGACCTATATCCATCCTGCCCTGCCTTTCTAAAGTCTTCGAAAGCCAAGTTAATAAACAGATCACTGACCACTTCGAATCCCACCGTACCTTCTCTGCTATGCAATCTGGTTTCCGAGCTGGTCATGGGTGCACCTCAGCTACGCTCAAGGTACTTAACGATATCATAACTGCCATCGATAGAAGACAGTACTGTGCAGCCGTCTTCATCGACCTGGCCAAGGCTTTCGACTCTATCAATCACCGCATTCTAATTGGCAGACTAAACAGCCTTGGTTTCTCAAGTGACTGCCTTGCCTGGTTCTCCAACTACTTCTCAGACAGAGTTCAAATCGGAGGGCCTGTTGTCCGGTCCTCTCGCAGTCTCTATGGGGGTGCCACAGGGTTCAATTCTTGGGCCAATCCTATTCTCTATATACATCAACGATGTTGCTCTCGCTGCTGGTGACTCTCTGATCCATCTTTATGCAGACGAAACTATTCTGTATACATCTGGCCCCTCTTTGGACACTGTGTTAACTAACCTTCAAACAAGCTTCAATGCCATACAACACTCCTTCCGTGGCCTCCAACTGCTCGCACCCGGCCACCGGACTATCATCACTACTCTCGACGGGTCTGACTTAGAATACGTGGACACCTACAAATACCTAGGCTTCTGGTTAGACTGTAAACTCAACTTCCAGACTCACATTAACCATCTCCAATCCAAAATTAAATCTAGAATCGGCTTCCTATTTCGCAACTAAGCCTCCTTCACTCATGCTGCCAAACATGCCCTTGTAAAACTAACTATCCTACCGATCCTTGACTTTGGCGATGTCATTTACAAAATAGCCTCCAACACTCTACTCAGCAAATTGGATGTAATCTATCACTGTGCCATCCGTTTTGTTACCAAAGCCCCATATACTACCCACCACTGCGACCTGTATTCTCTCGTTGGCTGGCCCTCACTACATATTCGTCGCCAAACCCACTGGCTCCAGGTCATCTACAAGTCTTTACTAGGTAAATCCCCGCCTTATCTCAGCTCGCGGGTCACCATAGCAACACCCACCCGTAGCATGCGCTCCAGCAGGTATATTTCACTAGTCACCCTCAAAGCCAACACATTTGGCTGCCATTCCTTCCAGTTCTCTGCTGCCAATGACTGGAACGAACTGCAAAAATCCTTGAAGCTAGAGGTTCCTATCTCCCTTACTAATTTTAAGCATCATCTGTCAGAGCTGCTTATCGATCACTGCACCTGTATACAGCCCTTCTGTAAATAGCCCATCCTACTACCTCATCCCCATATTTATTATTTTAGCTAATTTTGCACTCCATTATCTCTATTTGCACATCATAATTTGCACATCTATCACTCCAGTGTTAATTCTAATTTGTAAATCATCTCGCCACTATGGCCTATTTATTGTCCTACCTTCCTAGCATTTTGCACTACATTTGCACACTCTGTATATAGATTCTCTATTGTTTAATTGACTGTACGTTTGTTTATTCTCATGTGTAACTCTGTATTGTTTTTTGTCGCACTGCTTTGCTTTGTCTTGGCCAGGTCGCAGTTGTAAATGAGAACTTGTTCTCAACTGGCCTACCTGGTTAAATAAAGGTGAAAAATTCAACTTCTCCCATTGAAATATGTGATGCTATGCACCTGCTAATTATTGCAGGTCTATATAATTGTTAGAATATTCTAGGTTCATTTTCTACATGTATTATATTTATAAAAAATGCAGTCCTTTTTTCTTTTTACCTTTTTTTATACAGATAATCCCAATTGAGACCAGGCTCTCTTTTTCAATGGGTTACAACAAACAGTTTAAAGAGATACAATTACATACAGAGCAGAAATTACATATTTATTGTCTTATAAAATATGAATGATATGTAATTGCACGTACAATTATAATTGGTATAAACCAAAAGTTTCACCTTGACTGGTCTTTAGGGTACAATTCCTTTCCAGTTTATCATGGATCAGGGGTGAATCACATGCTAAGAACATGAACAACATCGACTACTGTAGCAATTTGTAATATCAGGAAGGTAATTGGCAAGGATACAATTTTGTACATGTTTTACTTGATTTAACATGTACTTGGGTAGTGTTCATTAGGGCACGCAATGGAAACAAATTGTGCAACGGAGGAAAAAAAGTGTTTCTTATTGGACACGTTAGTCCTCCCTGTTTCAGTTAGATTTTCTTTCTGTTTGGTGCCTAATGAACACGACCCTGTAGATTTCTCAGTGTGTTGTGTTTGGAGAGATCTTAACCGATGGGACGTTAATTATGGTTTTGTTCTGACTGTGATTGAAGTATTTTCGGGTTGCTTTGTGTTCCTTTTCATAGCTTTGCTTGCGGCTTCCTGCGTACTGTGCCCATGATGTTTCCTGAAGGATTGTCCAATGGTAGAAGAACCTTGAAGGAAAAGGCACTGTGTTAACTAGATATTCAACCCACAGTGAGTAATAGAAATGCTGCCAACTGTTGTAGTAATATGTGTAACATCACACGTCTTTCAAAGTTTTCCAGGTTACAATTTAGTGTTAAAAAAAGTTGAAATAGAGGAAGAATGAAATCAATGTCTTTCCATCTCTTCCTTATAGGTAGATCAATGAGAAGCATTGACTCGAAGCGACAGGCCATTTGAGTATCTCTCCTGATGTAACTCACTTCATTGTCGTTGGTGAGACCCATTTTCGTCATATCAATGGTGAAATAATGTTGGTTAGGCATGACTATCTCGATCTCTTCAACCTGAAACAGACAAACACAGTAACACTTAGTGTTTTTACTGTAAACAAGGGCCCATATTCTTAAAGCATGTCTGAGTAGCAGTGCTGATCTAGGTTCCCCTCTTTGATTATAATTAATGATATAGCAGGGACAGGGGGAGGATCTGATCCCAGATCAGCACTCGTACTCTGAGAGGCTTTAGTTTCAGTTTTATTCATTTGCACCAAAGAAAAACAAGTGATAGACAACAATACAGATAAAAAAAAATGTTAAAACGTTGTACAGGTGTGGTTGGAAGCCCAAAGGCTGATATGAAAATCACACCACGAAAAAAAATCAATAAACAAAAATGAAATGTTTGTTTTAAACATATACATCTATAAATGAATTGATCAGTAATCAAACACTATTTTTTGTTTAAATGTGAGTGTGTGAGAGTTATATACCGTCCCTGAATTAGAGGAAGAGGGCGGATAGGCTTTATCAGCATGCAGTTTGCCACTCCAGCTTCAGTCAGACTCAAGGGATGTTACAAGACACAATACAAAATTGACAGTGTTTGCAGACCTCAAAAGTAGCCTAATGTCAAGGTGACCCATCCCTCGACATCAGTTGTGTAGATCTAGCTGTAAGCCCCACAAATCCACAAATTGCATGGCGCTAATCTTTTCACATTTTTGATTGTGGAATATCGTTCACATTTCTATGATCTATGAAACACATGGCCTGGGACATGGATTTAACTCAACAGAACACTACTAAAGGTATGAAAACATCAGACAAACTTGAATTTTGGAGTGTAATGTACATGATGTTGGACATAAGGTGACTTCTTGTTTATTCTGCGTGAGCCTACCTCTGGCACCCTATCCAGGACTATGACCTGTGTGTCGTAGAGTGTTTTCTGCACTGAGGGAGAGTACTCTCCACGATCGTATGGGCCAGCAAACTTCTCAATTATTGTCTCCTTGACAGAGTTCCTGCAAAAAAAGAGTGGCATATAGAATATTTCATTTATAATAAAATCAAATGAATATTTATATTTATAACACCGTAAAGTGTAGTGTTCCTTAAATGTGTGTATTTTCTCATGGTCAATTTACTGCAGTCTAATGACCAAAGAGCCCACTAGTGACCTCATGGATGGAATGTTATTCATAATTTCGTAATGAATAAACATGATTTATTTTTAAATGCCGAAAATCTTTTTTTTTTTTTATGTCAAACTGTTTTGGTATATTTCAGTCTTCTGTGATGTATATAAAGTCTAATATTGGGATGCAAAATCAACATTGAATACATTTCGACGTTACATCGGAAATTGTACAGGTGTTTATCTTTTTGGGTGGTTGATGTCCTTGATGATCTTTTTGGCTTTCCTGTGGCATCGGGTGTTGAAGGTGTCCTGGAGGGCAGGCAGTGCGCCCCCCGTTGATGCGTTGGACAGACTGCAGCACCCTTTGGAGAGCTCTGCGGTTGCGGGCGGTGCAGTTGTCGGATCAGGCGGTGAAACAGACCGACAGGATGCTCTCAATGGTGCATCTGTAAACATTTGTGAGGGTTTTAGGATCCATGCCGAATGTCTTCAGCCTCCTGAGGTTGAAGAGGCTCTGTTGTTCCTTCTTCACCACACTGTCTGTGTGGGTGGACCATTTCAGTTTGTCAGTGATGTGTACACCGTGGAACTTGAAGTTTTCCACCTTCTCAACTGCGGTCCCATCGATGTGGATAGGTGGGTGCTCCCTCTGCTGTTTCCTGAAGTCAAAGATCAGCTCTTTTGTTTTGAGGGAGAGGTTATTTTCCTGGCCCACTCCGCCAGGGCCTCACCTCCTCCCTGTAGGCTGTTGTTGGTAATCATTGTTAGTAATCAGGCCTACTACTGTTGTGTTGTCTGCAAACTTGATGATTGAGTTGGAGGCGTGCGTGGCCAGGCTTCGCAAGCACCCTTGTGAAGCCCCTGTATTGAGGATCAGTGAAGTGGAGGTGTTGTCTCCTACCTTCTGCCTATAGGAAGGGAGGAGCAAAATGGAGTCATGATCTGATTTGCTGAAGGGAGTGCGGGGGAGGGCCTTGTAGGCATCTCAAAAAGGCGAGTTGCAGTAGTCTAGTGTTTTCCCTAAGTGAGTACTACAGTCAATGTGTTGATAGAACTTTGGTAGCGTTTCCTCAAATTTGCTTTGTTAAAATCTCCAGCTACAATAAATGCGGCCTCAGGATATGTGGTTTCCAGTTTGCATAAAGTTCATTGTAGTTCCGTGAGGGCCGTAGTGGTATCGGTTTGAGGGGGAATACACACGGCTGTGACTATAACCAAAGAGAATTCTCTTGGGAGGTAATACGGTCGGCATTTGCACTGAGCTCATCTACTTTATTGTCCAGAGACTGAACATTAGCTTGCAATATACTCGGAAGCGGTGGATGGTGGCCACGCCTCCTGAGTCGGACTAGAAGTCCATTGCGAATACCTCTTCTCCACCGGTGGCGTCTTGGAACAGCCTCTGGGATCAGTTCAATTTCCCTGGGGTTTACGAATAAAGGATCCAATACAGAAAAGTTGTAATGCTGGTGAGTTACCGCCGCACTGATATCCAAAAGTTATTTCCGGCTGTATTTAATAACACAGAAAATGTGCTGGACTAATAATGTAAAAAATAACACACAAAAAAACAAAATACTGCAAAGTTGCTTTAGGAGCTAGAAGCATGTCTTTCGGCGCCATCTTACAGCTTGCTTTTGTTTCAAAGTAGGTTTGTTTAAGAGTACCAATAAACACTCTGTGTAACCCTGATTTAGCCCACTGCAGTAAAAGGTTCATTGACAGCTTTGTTTCCAATGGATAAATGATATCCGTTTTACATATCACAGGTGTTAGGTCAAGCGTAATATGGAGCACTATGTATAGTATTAATGAACTCAACTGTTCCTTTTCACAGGTCATTAACTAATGGAATTACCATGAGCTGTCAAAGTCGACATTCTGGACCTTGTTGTAGCGCCACCTGGCGTAGACGGAGGTACAGAAACACCTGTCCTTAGCTTCCTTTAGCGTGGTGAAGCGGTCTCGGAAGAAGCCCTCGAAGCCAGACTGAGTGGTCTTCAGCACCTTCATGTCCTTCACGCCACTGTGAAGAACAGGGCTCTCTGTGGGGGAAGGTCACAGAGGTTAAAAACAGGGTTATGTTCATTAGGGCAAACAACAAAAAAACATTCTAAAGCGTTTTGCAATGGAAAATTAAAATCCCTGTTTCTAATTGGACAAGTATAGATTGTACTTGTTTCAGAGCATTTTCTTCCGTTTGGTGCCTAATGAATGTGACGTTGCTTTTAGATTCACCACCCATCATTCCAAGTAAACCTTTTAGCTTCATACAGATTAGATAATAAGTTGTTAATTTTCTAAAAGGTAGATTCTGATGGTAAGACATCTTTCACATAGCTGTGTTCTAGTATGTAAAGTGATGTTATTAGCTCACTAGTTCTATGAGCTTGAAATAAGACAGGAAGGTACTGTGACATTTTCATTTTCATCTTGAGTGTTTGTGACAAATCAACTTTGTGTGTGTTTCGCTCACCATTAAGATTCTGTTCGACTTCACAGAAGCGCCAGGATTCAGGGCTGTAGATGAATGCATGTGCATGCTCAACACCGTTCTGTGCAAAAAAGACAAGCCTCATTTAAACGCATCACTATTAAAGGTTAAAGGTCACTTAATCCATGGATACTATTGCTGAGTACACATGGTGCGCACATCCAAAAGCTTATCTATATCATAGACTTCATTCTAAACAACTTCCTTCTCCTCTTGAAAAGTGTCCCTGCAGACCTGAAGGGACTGTGTTGGCGTTATGGTGATATCGCAACCTATTTCACAAAAGACGAAATGGAGATTGCACTCAATTGCTTTAACCTATCTAGCCCCTTAAGATGTATGAGGGCAAGTCGTCAAGAAAAGGCTTTGTGTTTTGGACTTAGAACCCAGCCTTTTTCTACTGTACCTTCTCCAGTCTCTTCCATGGTGCCTCCTCAATCTTCACGTTTACCCTGGTCACATGTTTGAAAGCTGTCAGGAAATGTTTGCTGATGTCCATGGCAAACTGCTCTATGGTCAAAACCTAAAAAAAACACAAACTTAGTATCACTGAGGTTTCCTGTATTAAAGTCAATTGGAAAGACATAAAATTATGAAATTTGATTATGCCTGTCTTTACGATTCATGTGAGACTGACGCATTTTGGTTGAATTAACACAACAGAGTTTGCTAGCCTGGTGGAACCTCTTAGAAGGATTGACGCTGTAATCAGGCTTCTGCCATCTACTTTTCAGATTATCAAAGCTGTCTTCCCAAACTCTTTCTACGTGTCTGGTGTGAGTGCACAGCCACGTACTCCCTTCAGCTTAGCCAGTGCATGAACCGTGTTCTTGACAGTGTCAGTGGGGATGATGTCCGAGTTGTCACCGGTCAAGTAGTCTTTGCGGGAGTTGAGGGTAAGCTCCACATTAGCCGTCAGCTCAGTGATGTAGTGGTGAGTTCCCTCTCGTCTGATATACAGCACCTTGACCAGGTTCTTGCCATAGCCGGTCCGCACAAACTCCACATTCTACAGAAACGTCAGAACATTCGGGTTGTTTGCTGTGACAGTAATAATGATAATAATACATTTCATTTCATTCATTTTTTCATTACAAGAAGAATCTCAAAGAAGCTTTAAAAAAAAAAAGAAATTTCAGGTCTGCTGAGCGTAAACATGAACATTGTAAAAAAGAGGCTGTACTCACTTTAGGTTACAGTTTTAACTGTGGCCAAGTAGGCTGCTGTGACTATTTGATCATAATGTAGACCTACCAGAGTGGCCTACCATCAAAAACAAAAGAGAAAAATGTATCCCATAACATTTTAACATGGAAATAGCTGTTCTGTCAGTAGCAGCAAATGTGTGGTGTTCAATGTAGGCCTACATTCCATGAGACTTTTGAATAAAACATGCAGGGCTTAACATTAACCTGTTTATCCGCTTGTCCTTCAGACAAGGAGGACTGAAAATGTTGTGTTGTTTGATGCAAGAAACCACTTTACAAAATATGTATTATTATTCCCATACCATTACTAGAGAGAAACAGACAAATTATGCTACCATCTGCTTATTGGCTACTTGGCTTATTCAAGACCGTCTCAAAATACAACACTGCCCCTTTAAGACATATAAAAAGCTCTTTACCTGACTTGCTTTTCAAAGATGGCTAGAAATACACACATTTTGTGCTGTTGTATGAAGCAACCACTCCCCCATTGTTGACTAGAAATGAGCTATAAGTGGGCTAATAACTTAGTAACTAGCAAAAAATCTGAACAAATGTGCACAGGTGGCTACATGCAGCTCTCGCTTTGATATTAAAACAAGCTCATCTAGTCACGACCGCTAATGCTATAAACACAGTCCAGTTCAAAGTGAATGGCACAGATCCATATGTGGCAATGGCTATTTGCATATAGGCCTACTGCAGCTCTGATTGGTTATGGCACATTGGTCTGTGTAGAGTACGGGCCTGAGTCGTGCCTGTCATTGCAATAGAATCCTACTCCAATGCGCTATGCCTACAAGAAAATGTATCTTACTTACTAAGCCTTGCATAGTTCATTTTGTTTCGGTTTGTTACATTGAAAGTGGCTAATATTACATTGATTCGAGCACCAATTCCCACAGTAGAGTGAAACGTTGATAGTGTCATTGCAATAGAATTCTACTCCAATGTGCTCTTGCTTCTCTGTGCTGGCTGATGTTTCTTCTGTGTCCGAGGGGAGCTGCGCAGCTTAGAGGGAACATTGATTGTCACCTATTGCCAGGGTTGGGGAGTAATGGATTACATGTAATTCATTGCAAGTAAGGGATCAAAAATATTAAACTTAACAGTAATCCGTTACGTTACCAGCTAAAATATTGTAATCAGATTACAGACACTTTTGCAAAACTAGATGATTACTTCAAGGATTACTTTTTTTATTCAGAAAGGATGTTTGTGGAAAAGAATCTTTGAAACTTCTGTTTTCTCAGTGACGTTCAAATCAGCATTGAATAAAGGCGCAAGTTTAAGTTTGTTCCACCTGAGTGAGTCTGACCACCAATCAGAGACCACTATGATGACACACCAAATGATGACCACCAATCAGAGACCACTATGATGACACACCAAATGATGACCACCAATCAGAGACCACTATGATGACACACCAAATGATGACCACCAATCAGAGACCACTATGATGACACACCAAATGATGACCACCAATCAGAGACCACTATGATGACACACCAAATGATGACCTCCAATCAGAGACCACTATGATGACACACCAAATGATGACCACCAATCAGAGACCACTAGGATTAAACACCAAATGTGTTTGATGGATCACGTTAAAAGAGCAGGAATAAGCTTCTGTAGGCTACAGTCCAAACTATGTCTTCCAATGGTGCAACTGCTGTCGGCATCCAAAAATTATCCAACTTGAATAAACGCTTCGAGGTAAGGATGACGGCGATATGAATATCACTTATTATTGATCTACATAGCGCATTGATGTGAATCACACTGCTGCTCTCTCATTTAGCTATTTGCACCTTACGGATTGTGGTTGTTGTGGATGGCTGTTCACAAATCTAAATGTGTATTTCAACTCAATAATAGTTGAATTCAAGAAGTTTAACCTGCCTATCAATCAAAAGTCAAACAGTGACCCTGTCCACCTCCCCTCCAGCTCCCCAGGCCACACACCCTCACGGCTGTCCCACCCCCACTCTTCTCACAGCACCTCTGTTGAGACAATCAGCGACCCCACCTCCGCCCCTGCTCCCTCTGGACTGATCCTCAACACCCCCCTTCCTCCCACCTCCCCACCTGGGCTGGCTTTCACCACCAACCAAGTGAAGAGAGAGCTGGAGAGACTACATCAGTGGAAAGTGGCGGGCCCTGATGGCATCAGCCCAAGGGTGCTTAGGATCTGTGCTGACCAACTGTGTGGAATACTCCAGCGATCCTTCAACCTTAGTCTGAGCCTAGAAAGGGCCCCTGTGCTGTGAAAAACATCGTCCCAGTGCCCAAGAAGGCACACCCCACTGTCCTGAATGACTTTAGACCTGTAGTAATATCCCACATCATGAAGACCCTGGAAAGGTTATTCCTCGCTCACCTCAGACCCCTGGTGTGTACATCAATGGACCCCCTGCAGTTCGCATATCAGCGCAACATCGGGGTGGATGATGCAATCATCTACCTTTTGCAGAGGGCCTACTCTCACCTGGACAACGCAGGTTGCACTGTGAGGTTTATGTTTTTTGACTTCTCCAGTGCCTTCAACACCATTCAGCCCCTGCTACTGGGTGAGAAGATGAAGAGGATGAAAGTGGAAGCACCCTTAGTCTCCTGGGTCACGGACTACCTGACAGGTAGGCCACAATTTGTTCGACTACAGAGCTGTGTGTCAGAACGGGCAGTGAGCAACACAGGGGCCCCCCATGGAACGGTCCTGTCCCCATTCCTGTTCACCCTCTACACCTCAGACTTCAGATATAACTCTGAAACATGCCACCTACAGAAGTTCTCGGATGACTCCGCAATTGTAGGGTGCATCAGGGGTGGGCAGGAGTAGGAGTACAGGAGCGCAATCAATGACTTTGTGTTGTGATGTGAGCACAACCACCGTCAGCTCAACATCAGCAAAACAAAGGAGATGGTGGTGGACTTCAGGAGAACCAAGGCCCAACTGACTGCAGTCCCTATACAGGGGATGGATGTGGAAATGGTTGGGTCATACAAGTTCCGGGGAGTCCATATGGACAACAGGCTGGAATGGGCTGGTAACACCGGGGCTCAGAGCCGACTCTACTTTCTGAGGAGGCTCAGGTCCTTCAACGTGTGCAGTAAACTACTGCATACCTTCTACCAGTCTATGGTGGCCAGTGCCATCTTTTTTGCAGTGGTTTGCTGGGGTGCCAACATGAAAGCCGGTGATGCTTCTCGGGTAAATAAGCTGATCAGGAAGGCTAGCTCTGTTCTGGGGATTAGCCTTGACACTCTAGAGGAGGTGGCAGAGAGTCGGATCCTGGCCAAACTGCTGGCCATCATGGACAACGTCACCCACCCTCTGCATGCCATGGTTATGACGCAGAGGAGCACCTTCAGTCACAGACTGATCCCACCACGGTGTGCCAGAGAGCGCTACAGGAGGCGGCTATTAGACTATTTAATGCCTCAACGGGGTGCTGTGCTGTCGGCAACATAGACCTGGAACTATTGGGGTGTTAGGACCTACAGTGGGGAGAACAAGTATTTGATACACTGCCGATTTTGTAGGTTTTCCTACTTACAAAGCATGTAGAGGTCTGTAATTTTTATCATAGGTACACTTCAACTGTGAGACAAACAACAAAAATCCAGAAAATCACATTGTATGATTTTTAAATAATTAATTTGCATTTTATTGCATGACATAAGTATTTGATCACCTACCAACCAGTAAGAATTCCGGCTCTCACCGACCTGTTAGTTAGTTTTTCTTTAAGAAGCCCTCCTGTTCTCCACTCATTACCTGTATTAACTGCACCTGTTTGAAGCGTTACCTGTATAAAAGACACCTGTCCACACACTCAATCAAACAAACTCCAACCTCTCCACAATACCCAAGACCAGAGAGCTGTGTAAGGACATCAGGGATAAAATTGTAGACCTGCACAAGGCTGGGATGGGCTACAGGACAATAGGCAAGCAGCTTGGTGAGAAGGCAACAACTGTTGGCGCAATTAATAGAAAATGGAAGAAGTTCAAGATGACGGTCAATCTCCCTCAGTCTGGGGCACCATGCAAGATCTCACCTCGTGGGGCATCAATGATCATGAGGAAGGTGAGAGATCAGCCCAGAACTACACGGCAGGACCTGGTCAATGACCTGAAGAGAGCTGGGACCACAGTCTCAAAGAAAACCATTAGTAACACACTACGCCGTTATGGATTAAAATCCTGCAGCGCACGCAAGGTCCCCCTGCTCAAGCCAGCGCATGTCCAGGCCCGTCTGAAGTTTGCCAATGACCATCTGGATGATCCAGAGGAGGAATGGGAGAAGGTCATGTGGTCTGATGAGACA
Organism: Thymallus thymallus; assembly: GCA_023634145.1. Lineage (NCBI taxonomy): Eukaryota > Metazoa > Chordata > Actinopteri > Salmoniformes > Salmonidae > Thymallus > Thymallus thymallus. Next base: position 39,129,519 of record CM042393.1, read on the forward strand.
AAAATAGAGCTTTTTGGTCTAAACTCCACTCGCCATGTTTGGAGGAAGAAGAAGGATGAGTACAACCCCAAGAACACCATCCCAACTGTGAAGCATGGAGGTGGAAACATAATTCTTTGGGGATGCTTTTCTGCAAAGGGGACAGGACGACTGCACCGTATTGAGGGGAGTATGGATGGGGCGATGTATCGCGAGATCTTGGCCAACAACCTACTTCCCTCAGTAAGAGCATTGAAGATGGGTCATGGCTGGGTCTTCCAGCATGACAACGACCCGAAACACACAGCCAGGGCAACTAAGGAGTGGCTCCGTAAGAAGCATCTCAAGGTCCTGGAGTGGCCTAGCCAGTCTCCAGACCTGAACCCAATAGAAAATCTTTGGAGGGAGCTGAAAGTCCGTATTGCCCAGCGACAGCCCCGAAACCTGAAGGATCTGTATGGAGGAGTGGGCCAAAATCCCTGCTGCAGTGTGTGCAAACCTGGTCAAGAACTACAGGAAACGTATGATCTCTGTAATTGCAAACAAAGGTTTCTGTACCAAATATTAAGTTCTGCTTTTCTGATGTATCAAATACTTATGTCATGCAATAAAATGCAAATTAATTACTTAAAAATCATACAATGTGATTTTCTGGATTTTTGTTTTAGATTCCGTCACTCACAGTAGAAGAGTACCTATGATAAAAATTACAGACTTCTACATGCTTTGTAAGTGGGAAAACCTGCAAAATCGTCAGTGTATCAAATACTTGTTCTCCCCACTGTAGTTTAACAATTAGGCATCCATTCGTGAGTAACTCTGGTCTGTTATCACTCATTCACTCAGGACTTATTTATTCACTCAGGTCTGTATACACATATTCATGTACAGTTGTTATATCATATCACGTGCAATATTGTAAGTAATTCTTAGACTTAACTTACGTAGTCATTCACTCAGGACTGCATATTAGTATCCTGTCAGTTGTATCTTTTTTCATTGCTTTTAGTATATTGAATGTGCAATACGTGCATTTATCTGTAATTAAACCCTGCCCACTAAGGACTGTATTTTAAGGGAATTACTATTATTATCCTAAATTATATCATACATACATTTAGCTATTTAAGTATCTCTTCCTGTCATTTACCTGTACAGTTAATGTAACCATGCAAATATTCACGTACCTGTAAATTGAACTGTATATTTACCTGTACAGTTAATTTAACCATGCAAAACATTCACTTAAATGTTCATTTAACCAGACTGTATATTAAGTAAACTATTATTACCCTCACTCATATCATACGCACATTTAGCTAAGTATTTCTCTGCCATCGACCTGTATAGTATAGTTAAACATGCACCATCCACCAATGTATAGTGTACATATTCAGCCATCCACCCATACTATGCAATGTCTTTTTATATATTTTTTTGCACTCCAGACTTCTTGTATTTTGATACTTTGTCATACTGATGCTCTATGTATCATGTATCGTGTATCTGTCTTTTGTGTATTTTCATTCTGTTATTTTTGTAGCTGCTATCTATCTATCTATCTATCTATCCATCCATCCATCCATCCATCCGCTCCAACTTTTGATAGGCTTAAAAAGGGACAATCTGTAGTTGCTACATCCGTTTTTGGACTTATAAGTTATATGTACAGGACCAGTCAAATGTTTGGACACACCTACTCATTCAAGGGTTTTTCAATGTAAAGATATAATTTAATCATATTATTATATGTAGAAAGCAATGGGTTAGAAGAAGCATCCATATATGGCCAGCTATGTAAACTTTAACATTGATTTATCCTGAAATAGATGTTGTTCAATCAGTAACATACATTTTGTCTTCTTCTAATGCCTCTTAAGGGGAAAGTAATCTAAAAGTAACTGAATGTAATCAGATTACATTACTGTGTTTGGGTAATCCAAAAGTTATGTTACTGATTACAATTTTGGACAGGTAACTTGTAATGGATTACATTTAGAAAGTAACCTTCCCAGCTCTGCCTATTGCAGCATATCAACAAAGTTACAATCAACTTTGAGCCTGTGTATCTAATGTGTAAAGGTACTATTTCTGCCTTATTACTATGAAAATATGTTGAATGCATACTAATGTTTATCTACAATCTGTCTGATATATTCTTATTAGCATACCCTATATACCTCAGATAAAAGCCAATCTGGTATTTGTGGCATTATCAACATGTTATACTGTATTGTGTTATATTGGGCCGGACACTCCTTTACTACAACATAGTATATTATAGACCAAAGAAATGGTACAGACCAGGACTAGACAACCCTGGTCATGTTCTTGATTTAACCAACATGGAAGACCAAGTGTGTTGAATTTAGACAATCACTGAACTTATCAATTAGCTCAGTTGGTCAGGTGTGGTGCAGGTTGGAGCAAAATCATGCAGTACCTGAGGCACTCCAGGAACAGGGTTGCCTGTATAGACAGTAGAAAGCTATCATAGACAGTAAGAGTTATTTGCACGTGAAAATGCACAAGTTCCATAAATTACGACAATTATTTTGTTTAATTGTTCAATATTTTAATTGATTTATGAGTTGGGGATTACCAAAATGTTGAAAATAACCACTCTGTTGTCAGACGGAGGAAGTGGTTTGGCTCAATGGTCATTGACCCCACACAACAAATACTTAATATTTGTAATCTAAAGAGTCAACGTTAACGAGGCAACATGAACTACAAACTTGACTCAAGACGTGCAAACCTAAAAAATAAAATGTTCTGTACCTGAGTTGAGGTAGTTGCCATGGTGTATGTGCCTCCTCCAGACTCCAGATGTCCTGTAGTGTCCTTGTCTGCAGCAAGAGTGGAATTTGGCTATGATGGAGGATTTTGTAAAGAGGGTGGTCTTTTTAGTAGTTACGCAAGTAACTGTCAGTTGACAAATGTTGTCATATCTTTCAATTATCAACCTGTAAGCATTTACCTTAGAAGAATATATTGCTTTCATAACCTATGGATCAGAATACTGATAGTTCTCAAGATTATGTTGACAATTATGTCAAGGTTATTTTTTAACTAGAAAAGAAAGGTTTCAATCAGAAATAATACATGCATACGCCAGATATAGTGCCTTCAAAAAGTATTCAAACCCATTTACTTTTTCCACATTTTGTTGTGTTACAAAGTAGGATTAAAATGGATTTAATTAAAATAAAATTGTCAACGATCTACACAAACTATCCTGTCAAAGTGGTAAAAAAATTTAAACATTTGTACAAAAATAATAATGACAAATAAAACACATATATATCTTGATTACATAAGTATCCAACCCCCTGAGTCAGCTACACAGCTATGTGTCTTTCTGGGCAAGCCTTGTTCACATTGCCAGTTTGAAATTACTCAAATAATTTTTTGGGGCATATCTGAATCTAGCCTGTTATATTTCACCCCAAAAGCACATGGAATCGGATATTTCAAGACATTTCAAGCCACAAGTCGGATACAAATGTGATTCCTGGCCGTGTGACTTGTGTCTGAACGATCTAATCTGATTTATTTGCCCAGAAGTGGTTTTTAGACGGTTATTTGGGACATCTTGCTTCTCGCTAGCTACTCTGTTTACAGTTTGATCAAGAACATGTGGTAGCTAACTAGCTCGTTTTGAAAGTTAAATTATTCTATCATTTGAGGCTTTAAAAGTGATCTTACACTATGGTTTTGAACATTTAAAGCAACTGAGAAACGTCCATGGCAAGCATTGTTCACCTTAGCATGCTACATTACTTCTGAGTGATAGGAAGCTCAAGCACCACCACCAATCAGCCTATACCACTGCACACACACACCCGTCATTACTATGACAACTAGCATAGCCATGACAGCAAATGATTGCTATCTGAACACACACAAATCCGATTTTGTAACGTATAACTCCAAAACGGATTTGAGCAGTGTGACAAAGCTTAAGCTTAAGAGCTATCCACTCCTGGATTGTGCAACATTTTCCCATTATTCTTTTCAAAAATCTTAAAGCTCTGTCAAATTAGTTGATGATCATTGATCAACCATATTCAGGTCTTGCCATAGATTTTCAAGCAGATTTCATTGTTTGTATGTTAGTTTCCATTGTGTGAGCTGACACGTACGTTACGGGTTGCTCCATTCATTTGTTGTTTTCTCCGTTCACATTCTAATAAACATGTTGAACGTTGATCGCGCTGTGCTTTGCTCCTATAATCCGGGACACCTATGCTTGAAAATATGTGGTACTCAGTAATCTGGTAGAATGGATTGGCCCCAAACATAACACTTTGTATTCAGGAAAAAAGTGAATTGCTTTAGTGCCTTGTTGCAAACATGATGCATGTTATAGAATATTTATATTCTGTACAGGCTTCTTTCTTTTCACTCTGTCAATTAGGATAGTATTGTGGAGTAACTACAGTGTTGTTGATCCATCCTCAGTTTTATCCTTTCACCGACATTAAACTCTAACTGTGAAATCCCTGAGCGGTTTCCTTCCTCTCTGGCAACTGAGTTAGGAAGGACGCCTGTATCTTTTTAGAGACTGGGTGTGTTGACCATCCGAAGTGTAATTAATAACTTCACCCATCTACCAATAGGTTCCCTTCTTTATGAGGCATTGGAAAACCTCCCTGGTCTTTGTGGTTAGACAGATAGGTACTTGATCCCCGAGGGGAAATTTCTTTGTCAAGCAGCTACGAAAAAACACAGGGCTGTCACCAGAGGGTGCATAGAGGGACCAAGACGCAGCGCAGGGATAGGAGTTCCACATAATTTATTATACTATGTAATATATATTTACTATGTATAATAAAACACAAATGACGAACTACAGAACAAACAGACACGAACAAACAAACATCAAAAACGTACAAAATCAAACACGATCATGAAACATAACGTAGCACACTTACTGTCACCGTGACTGCGAAATATACGCTATAACGATAACGACCCACATCCCCGGTGTGGAACATACAAACCTATGTAGATGGGATTACAAAAAAATGGTAACTGTAATCCATTACGTTACCAGCTAAAATATTGTAATCGGATTACAGATACTTTTGAAAAACTAGATGATTACTTTGAGGATTACTTTTTAATTCAGAAAGGATGTTTGCAGAAAAAATCTTTGACACTTCTGACCATAAATCAGAGACCACTATGATGGATCTCGGGAAAAGAGCAGGAATAAGCTTCTGTAGGCTACATTCCAAGCTATTTCTTCCAATTGTGCGACTGCTGTCGGCATCCAAAGATTATCCAATTTGAATAAACGCTTCGAGGTAAGGATGACGGCGATACGGATATCACTTATTATTGATCTACATAGAGCATTGATGTGAATCACACTGCTGCTCTCTCATTTAGCTATTTGCACCTTACGGATTGTGGTTGTTGTGGATGGCTGTTCACAAATCTAAATGTGTATTTCAACTCAATAATGGTTGAATTCAAGAAGTTTAAGCTGCCTATCAATCATTGTTTTTGAAACCAGTGGACAACCAGTGAAAAGTGTGCTCTTGCAACATCTACATAGTGAGGATCCAACGTTTGATAGACTTAAAGGGGCAATCTGTAGTTGCTACATCCATTTTTAAACAAATCAAAATATATATTCTTCAAAGTAGCCACCCTTTGCCTTGAGGACAGCTTTGCACATTCTTGGCAAAGCATGCCATTCCATGAGCGCAGCATTTATTTTTCGACTTGAATCAATGAGCCCAATCAGTCGTCCATGACAACAAAATCATTAACAACAGAGTAAGGCTGGCTAATAAGTCCTTAGTTTTGGGGTCATGCTCAGGTAAAACAATTTTGCCTCTTATAGACTTTGGTTTTTAATGTAAAGATACAATTTAATCGCATTATATGTAGTGAAATGGGTTAGAAGAAGCCTACATAACCAACCCATAAAGTTAAATTGAACATCCATATATGGCCAGCTATGTAAACTTTAACATTGATTTATCCTGCAATAGATGTTATTCAATTGGTAAGATACATGTTTGTCTTCTTCTAATGTCTTTTAAGGGGAAAGTAATCTAAAAGTAATGGAATGTAATCAGATTACGTTACTGAGTTTGGGTAATCCAAAAGTTATGTTACTGATTACAATTTTGGACAGGTAACTTGTAACTGTAACGGGTTACATTTAGAAAGTAACCTACCCAACCCTGGAGGGACCTTGCAGAAAATTGTATGTGTGGGATATAGAGATGTGGTAGTCATACAAAAATCATGTTAAACACTATTATTGCAGTCCATGCAACTTATTATGTGACTTGTTAAGCATATTTGTACTCCTGAACTTATAAAGTCTTGCCATAATAAACAAATGGTTTGATTACTTCCTGACTCAAGGCATTTCAGCTTTGCATTATTTAATACATTTGTAAAACATTTGAAAAACTTAATTACACTTTGACATTATGGGTAATTCTGTGTAGGCCAGTGACAAATAAAACCTCAATATAATGCATTTTTTATTCAGACTGTAACACAACAAAATGTGGAAAAAGTCCACTCATTGACCTGTATACAGCATGTGTCCACTATTTGCCTTCTCTGGAGAGTTCCAATGTAGTCACCTGATGGCGCACAACATGCTATGATTGTTCAGAAGTGAGCAGACCAATATGATTGTAACATCAGGGGGAGTTGAGGGGCAAAGAGCCTTCTGATAGTAGTGTTGACTCGGGAGTGTTGACTGACTTTGGTAGGAAACAGACACGCACTTACATTCGTTCGTTCGTCCGTCCGTCCGTCCGTCCGTCCGTCCGTCACGTGCATATATAAGTGTGTATGTGTATTATTTGCAAGGTCTAATGACCTTTGACCACTCAGGGATTCTGGTTAAGCCACAGTATCCCCCATTTGGCTGAGAGGGAACACCTCCACCCCTCCCGGACTGTACTCTATCTTTAACTAAGGACAGTTCCCCCAAATAGGTGAGCAAACACAAGTCCTAAGGTCTCAGGACAAAGGTACTCATCATGCAACAGAAAGACATCCTCTACACTTGCACTCATACTTCCTAGCGAACCCTCCATTTACCTCAGCTTATCACAGTGTTAAAGAGGCTTTTTCGGAATGTTTGCCTCTGGGTTCTTGAGCCAAAAGGGCTCCCCTAAAATCCTAAATGAATAGATATATTGTCTGGAAATTACTTGGACAGAAAGGGGCACACCTCCCCACGCCCATGTACAAAATAATATATAATTTGTCTAAAAGGATTTGTGAGCTTCATGAGTTAAGAAATTCAATATATGCACAGTGTTGGGGAGTAAGTGATTACATGTAATCTGATTACAAAAAAACCCGAACTGTAATCAGTTACGTTACCAGAAAAATCTCAAATAAAATTCAGCATTGAAAAAAGGCACAAGTATAAGTTTGTTCCACCTGAGCGAGTCTGACCACCAATCAGAGACCACTATGATGACACACCAAATGATGACCACCAATCAGAGACCACTATGATGACACACCAAATGCATTTGATTAATCCTTTTTAACTTCTTCTAATTGTTAATGTTCTAAATGACTATTGTAGCTGGAAACGGCTGATTTTAATGGAATGTCTACATAGGCGTACAGAGGCCCATTATCATTTTAAAAGGCTAATTGATCATTAGAAAACTCTTTGTAAATTACTGTATGCTAGCACAGCTGACAACTGATTACAATAAAACGGGCCTTCTTTAGACTAGTTGAGTATCTGGAGCATCAGCATTTGTGGGTTCGATTACAGGCTCAAAATGGCCAGAAACAAATAACTTTCTTCTGAAACTCGTCAGTCTATTCTTGTTCTGATTAATGAAGTTTATTCCATGCGAGAAATTGCCAAGAAACTGAAGATCTCGTACAACGCTGCAATAGTCATTTAAAACATCAACAATGTCTACACTGTATTTCTGATCAATTTGATGTTATTTTATTTATTCCTTACTTAGATGTATGTGTATTTGGGTATATGTTGTGAAACTTTTAGATATTACTTGTTAGATATTACTGCACTGTCGGAGCTAGAAGCACAAGCATTTCACTACAAACATTTAATGAAATACCTACAAAAGTGTAAACTGTAGCCATTTACTTCCCTTTATAGTTTATTTTCCTAAGCCTGACCAAATGCTGCATTTTTGTGTCAGCAATTAGACATTGTTCCTCAAGATTCCGTTTTAGGACCACTATTGTTTTCACTATATATTTTACCTCTTGGTGATGTCATTCGAAAACACAATGTTAACTTCCATTGCTATGTGGATGACACACAGCTGTACATCTCGATGAAAATTGCCTACCCTGGAACCCTTTGTTTCAGACATAAGGAAGTGGAGGCGGCAATTTTTTTACTTTTAAACTCAGACAAAGCAGAGATGCTAGTTCTAGGTCCCAAGAAACAAAGAGATCTTCTGTTGGATCTGACAATTAATCTTGATGGTTGTACAGTCGTCCCTCAAAAAACTGTGAAGGACCTCTGCGTTTCTCTGAACCCTGATCTCTCTTTTGATGAACATATCAATAATATTTCAAAGACAGATTTTTTCCATCTTCATAACATTGCAAAAATCTGAAATCTTTTGTCCAAAAATGCAGAAAAGATAATCCATGCTTTTGTCATTTCTAGATTAGATTACTGCAATTCTCTACTCTCCGGCTACCCGGATAAAGCACTAAATACATTTCAGTTAGTGCTAAACACGGCTGCTAGAATCTTGACTAGAACTAAAAGATTTGATCATATTACTCCCGTGCTAGCCTCTCTACACCGGCTTCCTGTTAAGGCTAGGGTTGATTTCAAGGTTTTACTGCTAACCTACAAAGCATTACATGGGCTTGCTCCTACCTATCTCTCATATTTGGTCCTGCCGTACGTAACTACACGTACGCTACAGTCACAAGACGTAGGCCTCCTTATTGTCCCTTGAATTTCTGAGCAAACAGCTGGACGCAGGGCTTTCTCCTATAGAGCAAAATTTTTAACTTGGTCTCGACCTTTAAGTTTTTACTAAAAACTCATCTCTTCAGTAGGTCCTATGATTGAGTGTAGGCTGGCCCAGGGGTGCAAGGGTGAACGGCAAGGCACTGGAGCGACGAACCACCCTTGCTGTCTCTGCCTGGCTGGTTCCCGTCTCTCTATTGGGATTCTCTGCCTCTGACCCTATTACGGAGGCTGAGTCACTGGCTTACTGGTGCTTTCCATGCCGTCCCTAGGAGGGGTACGTCACTTGAGTCACTGACGTGATCTTCCTGTCCGGTTTGTCGCACCCTTGGGCTTGTGCAGTGGAAAGGATCTTCGGGGGCTATACTCAGCCTTTTCTCAGGGTAGTAGGTTGGTGGTCTGTTGATATCCCTTTCATTGTGTTGGGGCTCTGCTTTGGCAGAATGGGTGGGGTTATATCCTGCCTGGTTGGCCCTGTCCGGGGGTATTGTCGGACGGGGCCACAGTGCCTCCCGACCCCCCAGTCTCAGCCTCCAGTATATATGCTGAAATAGTGGGTCAGTTTATTTAATTTTGATTTCTTCACTATTATTCTACAATGTAGAAAATATAATGAAAAACCCTGGAATGAGTAGGAGTGTCCAAACTTTTGACTGGTGCTGTACAGCCTAAGACTGCATGATGCGACTAATGATGATTTGAAGTTGCATGGAAGGCATTACAAATTACAAACAATTACAAAGGCTGCACACTTAATCAGTCTCCCGTTCACAATTTGACATGTACTTGACAGCATGGCTGTCTGATGGGTGAGAATACTATCTCCATAGACAAACATTGGCAGTAGAATGGCTTTACTGAAGAGCCACTGGAACATGGTTCGAGAGCCCATAGTCTACATAGCCTAGTGAAACGTGTTCTTATAAGCCCAGTCATTGTGCAGTCGCGTGTGAAAACAAAGTTTTGACTGGCCACTTTTTAAAAGAGGATCCCAGCTTTTCTCGTGCTGCTATATTTATTGCCCAATGCTTAAAATTAATCACATTAATCCGCTTTACAACCAGTGTAGCCTACCTGGCATATTAAAAATGTAACTGCGGAAAGCGCTTCCTCCATTCGCTTTTGGAGTTCAGGCTATGGATGACACGTTTTTTTTAAATCAGAAATAATTCCACACATACAATACATGACCAAAAGTTTGTGGACATGCCCATCTCATTCCAAAATGATGGGCATTAGTATGGAGTTGGTCCCCCCTTTGCTGCTATAACAGCCTCCACTTTTTTGGGAAGGCTTTCCACTGGATGTTGGAACATTGCTGTGGGGACTTGCTTCCATTCAGCCACAAGAGCATTAGTGAGGTGTTCCAAATCATCCCAAATGTGTTTGAAGGGGTTGAGGTCAGGGCTCTGTGCAGGCCAGTCAAGTTCTTCCACACCGATCTCGACAAACCATTTCTGTATGGACCTTGTCTTGTGCACGGAAACACTGTCATGCTGAAACAGGAATGGGCCTTCCCCAAACTGTTGCCACAAAAGTTGGAAGCACAGAATCGTCTACAGTACAGTACCTCTACACTATGAGGTTGGAATAATACAGTGATGTGAAAATTATGATAATGCCCTTTTAGTGTAAGAGCTGTTTGAAAAGAAACGTTTTGGTGGGATGGAGTTTTGGCCTGCCTGGTGACATCACCAGGTGGTAAATTAGTTAATAGACCAATAAGAGAGTTCCAAACCTCTCTGCCAATAACAGGTCGTTTTAAGTTTTCCCCTCCCCACTCAGACCACTACCAGACAGTGGTCTCCCCACTTGCTTGAGAAAATGTTCTTTGCTAAGAAGCTGTTTTTGTTTTCTTTTTGACCATTTTAATTACAAACAATCACAGTAATGTACTTAATTGTTACCCAGAAATGAATTGATGTTGTGATAAAAACGGCTGCATTGGACTTTAAACTTCATCAAACGTAGCTAGTGGCAATACATTTGACTACTTTAATGCAGCTTGAAGTGGACTATTTTAGGAAGCTGGAGGAAGCTTGTAGATGCCTTCTCTGAGGCCGAATGATGATGGTAATTAATAATAGTAATAACCTCGGACTTACTTACTTGTTTCTATGGGACTCATTCAACTACCACAAGGTAGTACTGTAGTTACTAATTGTGTAGAATTTTTTAAGTAAGTATAATTAGGACACACCCCTTAGGCCTACAAGAAATAACCCATTGGTACCATAGCATTTTCTATTAAATACCAGGCACATCTTTGTTTTACTCGTCTTATAAATTAATATATTATTTCTACAACTTATCAGCATATGTTCCCTCTGTTGGTGATGCTTATGCATTATGGGTAACCAAAAGATTACGTGTAACTAAAATGTAATGAAATTGGAAACAATTAAATATATATGTAACATTTATTTAAACAATAATGTATGTTGATGCTAATGATAACAATAGCCTAATATATTCAATATGCTGTAAACTATTGTTTTTTAACAGTTTCACTCAGTTTATTCTAATCTACCTATTAGGACACACCCCTTACTATTGTCATTGGTTGCTCTAATTGCACTGTTTGTCTACATAACCTGGTTCAAGCATTCATAACATAACATTACATTGAAATGTTTGGGGTCACTTAGAAATGTCATTTTTTTGTCCATTAAAATAACATAAAATGTATCAGAAATACAGTGTAGTAGGCGTACAGAGGCCGATTATCAGCAACCTTCACTCCTGTGTTCCAATGGCATGTTGTGTTAGCTAAACCAAGTTTATCATTTTAAAAGGCTAATTGATCATTAGAAAACCCTTTTGCAATTATGTTAGCACAGCTGAAAACTGTGGGTTTGATTACAGATTTCTTTTGAAACTAGTCAGTCTATTCTTTTTCTGAGAAATGAAGGCTATTCCATGCGAGAAATTGCCAAGAAACTGAAGATCTCATACAATGCTGTGTACTACTCCCTTCACAGAACAGTGCAAACTGGCTCTAACCAGAATAGAAAGAGGAGTGGGAGGCCCCGGTGCACAACTGAGCAAGAGGACAAGTACATTAGTGTCTAGTTTGAAAAACAGACGCCTCACAAGTCCTCAACTGGCAGTTTCATTAAATAGTGCCCGCAAAACACCAGTCCCAACGTCAACAGTGAAGAGGCGACTCCGGGATGCTGGCCTTCTAGTTTAAATTATTAGCAAGCAAGCTACAAGTTATGCCAAATAACAGACAATATCTTATACAGTGGCACTTGTGTTAGAATGTCAAGAATGCAAACGGCTCTGTGGGGGGTGTATTTATCTAAACAGCTGATCAGGGATACCGCTGTTGTAACTAGTTCTACTGTTCTAAATTGTAAGGGTTGATGCACAAGTTATACATAATTTTGAAGCTTAGAATCTCATTGTTTCAACAATATATAGAGCTAAAATGTATGTCAGGGTGATTGTGACTGATAATGATGGAGCAAGTCACATTCTGAGTTTGCTGCTCTCTTCCCATAGAGTTTGGTTGCCAAACCATTATTGTTTCCTTGAATCTGAATGTTGGGGTTAAAGAGTCCGCAACATGTCAATGGCCTTGGGGTCGGAATAAGAGCTGGGACCACGCTTCACTCGGAAACTCAGATCATTACAGAAGGGGACTTTTGACTCCAAGTTTGGGGAATATGAGTGGGTTCTCAAGGTGAGTTGCTCAGACCTGATTTGACCAAAAGCACGTAGAACAGTATACCTTTGGGAGTAAAGATGTGCTGCTAAGTTAATAGTTCTCGGCAACCCATAACCAAATAATGGCTGATATCAGTCTCAGTTGTGTAGTGGAGGGTAAATGCTATTTGCATGAGCGTTTTTTACGACTACATTACTGGTTAAGATATTGGACTAGGGTGAGTGGTAGAATCAGAGCACATCCTCTTTGGTAGCTAAATAATTGCTACATTTTCTTTGACACTTTTCAGCGACATGAAAAAGGCGTCTGCAGAAGCAGGTTCAACCTTTTGAGTGAAACGTACAGACCTTCCCACGACCATCTACATGAGACATTTGCTACTTTGCATAGCAGTTTGTCATATTTTGTCCAGTCAAGAATTACGGTTGTATCGTGCACCTAACTTTGGCCATTCAAGTTTCTTGAGTGACAAGAAGATGCCCCCAATTCTCCTGCTAATTGGGCAACTTTTGCAAAGGTTTTGTTGTCTGAGTGAGAGAAATGCTGTACATTAAGAGGACGTATGTCATTTTAGGCGAATATTTAAAAAACGGGTCCGATCCTTAAGAGGTTAATCATGTGCGGGCCGGGGATGCAGTGTTCCAAACAAAACTATGTGTGTTTGCTCTAGTTCCTCAATGGCACAGTTACGAGATAAACATAAATAAAATACACCTTATAGTTGACTTCTTTGAGTCATAAAAGTGCATTGAAATGACTTAGTAACAGTGCACACTTACTTTGGAGAGGTGTTTGGCCACTTGGAGACACCAGATAGTCCTCTCTATCAAACTGTAACAATCAGCTTGGATCTCAAACCATGCTACAATATTAAAGTTCAAATAAATACTGTGTTCCTATGAGACCAAAGCAAGACACACAATGAATCAAGTGAGCAAAATAAGCTCGAATGGATACTTTGACATTTTTCAATCTGGTTTCCGATCGCGTCACAGCACAGAGACAGCGCTCATAAAGATAATAAACGATATTCGCTTAAATTCTGATAAAGGCAGATGATCAGTACTGGTACTACTGGACCTCAGTGCTGCATTTGACACTTTCGATCACAACATACTTCTTGACAGGCTGGAAAACTGGGTGGGGCTTTCTGGGATAGTCCTAAAATGGTTCAGGTCATATTTAGAAGCGAGAGGTTATTATGTGAGTATAGGTGACCATAAGTCTGAGTGGACATCCATGACATGCGGAGTTCCTCAAGGCTCAATTCTTGCGCCACTCCTATTCAACCTGTACATGCTCCCAATGAGCCAAATAATGAAAAAGAACCAAATCTCTTACCACAGCTATGCAGACGACACACAGATCTACTTAGCCCTATCGCCTAACGATTACAGCCCCATTGACTCCCTGTTCCAATGCATTGATGAAGTAAACAGTTGGATGTGCCAAAACCTTCTTCAGTTAAACAAAGATAAAACTGAAGTCATTGCGTTTGGAAACAAAGCTGAAGTTCTCAAGGTGAACGCATACCTTCACTCTAGGGGTCAAATAACTAAAAATCAAGTCAGGAATCTCGGTGTGTCTCTAGAGTCAGACCTTAGCTTCAGTAGTCATGTCAAAGCAATAACTAAATCAGCATATTATCATCTGAAAAATATTGCAAGAATTAGATGCTTTGTTTCCAGTCAAGACTTAGAGAAACTTGTGCATGCTTTCATCACCAGCAGGGTGGATTATTGTAATGGACTCCTCACTGGCCTTCCCAAAAAGACCATAAGACAGTTGCAGCTCATACAGAACACTGCTGCCAGGATTCTGAGCAGAACCAGACAATATGAACACATCACACCAGTCCTCAGGTCTTTACACTGGTTCCCAGTTACATTAATGATTGATTTTAAAGTATTATTACTGGTATATAAATCATTTAATGGCCTAGGACCTCAATACATTGCAGATATGCTCACTGAATATAAACCCAACAGATCACTCAGATCATTAGGATCACATCAGCTAGAAATACCAAGGGTTCAATCAAAGCAAGGAGAGTCTGCTTTTAGCTACTATGCCAGCCGCAGCTGGAACCAGCTTCCAGAAGAGATCAGATGTGCTCCTACAGTAATCACTTTCAAATCCAGACTCTAAACACATCTGTTTAGCTCTGCATTTACTGAATGAGCTCTGTGCCACTGTTCGTCCCACTGTTTGTACTGGATTTTATTTAATTTTTTAAATTCTAAACTGTTTTGGTTGTTCTTGTTTCTTTTGATTATCTTAATTTCTTCTATGTAAAGCACTTTGAATTGCCATTGTGTATGAAATGTGCTATATAAATAAACTTGCCTTGCCTTGCCTATACAGTTTCAATCCACAGAATCGGTTAACTAAACCAAAAATACAGTTCAGAAAGTCCAAATCCCAAATAGAAACCTGGTCCCGACTGAGTCCGAACACTCCTTGGCGACAACAACACCAGGCTCCAGAGCACCGAAGCTGTAAAACGGGAAATGACAAAAAAATTTAGACATTACAACCTTGCACAACATACTGTACATAAATTCACTCTCAAGTTTAGATAAGAAGAATACCCTCATACAATGCAATGAAAATTACATTCACCTGAAGTGCTGGTACTGCTTGATCTGTAGCAGCGGCCTGAAGTACGGAATCAGGTGGTGTTCTGGAAAATACAGAAATAATTTGAGATCAATAAAAGTAGTGCCAATCATGTTGGAGGTCAATGAAATAATCAAAACGTATTGTTTATGCTTTACATACCAAGTGTTGTCATCGATTCCTTGTAGAGACGCCACACCGCTGCTTTTGTCACATGGGACGGCAGCAGCCCTGGGTGGTGTCCTGGTAATACTATTGTATTATCCAAAGTGTTTGTGTCCTGGGTGGTGTCCTGGTAATACTATTGTATTATCCAAAGTGCTTGTGTCCTGGGTGGTGTCCTGGTAATACTATTGTATTATCCTCTGCGTAGTTGTTGATGAAGTTAACCACTCGCTGCAACCAAATACAAATATTTTAGCATTATTATACAATAGATAGCGTCAGACACACCTGGCTAACTTGATGGGTCGTCAGCTACCTACCGTCAGCTAACATTAGGCTATAACTAGCCATTCTGAGATATCACTACACACAGATCCCACACATAATGTTAGCTAGCAAGCCAGCCATCTAACGTCAGCTAGCTAGCTAACAGTATGCATTAACGTGGGGTCTTTGGTTTAGACATGTAGTTAGTCAGATAGCTAAATAATGAACAATAACCCCAATCCATAGACTACTAGCAATACACACTGATTATCATAGCTAGCTTAAGCTAACCAAATAGGTTCAATGTTAGCTAGCTAACCCCTTGACTTTTTCCCCATTTTGTTTTTCCTCATCAATCTACACACAATACCACATAATGACAAAAAAAAAACAAGCAATGAGGTCGAAGGCATTGTCCATAGAGCTCCGAGGCAGGATTGTGTTGAGGCACAGATTTGGGGAAGGGTACCAAAAATGTCTGCAGCATTGAAGGTCCCCAAGAACACAGTGGCCTCCATCGTTCTTAAATGGAAGAAGTTTGGAACCACCAAGACTCTTCCTAGAGCTTGCTGCCGGGCCAAAATTAGCTATCGAGGGGAGAAAGGCCATGAACACAGAGGTGACCAAGAACCCAATGGTCACTGACAGAGCACCAGAGTATCTCTGTGGAGATGGGAGAACCTTCCAGAAGGACAACCATCTCTGCAGCTCTCCACCAATCAGGCCTTTATGGTAGAGTGGCCAGGCGGAAGCCACTCCTCAGTTAAAGGCACGACAGCCCACTTAGAGTTTGCCAAAAGGCTCCTAAAGGACTCTCAGACCATGAAAAACAAGATTCTCTGGCCTGATGAAACCAAGATTGAATTATTTGGCCTGAATGGCAAGCGTCAAGGCTGGAGAAGCATGGTGGTGGCAGGGACTGGGAGACTAGTCAGGATCGAGGGAAAGATGAACGGAGCAAAGTACATATTTGATGAAAACCTGCTCCAGAGAACTGTACACTACTCTGGAAAAGCTGTACGTAATTTCTGTGTGTTTTTAGACGGTGTGAGGGAAAATGTTATCTTTGCTTTTCTAATAACCAATTCGACTGGGTTCATGCGAGTGACTGATTGATCGTGCCTGGGAGGAATCCTCACTATCAGTATAAGAAATTTGGAGATAGATAGATAGATAGATAGATAGATAGATAGATAGATAGATAGATAGATAGATAGATAGATAGATAGATAGATAGATAGATAGATAGATAGATAGATAGATAGATAGATAGATAGATAGATAGATAGATAGATAGATAGATAGATACTTTGTTGATCCCCCGGGGGGAAATTTCATTGTCAAGCAGCTACAACAAAACACAGGGCAGGTGCAAAATGCCACAACGAAAGTACACAAAAGACAGATACACGGTACATGATACATAGAGCGGCAGTATGAAAAAGTATAGAAATACAAGATATCTGGAGTGCAAAAAAAAAAAAAAAAACATTGCATAGTATGGGTGGTTGGCTGAATATGTACACTATACATTGGTGGATGTTGGATGGTTAACTATACTATACAGGTTGATGGCAGAGAAATACTTCAGTAGCTAAAAATGCGTATGATATGAGCGAGGGTAATAATAGTTTACTTAATAGACAGACTGGGTAAATGAACAGGTAAGTGAACATTTTGCATGGTTAAATTAGCTGTACAGTTAGGTATACAGTTATATTTACAGATAAGTGAATACTTGCATGGTTACACAAACTGTACAGGTAAATGACAGGAAGAGATACTTTAATAGCTAAATGTGTGTATGATATCATTTGGGGGTAATAATAGTAATTCCCTTAAAATACAGTCCTTAGTGCGCAGGGTTTAATTACAGACAACTGCACGTATTGCACATTCAATATACTAAAAGCAATGAGAAAAGGTGCAACTGGCAGGATACTAATATGCATTCCTGAGTGAATGCCTACGTAAGTTAAGTCCAATAATTACTTACAATATTGCATGTGATATGATATAACAACTGTACATGAGTATGTATATACAGACCTGTATGAATAAATAGGTCCTGAGTGGATGAGTGCTGACGGACCAGAGTTACTCACGGATGGATGCATAATTGTTAAACTAGGTCCTAGCACCCCAACAGTTCCAGTTCTATGTTGCCGACGGCACGGCACCCCGGTGAGGCATTATATAGTCTAATAGCCGCAGGCAGGAAGGACCTCCTGTAGCGCTCTCTGGCACACCGTGGTGGGATCAGTCTGTGACTGAAAGTGCTCCTCTGCGTCATAACCATAGCGTGCAGAGGGTGGGTGACGTTGTCCATGATGGCCAGCAGTTTGGCCAGGATCCGTCTCTCCGCCACCTCCTCTAGAGTGTCAAGGCTCATCCCCAGGACAGAGCTAGCCTTCCTGATCAGCTTATTTACCCGAGAAGCATCACCGGCTTTGATGTTTGCTCCTGCACACGTTGAAGGACCTGAGCCTCCTCAGAAAGTAGAGTCGGCTCTGGCCCTTTTTGTACAGGGCCCCGGTGTTACCGGCCCATTCCAGCCTGTTGTCCATATGGACACCCAGGAACTTGTATGACCCAACCATTTCACATCCATCCCCTGTATAGGGACTGCAGTCAGTTGTGCCTTGGTTCTCCTGAAGTCCACCACCATCTCCTTTGTTTTGCTGATGTTGAGCTGAAGGTGGTTCTGCTTACACCACAACACAAAGTCACTGATTGTGCTCCTGTACTCTTCCTCCTGCCCACCGCTGATGCACCCTACAATAGCAGAGTCATCCGAGAACTTCTGTAGGTGGCATGTTTCAGAGTTATATCTGACGTCTGAGGTGTAGAGGGTGAACAGGAAGGGGGACAGGACCGTTCCCTGGGGGGCCCCTGTGTTGCTAACTGCCCGTTCTGACACACAGCTCTGTAGTTGCACAAATTGTGGCCTACCGGTCAGGTAGTCCGTGACCCAGGAGACTAAGGGTGCTTCCACTTTCATCCTCCTCATCTTCTCACCCAGTAGCAGGGGCTGAATGGTACTGAAGGCACTGGAGAAGTAGGCCCTCTGCAGAAGGTAGATGATTGCATCATCCACCCCGATGTTGCGCTGGTATGCAAACTGCAGGAGGTCCATTGATGAACACACCAGGGGTCTGAGGTGAGCGAGGACTAACCTTTCCAGGGTCTTCATGATGTGGGATGTTAGCGCTACAGGTCTGAAGTCATTCAGGACAGTGGGGTGTGCCTCCTTGGGTACTGGGACGAGGCAGGATGTTTTCCACAGCACAGGGACCCTTTCTAGGCTCAGGCTAAGGTTGAAAAGACGCTGGAGTATTCCACACAGTTGGTCAGCACAGACCCTCAGCACCCTTGGGCTGATGCCATCAGGGCCCGCCGCTTTCCACTGATGTAGTCTCTCCAGCTCTCTCTTCACTTGGTTGGTGGTGAAAGCCAGCCCAGGTGGAGAGGTGGGGGGGAAGTGGGGTGTTGAGGATCAGTCCAGGGGGAGCAGGGGCGGAGGTGGGGTCACTGATTGTCTCAGCAGAGGTGCTGTGAGCAAAGTGGGGGTGGGACAGCCGTGAGGGTGTGTGGTCTGGTGAGCTGGAGGGGAGGTGGACAGGGCCAGTATCAAACCTGTAAAAAAATTGGTTCAGCTCATTGGCTCTGTCCTGGGTCCCCTCCGTCTGCCCACTGTTTGACTTTTTGAAGCCAGTGATATTTCTCATACCCTTCCACACCTCTCTCAAATTTATATAGTCTGTTATGCAGTCAGTGAGTCCATCGATGTCCTCCCCATGAGCCTCACAGAGCACATCCCAGTCTGTTGTTTCAAAACAGTCCTGTAGGGCCTCATTCGCCTCCGGGGACCATCTCCTAATAGTCCTGGTGGTTGCAGGCTGCTGTTGGACCAAAGGCCTGTAGAGTGGGGTGAGGTGGACAAGGTTGTGATCCGATCTACCGAGGGGAGGGAGTGCAGTGGAGTTGTATGCATCCTTCACATTAGCATATAACAAGTCCAGAGTTTTATTATTCCTGGTTGGGCACTTCACGAACTGTTTGAACGTGGGCAGCGTTGAAGAGAGAGATGCATGGTTAAAATCCCCCGAAATGGCAAAGAAAGCACTGGGATGCGCTGTCTGTAACCTCGCAATAACAGCAATGGCCGCCGTGAATTCCCTCGGTAAATAGTAGGGTCTCAGGCTAACGGCTAACAGCTCAATGTCCGGGCTACAAAACTCTTCCTTAAGAGTAATGTGGTTCGGATGACACCATCTGTTGTTAACTAATAAAGCCAGCCCACCACCCTTACTCTTACCGGAAGAGACGCGATCCCTGTCCGCTCTGATGGTCTGGAAACCGTCGATAGTGACGTTCTGTATGGGGATGTTATCGTTCAGTCTCAGAAAAAAACATTAGGCTCGTTTCCCGATAAATCCTTTGTCCACGAACAAGTCCCTCCAACTCATCTATCTTGTTATGTAGAGACCTCACATTGCCCATAATAATAGATGGTATAGCCGGCTTGTACTTGAACCTCCTCCGCTTTGCCTTACATTTCTATCCCGCCCTACGTCCCCGGCGTTGCCTTTTCAATTCATCTGGAATATCAAACTTTTCCCTGGGGAGCAGCAGCGCTGCGTGGGCTAAATCCAGGAGCTGGGCTCTGTTGTAAACAATAACAGTTGACGACTCCTGTCGACGTTCAGCTGCGATAAAATCCATAAAATCCATAGTCCTGAACTATTATAGTTCAACTGTAGCAAAATAAAAAATAAAACTAAAGAAAAGAGACGAAAAAAACCGAACTAAAACAACAATTTATGCACGAACAACGGGAGCTGCTTAACAGGCGACCACTCAGGGCGGCGCCAAACACTACCAGAACATTGCTTTGAGACCCGAAAGGGGTATCTCAGTTTCAAGGTCTCAGCTTGGAGAGAAGAATGCAGGAACCAAACATTTATGATGAATTAACAATGTAAATCATGCCAATATAACTTGTCTATGTAAGCAGTATATAAGAGAACGAACGGGAGAGCTCCCGACTGACGTGTACTATGGTGCTTGCTAATAATAAAGAATGATTCATTTAATATTGACTTCAGGTGTCCCTGGTGGTAATTTCCACAACTATTTGGCATCACGAATTGGATGATTGATTCTGCCTGCAGAGCTTTCCAGTGAAATCAGTGGCGCATTTTATGAGGGAAATTCCCATCTGACCAAAAGACGACGAGGACCCGCCCAAACCAGAACCTTACTGTGAGCTTCCCAGAAGGAGACACATCATCCGCAAACAATTGAGGGACACGGCGTCTGAATTTCAGTAAGTCAATTTAAATGAATAAATAATAAAACTAAACATAAAAAGGTAATAGTACAAGGTGTTATTGTTATTCTAAATGTATGCGGCAAGACTATAGAGACTCTATAGTGTTTATGACTACATAGACTAATGAGACTATAGATACGCAAGACTATAGATACTGTAGAGACTATGGCAACTATAAAGGAACCGTTGAAGATACATATGACAGAAGAAAGCTAGAGCTAGTCTTACAGAGAAGACTAGAGCGAGGGAAAGTAACGGTACCATGGAAAAGCCCGGCTGACAGCTGTGTGTAGGCATTTATTTGAAGTGTCTACGTGGTCTGGAGCCACTACTAATAGCACGAGGTGTTATTGAGCACATGGTGTTATTTTATATGTATAGGAAGTAGCGGCAAGAGAACCGTTAAAGATGCATATGGTGCAAAAGAAGTAACGACAAGATAATTGTTGAAGCTGCACATGGAGTAATAACGGAGATTACTGAGTGTGTTCGCGA
Source organism: Thymallus thymallus (assembly GCA_023634145.1). NCBI lineage: Eukaryota > Metazoa > Chordata > Actinopteri > Salmoniformes > Salmonidae > Thymallus > Thymallus thymallus. Next base: position 39,151,026 of record CM042393.1, read on the forward strand.
ATAATACTAAGAGAATGTGGATTGTGAGCGTTGTGTGAGTGTTGAAATGACGGGTTAAACTGATTGGAATTTGGATTATGATGTGTTAAGAGATTGACATTTTGCTAAGTGTTAAGAGTTCAACAAATTATTTACATTTGGGATAATAAGAGGATTGTAATTTGGATAATAATCTTATTGAAATTTGGATAATATGAGGTTTGAAATTTTATATAAGCGATATTACTATTAAGTACTAATTGAGTGAGAGCTGACAGAGGAAAGAGGTGCGTGTCTGATTGAATACCCCAACCAGTTCTGTGTGAGCTGAGTTTTTCAATGAATAACGTTATCCAGGGGTTCTGTCCACCACCGCCTGTCGATCTACAGGTAATGAGCACTGCCAGGAGAAGCCATTGTAAAGTTTGAGAGCCCCCAGACACTGAGACTTCCTCAAGAACATGATATGTGTACCTATCGCGCTGTGATCGTTGCTGGTGGTGTGGATGTGAATACCTAAGTTGATTTATAACGTTATATAGGGATTCTGTATGTGAAGATATGAAAGGAGAGAGTACTATTCCCGAATACACTGTAAATATTTAAACCCCTCTGTGTGAATAGAACACTAGTTTAAAGGGGGTATAATGGGTTACTAGAAATTTGATAAAGTAACAACAACAAGTAAAAAAATAAATTATATATATATATATATATATATATATACAGCGGGTGAAAAAAGTATTGAACACGTCACCATTTTTCTCAGTAAATATATTTCCAAAGGAGCTATTGACATGAAAGTGAGCACCTGGTCGAGGCAAATTTATGGTGAAATGATTGTCTTTCCACTTCCGTATTATGGCCCCAACAGTGCTCACTGGAACATTCAGAAGCTTAGAAATGCGCCTATAACCAATGACATCATTATGTTTTGCAACAATTAGGTTGCAAATGTCTTGAGACAGCTCTTTGCTTTTACCCATCATGAGATGTGTCTTGTGTGACACCTTGGCAATGAGACCTTTTTGTAGGCCATCAGTTGGGACTGAACCAGCTGATATTAATTTGCACTGACAGGGGGCTGGATTGCTTTTTAGTTACTGATAGTTTTCAGCTGTTGTCTTGGCTTTCCATGACTTTTTGAACCTCCCTTTCTTCATGTGTTCAATACTTTTTCCCTGTGTCATTTCACATTATTACACATAACTTAATTTCTGAACTTATTTGTTTTGGTTTCTTGGTATGTATGGATTACTTTGGTTGTTACCAACATCTGGTGAAAATTTCATGTCAAAAGCACCTTTGGAAATATATTTACTGAGAAAAATGGTGACGTGTTCAATACTTATTTCACCCGCTGTATATATCTATAAATAATATACAACTTGCACAAGTAGACGTACATAAGTGGTGTAAAAAGTACTCTGAGAAATGTTCAGAGTTGTCCCTTTATGGATAATTTGATAAAGATATGGTTAAAGCATTGTATGACTGTCTAAAGGGTCTGGGAAACAAATTGTAATGTAACAACACATTTAAACTTTCTAATATCGAAAGAACATAACATGCTAGGTAACAAACCAGTCAAGGGATTATCATGTTTGGGAAAGGTTTGAGGTGTTATTTTTGTGTCAAACTGAGTGAGTGAAGAACTCATGAATGAGAGTGTACAGTCGTGGCCAAAAGTTTTGAGAATGGCACAGGTATTGGTCTCCACTGCCTCAGTGTTGATGATGGCAATTTGCATATACTCCAGAATGTCATGAAGAGTGATCAGATGAATTGCAATTAATTGCAAAGTCCCTCTTTGCCATGAAAATGAACTTAATCCCCCAAAAATTTCCACTGCATTTCAGCCCTGCCACAAAAGGACCAGCTGCCATCATGTCAGTGATTGTCTCGTTAACACAGGTAGGAGTGTTGACGAGGACAAGGCTGGAGATCACTCTGTCATGCTGATTGAAATCATTGTTCTTCCTCTGTCAACAATGGTTACCTGCAAGGAAACACGTGCCATCATCATTGCTTTGCACAAAAAGGGCTTCACAGGCAAGGATATTGCTGCTGGTAAGATTGCACCTAAATCAACCATTTATCGGATCATCAAGAACTTCAAGGAGAGAGGTTCAATTGTTGTGAAGAAGGCGTCAGGGTGCCCAAGAAAGTCCAGCAAGCGCCAGGACCGTCTCCTAAAGTTGATTCAGCTGCGGGATCGGGGCACCACCAGTGCTGAGCTTGCTCAGGAATGGCAGCAGGCAGGTGTGAGTGCATCTGCACGCACAGTGAGGTGAAGACTTTTGGAGGATGGCCTGGTGTCAAGAAGGGCAGCAAAGAAGCCACTTCTCTCCAGGAAAAACATCAGGGACAGACTGATATTCTGCAAAAGGTACAGGGATTGGACTGCTGAGGACTGGGGTAGAGTCATTTTCTCTGATGAATCCCCTTTCCGATTGTTTGGGCCATCCGGAAAACACCTTGTCTGGAGAAGACAAGGTGAGCGCTACCATCAGTCCTGTGTCATGCCAACAGTAAAGCATCCTCAGACCATTCATGTGTGGTTGATGTGTGGTTGCTTCTCAGCCAAGGGAGTGGGCTCACTCACAATTTTGCCTAAGAACACAGCCATGAATAAAGAATGGTACCAACACTTCCTCTGAGAGCAACTTCTCCAAACCATCCAAGAACAGTTTGGTGACGACCAATGCCTTTTCCAGCATGATGGAGCACCTTGCCATAAGGCAAAAGTCATAACTAAGTGGCTGTAACTTGGGCCACTCAGGAACATTAACTGTCTACTTGGTAAGCAACTCCAGTGTAGATTTGGCCTTGTGTTTTAGGTTATTGTCCTGCTGAAAGGTGAATTCATCTCCTAGTGTCTGATGGAAAGCAGACTGAACCAGGTTTTCTACAATTTTGCCTGTGGTTGGCTCCATTCAGTTTCCTTTTTATCCTAAAAAACACCCAGTCCTTGACGATTACAGGCATACCCAAAACATGATGCAGCCACCACTATGCTTGAAAATAATGGACAGTGGTGAGTTAGTAAGGATGCCTGTATCATTGTAGTTAATGGGTGAATTGATGTACCATCCAAAGTGTAATTAATAACTTCACCATGCTCAAAGGGATATTCAATATCCAACCTGATCTCCCAGAAATACGTGAAATGAACACGACCCCTTAACCCCGATTTACGTGGTGGTGGCACGGAATGTGTTGAAATTACGTGTCGGCACCACGGAAACAACACCCATACAAAGTCAATGAGGCTCATTTGTCGTGGTGGACACACGGATTCCCTGGTTCTACAACGTCACACAGTGGGCGCGGTAAATGTTGTTTTCTAGTTTACGAAACGTCCTCCTTTTATAATGTATTATAGTGAATTTGTTCAAATTTTTGTTGTCTAAATAACAGTAAATTGTTTGTGATATAACTGTAACTTCTCAGTCCGACATACAGAAGGAGCCGGAGGCACAGATGTTATTTCCAACGCTTTATTAAGGCTAAACTAAACTCAGGCAGCTATAGGCTACTGCCCACGCCCTAACTACACGCACTCAATCAAGTATAAACACACGGAACAGAAACGGGAGAATATGCTAACACTTATTGCTAACACACAGGAACACAGGTTGGAACATGCTACAAGGAAAAACAAGACTGACTAAAAACCCGCCTAAATTTCCCCTATATAACTGTTACCCAGGTAACCCTCAGGTGCCGCGTGCATACAGGCCATGGCGGTGGAGTGCATTACTTACTGTTTTCTTTGAGACAACAGTACCTGCTAACTGCAGGTCTTTTTGAAGCTCTCCACAAGTGGTCCTTGGCTCTTCACAAGTGGTCCTTGGACAACTCTTCTGATTATTCTTTTCACTCCTCTGTCAGAAATCTTGCGAGGAGCACATGGAGCACCAAATTTATGGTGAAATGATTGTCTTTCCACTTCCGTATTATGGCCCCAACAGTGCTCACTGGAACATTCAGAAGCTTAGAAATGCGCCTATAACCAATGCCATCATTATGTTTTGCAACAATTAGGTTGCGAAGGTCTTGAGACAGCTCTTTGCTTTTACCCATCATGAGATGTGTCTTGTGTGACACCTTGGCAATGAGACCTTTTTGTAGGCCATCAGTTGGGACTGAACCAGCTGATATTAATTTGCATTGACAGGGGGCTGGATTGCTTTTTAATTACTGATAGTTTTCAGCTGTTGTCTTGGCTTTCCATGCCTTTTTGCACCTCCCTTTCTTCATGTGTTCAATACGTTTTCCCTGTGTCATTTCACATTATTACACATAACTTAATTTCTGAACTTATTTGTTTTGGTTTCTTGGGTTTCTTGGGTTGTTGGGTTGTTATCAACATCTGGTGAAAATGTCATGTCAATAGCACCTTTGGAAATATATTCATTCTTCAATACTTCAATACTTATTTCACCCGCTGTATATATATATATATATATATATATATATATATATATATATATATATATTATTATTTTTTTTATTTTTTTGCATCAGCTGCGGAGCAACCACAGTTTGTGACCTCATAAAGATATTGGTTCTGTTTGATTACACTGGAGATTGTTACTTAGCAGTCCACTCCTCCGCTCCCTGGACAAGCAAAGCAAAACCACAAGCTGTTATCAGAAGAAAGAATACTTGTTATTCTGTGAAAATAACTACATTTGTCATGGAAACATTTGAAATGACTTTGTTTAATTTTTTTTTTTTCTTAGAATAGGTCAGGCTTGTTGAGAATGGAGTACTCGTGCAAGTCTATTAAATATCCTGAAGAGAGACGACCAACAAGTGGCAAGGTATGTAGGGTATACATTGCACCATTGTGTCCTGAAAAAAATGTATGTTTTAGAAGACTGTCTACCGCAATTATCTATTTATTTGTATATCCTCTTTCTTGGTGAACTTTGCTTTTTGGTAAACCAATGCCTGATAGTGCCAAGTGTAATAAGCTCCTATACTTATTCATTTTGAATGCTTTCTTGTTAGTTTGTAGAGCTCCATGTGCTGTTTGTACCGAATGAACAGTGGAACTTAAAACTGAATAGAGTGCCGGTTGAAGCCATGGAGAGCTTCATATCTGCTGGATTCATCAGGTGAGATATTTATTAAGTGTTTTCTGTTCAAAAGTGGCATTTGGTTATAGTATAGCCTACAATTTGTAGGAATATTAATAACATAAAATATGTACAGAAGATTAAACAGTCAGCAAGATACTTTGATGGTTGTCGGCTTCACCCATATTGTAAAGATGTGATGTTTATTTTTTAACATAATGCCTCTTCACTTTAAATGTTGCTTTCATGCCAGGGTGTATCCTGATATATCTCTCAGAACTCTCAGGAGTGAGATTGGCATTCTACTCGGAGCTGAGAGGGATCTTGACAAGTTTTCATTTCTAAAATGCGTGGGCCGAAGCTTGGCATTGGTGAGTATAGCAGGCCTAGTTCAGGGATACAATTGCTTATAGCTTGTCTAATTTGGCAACCTGGCTTGAGGTGATTCATTGTCCCACTGCATTTGTTTTTTTTAACAGGTCAAAGCCAAACAAGAAAAAGATCTGAAAGTGAAGTTTTTTTCACCTCCATATGTATGTACTGTACAATCAGCTTACATTTTCTATTTGTTTAATATTGTGCCTTCAGAAAGTATTGATACCCCTTGACTTATTCCACATTTTGTTGTTACAGCCTGAATTTACACACAATACCCCATAATGACAAAATGGAAAATATGTCAAGGGGTATAAATACATTCTAAATAAACTGTATATAGTTTAATATTAATATAAGTGAAAGAAATCTATAAATAAAAAGCTTGTTGCATGCCCTGTCCTTACGTCATGATTCTCTCCTACTCTCCAGGCCCCTCAGCCAGAGCTGTACCTGTTGCCCATGGTGGAGGGCGACAACAGTGTCTGCTCACAGTCCTTAACCCCCGACACCCACAGCCACTCCACAGACCCCCAGACTTACTACACTGCCAGAGTGCAAGGCATGCCAACCGGGACACAAGAGGTTTTTAAATTCCCTCAGATCCCCCAGGATCTCCAGCCACAGCCCCCTCCCTTCCCCAGCCCCGACGAGTCGGAGGGAGAGGAGAGCTACAGCTCCACAGAGGAGAACGAGGAGGACCTTCTCTCCTCTCAGAAGCCTGGGTGCGCTGAGGACTACCGCCTTCCTAGGAAGGCCCGAGCCCAGGGGCCACCCCGGCGGGTCATAGATACTAAAGGTGAGAATTAAAGGGATATTTCGTACCTGAAAAGTGGTCCGGTATGAGATTGTCAAAAAAATACAAGTAGATTTTGGAGTTGACTAACCCTTTTAAACTGAGCTTTTCTGAAAAGCAAGTCAACCTTATACATGTTTCAACAGACAGATGCTGTTACAACCATTTACTTTCAATCCATTTGTACAGAATCAGTCGTGGTGAAGGTGGCGCCGGCTAGAAGTGAGACCACTGTAAAGAAGAAACAGCATTTCAAGAGAACCCAAGCCAGAGATTCAGGGGTTCCAGAGTCACTGGAAGATCAGGATTCTGTGTTTTCTCCCACCCGAGACAGGTAACGCACTGAGGAAGAGCTCTACCACCTTCAGAGCAATTTTAAACCCTGGTTACACTCAATCAAATGTATTTATAAAGCCCTTTTACATCAGCCGATGTCACAAAGTGCTATACAGTCTAAAACCCCAAACAGCAAGCAATGCAGATGTAGAAGCCCGGTTGCTAGGAGAAACTCCCTAGACAAGGAGAAACCTAGAGGAACCTCTTGGCCAGTCCTCTTCTGGCTGTGCCGTGTGAAGATTATAACTATTCATGGCCATTAAGGACAGATCTTTCTCCAAGATGTTCAAACATTCATAGATGACCAGCAGGGTCAGATGATAATCAGTGGTTGTAGAGGCAGTGGTTGTGTCCCGGTTGGCATGCCTTGTAGAGGCAATTTCTAGATGAGTCACTTGAAATAAATAAGCCCAACATTGTTTATTTTTCTCTTTTGGAGGTTCAGGAAACCTAAAGATGCACAGACACTGAAGGATATCAGGAATAAACAAAGTGAGGTAAGAGATGCTTGCGTGCTGCTTACATACTTATTGAAATGGCATTATGCCAAAGTCAGTTACAATTACCATATTTTTCTGTCATAGCCAGGATATTGAAAATCTGCAAGCCCATTCAATTGTGTTTTCTTGAAGGTGTAGTTCCATCTGCACACAAGGGAGGTTGTTGAGACAACTCAAGAGTGGTTTTAATTCAGACAAGCAGGATGTCCGGTACAATTGTAAATGACCAGCACCTTGTAAAATACTGTGGCTTTGTTAAATTCCACAGCCAGCAGGTGGGTTGAATTGGAAAGGGGGTCTTAGTCGGAGGATTACTTAGACTATTTTATTGGAATGCTGACAGAAATCTATTTGCTTCAACAAGAAATGTCATGTTTTACCAATTTATTATTTTCATGTAGGTCCCTGAACACCCAGTGACTATGCCTACACAGTACGCCTCTCCACCCCCCGCCCCAACCCTGGGCACTCGTAAAACGGCTGCCCCTGTCTTCCTAAGAAGTACTAAGCAGCCATTTCTGTTATTTTGTCTCAGCCATCCGTATTGTTGTTGCAGAAGTGTAAGGCGCAAATGACATGGTATGTTTCCTCCCTTCCTCAGGAGATGAACTGATAGAGGAAATTAAAATGGCAAAAGAGGAGAGAAAGCAGCTTGAACAGACAAGACAAGAGTTGCTGCGAAAAGGAAAATACTTGCTGGCACAGAACAGACACTGTCGGAATCAAGGTGGTGTATGTCTGGACCAGTAGATTTTGCACCCCCTTTTCAGGACATGACAAAAGCATGTGTGACCCTGTTCTAATGTATTTTCATCTCATTATGATCCAGATTAAATACCAACTAGCTTGTTTAACTATAAAATAATCTGTGCAACAGGGCACAGCAGAATACGTTACTGGCCTGCCATACAACATAGAAATTACTATTATGATGCATAATTGCCATGGTTATAATAACTAGATTGTAACTTTACAAGTAAAGTTGTGGGGCTTTCTAAAGCTCTTTACAAGTAAAGTTGTGGGGCTTTCTAAAGCTCTTTACAAGTAAAGTTGTGGGGCTTTCTAAAGCTCTTTACAAGTAAAGTTGTGGGGCTTTCTAAAGCTCTTTAAAAGTATAGTTGTGGTAGTGAAAGACGTTTTTAAAAAAGTGTATATTATTCGAACAGTGAAATAATTTTAAATTTCATCAATAGACAGCAGATTTGGTCAGTAATTGTGGTCAGTGGTTGTATTTAAAAATTATGTGGAGTGGTTAGTAGTTGTGTGGTCAGAAGTTGTGGTCAGCAGTTATGTGGTTGTGGTCACTATGTGGTCACTAGGTGTGTAGTTGTGGTCATTAGATGTGGTCAAAAGTCGTGTTGTGGTCACTAGATGTGGTAAGCAGTAGTTTGGTTGTGGTCAGAAGTTGTATGGTTGTTGTCAGAAGTTGTGTTTTTGTGGTCAGTAGTTGTGGTCAGAAGTTGAGTTTGTTGTGGTCTCTAGATGTGGTAAGCAGTTGTATGGTTGTTGTCAGTAGTAGTGTGGTTGTGGTCAGAAGTATTTTTGTGATCAGTAGTTGTGGTCACTAGATGTGGTTGTGGTCAGTAGTTGTGTGGTTGTTGTCAGTAGATGTGGTCAGAAGTTGAGTTTGTGGGCAGTAGTTCTGTGGTTGTGGTCAGTTTTTTGGTCAATATTTGTGTGGTTCAGTTGTGTGGTTGCGGTCACTCTATTCACCCTCAACTTTTGCCCTGTGTCTGGGTATCCATAGCAACGGCACCATTTGTGCTGTTCAATGATGACACAGAGACCTGTTAATAGATGTCAACTAGAAACGTTTTGTTGCTCTAAACTCCGACAAACAGCTGTACGTTTTTATTGGTAGAAACTATTACTAATCCACTCTATCCAGTCAGAGGGGTACAGCCCAGCCTTCTCTTTAGAGACAGGCAAAGTAGTCAGATAAGTTATTTAGAGCACTTAGCATGATCCTGGACAAGGAGGACAAAGCTAGTAAGAATTATAAATCTTTTCATTAGCATTCCAGGTCGTCCAGATTGGGAAAGTATTGTTAATATTAACACTATCTTTTGTCTGAAACAGATTGATAAATCATGGGAATTGAAAGAGTTTTGAAGACATTAATTCCAGCGAGTCAAGTGTTTCTAGGCAACAGTAGCCTTGGCAACACTGGTGCCTTTTGGCTAAAGCAAGCGTGAGAAACATGCCAACATACTGTATGTTTGTGATTTATTATTAACTAATTACTTCACTCTGACTCACAACGTTTTTGCTAGATTGATGATAGTGTTAGACAAAGCAAGGAAAGTGAACTTCAAAATGTAATGTAGTTTTAATGCAATTTGCAGCTGTTTGTAAATAATTAATCTGCTAGCTTCTGACATGATTTACTGTAGCTAGAAAGAGAGCAGTTGATTACTAAAACGGCTCTATCTAGAGATTAGTAGACGCTATTCCTAATCCATTTTTTGACAGGTGCACCTTGTGCAGGGGACAATAAAAGGTCACTCTAAAATGTGCAGTTTTGTCACACAATGCCACAGATGTCTCAAGTTTTGAGGGAGTGTGTAATTGGCATGCTGACTGCAGGAATGTCCACCAGAGCTTTTGAATGTAATGTTAATTTCTCTACCATAAGCCGCCTACAATGTTGTTTTAGAGAATTTGGCAGTACGTCCAACCGGCCTCACAAACAAACCACGTGTTACCACGCCTGCCCAGGACCTCCACATCTGGCTTCTTCAGCTGCGGGATGGTCTGAGACAAGCCACTGTGGGTTTTCACAACTGAAGAGTTTCTGCACAAACTGTCAGAAACCGTCTCGGGAAAGCTCATCTGCATTCTCGTTGTCCTCACCAGGGTCTTGACCAGTGGTGGTCGGTGCAGTTTAAGATTAGGGAGGATGATACTTTTTTATGAACATGGCCTTAATTCTATTACAGTATATTGGATTACTGTCATTCATATTCCATTCACCCAGCTCAATGTATGAACAATATAGGTTTAGGCTACTACATTATACACACATTTTCCCTGTACCCATCACGTTGCTACAAACTAGCCTATGAATTAAAGTTTACAACGTAGGTGCACAGGTCGAGAGAATTGAGTAATCAAGGTGACAGACAGTGACTCATTCAATACCGCCCTGCACACTTTTGCCCGCATCTAGCTGATCTAGGGTGTAATCATTAGTCCAACAGTTGTAAAAGAGTTTCTACTGGACAAAATCTGGTGTTTTTCCTAGTTTCATTCCGTTCAAGAAATGTTTTTCAACAGAATCTGCGCAATGAATACACCCCGCAATGAATACATCAGCAGCAAGAAGTTTAGCAGTTACACCCGCAGGCCCCGGTGGAAATAAATTGATAAAACCAAAAGCTTACCTTGCCTAGGAAGCGTTCCAGTGTTTGGATAGCCAGCCAGCTAGCTAACATAACATCCCTTTCTATTTGAGCTGGGTGTTTGAGTAGGCTAAAATAACTTGCTAAATTTGATACTAGCTAAGCGAGTGAAAGTAAAAAAATATTGAAAAATCTCTCTAGAAATGATTTTGTTAAACTGTTAAACTATTGTCTTTCTCTTTGAGTCAACTACTCACCACATTGTATGCACTGCAGTGCTAGCTAGCTGTAGCTTATGCTTTCAGTACTAGATTCATTCTCTGATCCTTTGATTGGGTTCAAGTCAGTTCATGCTGCAAGAGCTCTGATAGGTTGGAGGACATCCTCCAGAAGTTCTCATAATTACTGTGGAAGTCTTTGGAAGAAGGCGAGAACCATGAGCTTCCCAGGTTTTGTACTGAAGTATATGACGCAGAGGAGGACGGAAGCTAGCTGTCCTCTGGCTACACCATGGCGCTACCCTACATAATGCTGCTGAGGCTACTGTAGAACTTCATTGCAAAACAGTATTTAAATCAATTATTTGGTGACGTGAATATATTTAGTGTTGTTTTATCTAAAAAGGATAACTTTAATGTTTCACTTTTTATTTTTATGAAAGTCAATGAGGATGGTCCTCCCCTGAGGAGCTTCCACTGGTCTTGACCTGACTGCAATTCAGCGTCGTAACTGACTTCAGTGGACAAATGCTCATCTTCGCTGGAGACTGCACTCTTCACTGATGAATCCCGGTTTCAACTGTACCGGGCAGATGGCAGACAGCCTGTATGTTTGCTGATGTCAACGTTGTGAACAGTGAACTGCTACCATCACCTCATGTTTCAGCATGATAATGCACGGCCCCATGTCGCAAGGATCTGTACACAATTCCTGGAAGCTGAAAATATCCCAGTTTTTCCATAGCCTGCATACTCACCAGTATCACCCATTGAGCATGTTTGGGATGCTCTGGATCGATGTAAGACTTGCCAGTTGCTGACAATATCCAGGACTGGGACAAGATTCCACAGGCCACAATCAACAGCCTGATCAACTCTATGCGAAGGAGACGTCGTGCTGCATGAGGCAAATGGTGGTCACACCAGATACTAACTGGTTTTCTGATCCCCGCATCTACTTTTCTTTTTTCTTTCAAGGTATCTGAACAACAGATGCATATCTGTATTCCCAGTCATAAAATCCATAGATTAGGGCCTAATACATTTCAATCGACTGATTTCCTTATATGAACTGTAACTCAGAAAAATCTTTGCATGTTGCGTTTAATATTTTTGTTTAGTATAAAAAACAAAAAGGCTCATAAGTTATAAAGCATTATTAGCTACAGGCTTTAATAGTTACAGATCAAACAAATAAATAATGTTTAAACTCTGGTTGGAGTTCATTCATTGCAACCCTAATCTGAGCCATTGGACACTTGTGTAGTCATGACAGGGGCCGAAGGATGTGGATGAGGATGGAGGAGAGACGTGCCAAAGAATGACTCTCCTTGGGAGGCACAAGGCTCAAGTCAAATAAAGACATTCTATCTAAATCCTTACAATTTTAGCTTCATTGATAGAGATTTATGGATTTAACCTTTGTGCGAGAATTTAACCATTATCTTATTTTTTTCCAAAACTCTTAATGGATAAAAAATGGGTTCAGACTTGACACTGGAGCAAAAGTCAATTTTACCCTGAGAGCTTTTGTTGTTTTCCAGCTCGTGACAGTTGGAAGAAGAGTTATTTTGATACCAAGAAGGCCACAGCACCTTTGGAGGTCACACTGAGAAGTCTTCGTCAAGAACTGGAGATAATCAACAATAACATCCTACACCAGCTAAAGGCGAGGGATGGAGGAAGCAAGCCCAGACAGCAGGGAAGATTGTCCAGCACCAAGGTAACAATAATCAGTCCTAGAACTGTGTTCTCCCCTCCCCAAACATTTGAAAGCATTGGATTGGTTGACTCATTAGCTAGATAGATTTACATCATTTCTTTTACAAGTTTTTTTTGCATTTAAATCTGTTAAGGAAGTGAACAAGTGCACACTAGTGCATATTATTGGGATGCAAAGTTGATTCAGTATTTATGGTTCAGTAAGGCAATAGCAACAATGTCAGTTTGACTGTGCCACAATGTCCACTAGAGGGAATTAGTCTATGCCATTTTTATAGACAGTGGTGTAAAGTACTTAAGTAGTACTTCAAAGTATCTTTACTTAAGTATTTTTTGTGTGTGTCTGTACTTAACTATCTATATTTTGGACAACTTTTACTTTACTACATTCCTAAAGAAAATAATGTACTTTTTACTCATTACATTTTGGATGCTTAGCAGGACAGGAAAATGGTCCAATTCACCCACTTATCAAGAGAACATTCCTGGTCATCTCTACTGATCTGGTGGACTCACTAAACACAAATGCTTTGTTAGTTTTTTTACGGATGGCCAGGGGCAAAACAAAATAATATATTGCCGTCTTCTTTATTTAACGAGGCAAGTCAGTCAAGAACAAATTCATATTTACAATGACGGCCTACACCGGCCAAGCTCAGACAACGATGGGCCAATTGCGCGCCGCCCTACGGCCGGTTGTGATACAGTCTGGATTCAAACCAGGTTGTCTGTAGTGACACCTCTAGCACTGAGATGCAGTGTCTTGCGCCACTTGGGAGCCTTAAGTAAATTTAAAATCAAATACTTTTACTCAAGTAGTATTTTACTGGATGACTCAGTTTTCTAGATTTTACTCAAGTATGACAATTGGGTACTTTTTCCCACCATGTTCAGAATGCGCTCATTATCCAGATAATGACAGAGAGCCATGAGATTGACAACCAAAAGAGGAAGGTAGATGATGCCAAGATGAAGCTTGTCACAGAGATCAAGGTATTCAAATATTTATTGCAATTTAACTCCCTCATAACAGTACAAATGTAAATAAAAATCCTTTCCTGTATATCTCATGGGGAAAAACCACAGTATGTTATTTAAGGGCTCAGTTGAAAAATATTTGACCTTATGAGAAGAAAGCAGAAACTTACATTGGGCAGGAGGTGGAGACCTTTGCTGGACAGACGGTGCTCAATGTTTTTCATTGATGTACTTCCTTGTTTATTTCCTTCTAGCTCAGGAAGCAGGCTGCCACAGAGCTGCGAGCCTTGAAGGCTGAGCTGGCCCAGAAGAAGACCCAGACATCTCTCTATGGATCCATGGGCTTCGGAGCAGGAGCACGGGACAGACCACAAGCTCCCTAACTGAGCCACCTCTACTCGTACCACAGTGGCCTTATTCCAAAAGACAATGTTTGCTTTTTGCTTATTCCATATATCTTTTTTTAAAGGTCACATTTCAATTGATGTCCATTTGCAATGCATATCATGTGAAAGTCATGATTCCAGTTTGATACAAACAGTTGTGTTTGGCGTGTCCCTGTTGCAGCGAGGAGGATCTCTCATTTGATAATTTACCTGGGTTGATACTACCATCTTAATCTAAAGTTAAGTATGAAAACAAATGTGTATAGTATCCCCGATGACTAAGGGCTTAAGAGATTTCGTAACTGTTTCATGATGGCATTTTCTTCAGAAGTCACAGCGGTTTTAGGATTGACCTTTTTCTGAAGCGTAAACATTTGCATCACATTTTAATATTAGCAGCTCTTATCGAAAGTGACTGCATTCATCGAAAGTAGGTAAAACCACATCCCGAGGTAAAACCACATCCCGAGGTAAAACCACATCCCGATGTAGAACCACATCCCGAGGTAAAACCACATCCCGAGGTAAAACCACATCCCGAGGTAAAACCGCTATGTGCAAAATCAGTGTTTGAGAGTAAAAGACAAGTACAACAGTTAAGGGTTGTTATTTGTGTTTAAAACAACTGGCATTTGCATATCATCGTATTTTATTAAGCTCTTATTCTGCTAAGCAAAATTAGTTTTGTAAGATTCAGACAGCGGCACAACGCTGTGTTTGACAATCAACCATTTTGAGTGCATCTGTGATGGCATGATTATTTGTACAAAACATATCCCCCTCCCGTTAATTAAAGTGGCTATTGTTTTTACAATTAAAACAAAAAAAGTATGTATCCCTGAGTTCAAGAGGAAGACACTCTATAGACAGCATCTATAGACTTAGCAACAAATAGCTGTGGGATCCGGGGGAAAGGCAGTCTCTCAGCACTGAGCGTCTTGGCGACCCATGAGGGCGTTCCACATGTCTCGACTCTGTTCCTGGGCAACCGGGTTGTTGCTGTAGTCCAGGAGGTTGCCACACCACATGCCTGTGCCCTTCAGGCCCAGCTCTCGTACATAGGCCACCTTCAGGGCAATGCTTTCTGGGTCGTCGTACCACACCTGATGGATCTGTCCCCTTTGGTCCTGCAGATGATATTTAATTCACAAACTCAGGTTATGGGCAAACAGCGACAATGGCACCATCTTTAGGAACGAGGAGGATAATGCAGACTTGGCGAGAGTTCAACTTGAGCCAAAGTGGTTTATTGGATTTGGAGGAAGCAATTTGTTCTGAGGTCACTGTGTTAGTTCAATCTAATGGCACTGCAGACAAATAGCCTTTTCCCCAAAATGGCTGCAGCTTGTGTCTAGTTGTCATTTGTCACCAGCAGCCTAGACAAATGGGCTTAGGCTACGCTTACTCTTTCTATGAACTTTCTATACAATGTCTCCATACCTTGTAGTTGTAGTAAGGAGCCAGCTGGACCTCGTCCCACAGCCTGCCAGACATAGAGTCGTTGATCTGTTTCATCAAAAAGCTGTAAGGGATCTGACGGCCAGCTGCATCACTACAAGGCGCACCCCGGAACGGAACCTTGGCTAAGGTGCACACCCCTTCCTAATTAGAGAAAAATACACACAGTTAAGAGTTCACCACCTGACTCCAGAGATACAGCAGGACAATGTTCTCTCTCATGTGATTCTGCACTGAGGAAATGTTGTGTCTGCAACAGTGCCTTCAGAAAGTATTCACACCCCTTGACTTTTTCAAAATGTTGTTATAAAATGGGATAGAAATTCATAGAAGTTTCATTTTTTGTCAACGATCAATACAAAATACTCTAAGGTCAAAGTGGAAGAAAACATTTGTGAAAAATAAAACAATAATATATCTTGATTATAAGTATTATAAGAAGTATTCAACCCCCTGAGTCAATACATGTTAGAATCACCTTTGACAGCGATTACAGCTGTCAGTCTTTGATTAAGTCTAAGA
Organism: Thymallus thymallus; assembly: GCA_023634145.1. Classification (NCBI taxonomy): domain Eukaryota; kingdom Metazoa; phylum Chordata; class Actinopteri; order Salmoniformes; family Salmonidae; genus Thymallus; species Thymallus thymallus. Next base: position 39,166,724 of record CM042393.1, read on the forward strand.
GCGTTGCACACCTGGGATTGTAAAATACTTCAAGCGCTGTCAAATTGGGTGCTGATTATTGCTAGACAGACATTTAAGTCTTGCCATAGATTTTCAAGCCGAATTAAGTCAAAACTGTAACCAGGCCACTGAGGAACATTCAATGGCGTCTTGGTAAACAACTCCAGTGTAGATTTGAACTTGTGTTTTAGGTTCTTGTCCTGCTGAAAGGTGAATTTGTCTCCCAGTGTCTGTTGGAAAGCAGACAACCAGGTTTTCCTCTAGGATTTTATCTGTGCTTAGCTCTATTTCATTTACTTTTATCATAACAACTCCCTAGTCCTTGCCGATGACAAGCATACCCATAACATGATGCAGCCACTACCATGCTTGAAAATATGATGCGTTACTGAATGATGTTACACATTATGTTAGATTTGCCCCAAACATAACGCTTTGTATTTCAGGACACAAAATTAATTTGTAAGCCAATTATTTTTAGCAGTTTTATGGTAGTGCCTTATTGCAAACAGGACTCATATTATGGAATATTATTTTGTACATGCTTCCTTTTCACTCTGTCAATTAGGTTAGTATTATGGAGTGAGTAACTACAACGTTACTCCTGAACAAAGTGCATTCGGAAAGTATTCAGACCCATGCTTCACCGTAGGGATGGTGCCAGGTTTCCTCCAGATGTGATGCTTGGCATTCAGGCCAAAGAGTTCAATCTTGGTTTTAATCAGGCAAGAGAATCTTGTTTCTCATGGTCTGAGAGTCCTTTAGGTGCCTTTTGGCAAACTTCAAGCGGGCGGTCATGTGCCTTTTACTGAGGAGTGGTACTGGCCACTCTCCCATTAAGGCCTGATTGGTGGAGTGCTGCAGAGATGGTTGTCCTTCTGGAAGGTTCTCATCTCCACAGAGGAACTCTGTCAGTGACCAGCTCCACCTATTGCTCAGTTTGGTCCAGCTCTAGGAAGAGTCTTGGTGGTTCCAAACTTCTTCCATTTAAGAATGATGGAGGCCACTGTGTTCTTGGGGACCTTCAATGCTGCAGTAATGTTTTGGCACCCTTCCCCAGATCTGTGCTTCGACACACTCCTGTCTTGGAGCTCTACGGACAATTCCTTTGACCTCATGGCTTGGTTTTTGCTCTGACATGCACTGTTAACTGTGGAACCTTATACTGAATACTTATTTTCAATACATTTAGTAACATTTCTAAAAAACGTTTCGCTTTGTCATTATGGGGTATTATGTGTAGATTGAGCATTTGTTTTTATTTAATACATTTTTGAATAAGGCTGTAACCTAACAATGTGGAAAAGGTCAAGGGGTCTGAATACTTTGAGGGCACTGTAAGCATAAACTTCTGGCATGTGTTTACTGTGAACACCGAGAATGTACCTTTAAGTTAAAGTTTTAACAGTGGCCAAGTAGGCAACTGTGGCTATTTGTTCATATTGTAGGCCTACCAGAGTGGCCTATCGTCAAAAACAATGGAGAAAATGCATCCCATAACATTTTAACATGGAAATAGCTATTGAAATAGCTGTTCCATGGTACAGCCTACAGTAGCATTCAATGTGTTCAATGTAGGCCTACATTCCATGAGACTTTTAAAAAACACGCTGAAAAAACGTATGCTATCCTCTGCTTCTTAGCTTATCCAAGGCCCTTTAAGACATAAAGAAAAAGCTCTTTACCAGACTAGATTTTCAAAGATGGCTAGAAATGTAAACGTTTTGTGCTCTTGTAGGAAGCAATGACTCCCCCATTGCTGACCAGAAATAAGCTATAACTGGACTAATAACTCACTAACTAATATGAACAAATGTGCACACGTGTCTACATGCGTTTCTGATCTCAAAACAAGCGCTCTGCCTAAAACAAAAATCAGACTGTCTTGCATAGTTACATTTGTTTCAGTATGTTGCATAGAAAGGGCTAATATGTTGATTCGGTCACAATTCCCACAGTAGAGGGAAAGATTGATAGTGTAAACTAAACAGGGCATACACTCTAGTAAAGTTGAGAGAAATGGAATCTCTTGCGTCTCTGCACGGGCTGGTATTTCTTCTGTGTGGCAGTCAAGGGGGAGCTGCACTCATCTTAGAGGGATACATTATATAATAGCAATACACGGTATTTTGCTATTGTCTTTCAATGAAAAGTGTGTTAAACATCCAATGTATTATTTTACTATTACCTATGTTCAAGTAGTATTCAAGTAGCATTCACCTGGGAGAAGTCGAGACAAGGGTAATCATAGCCATACCATGGTACTCCCATCACAAGCTTCTTTGGATCCAAATTCATCGCCAAATATTGGTCGTACGCTGGAATAAAAGACAGAAGGCCGTTAGCATCAGTCTGTTCAGCGTGACAAGTAAAGATCGGTAGCTTTTTTGCTTTAAGTCAAATAACTGCAATAGAATCGCTTCTGGTTTGGGCATTCTAGAGGTTCTCCTTCTCCACAGATTACTTACCTGCCAGGGTCTGATTGAATGGGGCGTTCGCCATCGCAACACAGTCGCCCCATATCTGACTCTGCTCGTCATAGGACATCACAAATAGCAGGTCGCAGGACTCGGCAATGGCGGCGTAGTCGTAGCAGCGCCTGTCTATGCACTTGGGCGACCAGGCAACATCAAATGACACCTGGGAACCAGTAAGTTAAGGGCAGGGAGGAAGCTGGGTCCTATTCATTCCACACTATTGTTGTAGCCCTGAACTAGCTCATCGGAAAAACCTAATCAAAGGTTTGATAATTACTTGACAATTTGAATCAGGTGTGCTAACTCTGGAATAGTTCAAATACATGGAACGGCTGGGGTTTGAAAACCCCTGCATTAGGGCACACTGTAGTAAAACGTTTAGCAACGGAAACACGCGTTTCTTATTGGACAGTTTCATGTAGTGCCTGAGTGTTTTCAGTTGACACCCAAAAAAGCTTAGGTATGCAGATTGTAAAGTTGGATTAATCAATTTACTTATAACCAAAATGGTGCATGTTACCTGCTTTCATTTGTGAATCGGAGCGTAATTATCCAACATATCCCCTACACCCCAAGTTATTGGTCTGGTATGACTCGGATACACTATTGTATTCACCTGGGAACCTGGGATCTCTCTATGGAAGGCCTCAGTGGTCTCTTTGACGAGCGCTGTCAAGGCGTAGTACTCTGGGGAGGAGTCGGCCACCTCTTGCTCAATGTCTATGTTGATGCCATCCATAAACTGCCTCTTGGCCAAGTCCACTTTGCCCGTGATCCATGCTGTCCTGTTGGCAGGGTCCACCATTTCAGGGATGGACACATCACCTACAGTAAAGAAAATGTACAACAATGACAAACGCACATGCAGGGCTCATCTAAGGCAATACATAGGAACTAGAGTTTTAGCACCATGTTCCAAATGCCTGTATAGCAAGAAAGTTCAATATAGCCATTTTGACATAGTAGCTGGCCTATTTAGGGGGATTTAACTACATTCTGCCTCCAGGACAATAAAAAGTCAACCCTAAAGCCTGATACACAATACCCCATAACGGCAAAGTGAAAACGTTTTTAAAAATGTTTGCAAATGTATTAAATAGAAATACACTACATGGCATCTCATTCCAAAACCATGGGCATTAATATGGAGTCCCCCCACCCCCACCCCCACATTGCTGCGGGGACTTGCTTCCATTCAGCCACAAGAGCATTAGTGAGGTCAGGCACTGATGTTGGGCGAATAGGACTGGCTCACAGTTGGCATCCAATTCATCCCAGAAGTGTTCGATAGGGTTGAGGTCAAGGCTCTGTGCAGGCCAGTCGCGACAAACCATTTCTGTATGGACCTTGCTTTGTGCACAGGGGCCCGAACCATGAAAAACAGCCCCAGACCATTATTCCTCCTCCACCAAACTTTACAGTTGGCACTATGCATTGGGGCAGGCAGTGTTCTCCTGGCATCTGCCAAACCCAAATGAGTCTGTCAGATTGCCAGATGAAGTGTGATTGGGGTCATTGTCCATTTGGACCCATTTGCGACCAAGCTTTAACTTCCTGACTGATGTCTTGAGATGTTGCTTCAATATATCCACATAATTCTCCTTCCTCATGATGCCATCTATTTTGTGAAGTGCACCAGTCCCTCCTGCAGCAAAGCACCCCCACAACATGGGACCTTATATAGACAGGTGTGCCTTTCCAAATCATGTCCAATCAACTGAATTTACCACAGGTGGACTCCAATCAAGTTGTAGAAACAACTCAAGGATGATCAATGGAAACAGGATGCACCTGAGCTCAATTTTAAGTTTCAGCAAAGGTTCTGAGGGGGGGGCAAATCAAGTGCACACTTTGGGAGAAAGGAGAGATAATTGGGATAAACCCATGGAATGGCATATGGTTGAGATACCTAACGTTACCTTTCAGGACTAGCCGTACTCCTTTCGAATGGGCGTGGCACATGAGTTCAGCATCATATTTCCCAAATGCAGCAACAGTTGTCACTTTGCCCCAATCGTATGACTTCCATGCTTTCTTGCCCACATCAAACACAAAGACCTGAAGGCAGAGAGAGCAGTCGCAGGTGATGAACTCTAATCAGGTCATCAACTTCACAAATATCATTAAAAATCAATAAATCATAGCACGTTTTTTGGGCTCATTCAGCAGTTACCTGATTAAGTAGAATCCTGTTAGAAAATAATGTTAGGAGTACCATTTATATTACTAAAACATAAGTAAAAAAAAAAAAAGGATTATTGCTGCTTCCTGTTGACATGGTTTTAAAATGCCCAAATTCATAATAAATATGCTGAAATAAGTTGTGATATTTTGAAGACCAAAACATAACAATAACTCCCTACACACCTATGTTCAGATTATGTTGCTAAATGATTACCTTATAAACTTTTACCTGGCGGTCACTCCAGACTGAGATTGATTAGCTTGTTCTACTGTAATCAATGACCGTGGCGAACATCAACTCTTTACGCTCTTTTAACAGACAAACCTCAATGAACTTAGTTATGCTACAATATACCAGCCGATAGATGAGAACCTGTAGTGGCTATTTATCAACTCTTGGTTAAACGCAGGCGACAGCCAATATGAAGAAGGAAATAACCCTTTTTTGGCTGGATAATTTCAACAAATCATCACCTCACATCGGTTTCCTAGATAGCGGCAGTGGTTGGCTTTCATTTTATGTTTTTCCAATACCGTTGAAACTATTTATTTGAAGTTTTTTTTATACATTGTAATATTTGTTGCTACTTTTTAAGTAAATACCTGCAGTTAGAAGATAAACGCTTACCATAGTTCCCAGAACAGTTGAACCAGTCAAGTGTTAGTTTGTAAATAGCTCAACTGGAGAAGGCGGGAGCAGATGAATCCAGCTGTGTTTTGACAGGGGTCACGTTTTATATTGAAGGTCAAGAGTGTATTTTTTTTGTTTCAATAGAGAGATCTTATAGATTCTTCCACAGAAAATACATTACTGCAAAACACTTGGCAGAAAATAGATTCATTTTCATCAGATGACAACAGAAGTGCAACGCTATTTGGCTGCCATCCACACGAGTAGGCTAAATGAGCTTACAATGAACAAGCAAGGTATTTTTTGCTAAATCTGTGCATGGCTAATATATTTATGTTTATCATAGAAATAATGTAGCTAGCTACATTTTTTTATGTTTTACCTAAAGTTAATCTTAGCCAGTAGGCTGGCTACACCGAGAAAAGTACTGGAGAAAAGTAGCTAGTCGCTCATCAGTCTGTATTTAGATTTTCTATTGTGTTTTGACTATGTTTGTTTACTGTGTAACTCTGTGTTGTTTTTGTCGCACTGCTTTGCTTTATCTTGGCCAGGTCGCAGTTGCAAATGAGAACTTGTTCTCAACTGACCTACCTGGTTAAATAAAGGTGAAAAAAATAAATAAAATAAAAATAAAAGTCAGTCTGTTGATAGAATGTCCATTTGTGAATTGTCACCTGAGTGGAGAAGTGAAACTGAAGCACAAAATGTGTCTGATGCCGAGCAGTAATTACAATAAGAAACATTTTAGATCTGTGTTTAGAAAACGCATTATATATTTCTCACGCATTATATATTTTTTCCTGCTTAAAAATTGTCCTTCCCTCACCAAAATGCAAAAAAATAAATAGCGAATTTCCATGGAGACTGCTAGCTAAATATGCTAACGAGCACAAACATAAATAAACAAATTGCAAGACAGGCAATCCAGCTCATAAAGTTACATATACGGTGCATTCAGAAAGTATTCAGACCGCTTTACTTTTTCCACCTTTTGTTACGTTACAGCCTTATTCTAAAATAGATTAAATAGTTTTTTCCCCCCTCAATCTACACACAATACACCATGACAAAGTTTTTAGAAATGTTACCAAATGTATTAAAAAATAAAAACTGAAATATCACATTAACACAAGTTCAGACCCTTTACTCAGTACTTTGTTGAAGCACCTTAGGCAGCGATTACAGCCTTGAGTCTTCTTCCCAGTTGTACTGGGAAGAGAAGGGGCGTGTTTCATCCTTCTAACCCAATGTCTATTCACTTGGGCGTGGCCACTGCCTGGACACGAGTTACCATTAAACAAACCCTTTTTATTTTAAAAGGCTTAAATTACATTGTAATCTTTTCAAAAGTATTCTTATAGAGTCTATGCAAGGAATTGATGACACGTTGTAAAGAGATAAAACTGCCTAACAGAGGAGGGGGGAATCACATCTCTGCTAGAGGCTAGCGTCGTGACACTGATTACTTATTATCAGTTCCGGTACTCATTTTGGGTGCTGTTCCTGTTTATATTTAGGTGCAGGAGTTCCTCAATACTTTTCGGCTAATATTCTATAAGAGGAACAGGAGCTCAAGAAGTAGGGAATTTGAGGTGCCGGCACTCAGCTCCGGTGAGTTCCTGCCCAAGTCAATCACTGCTTCTTATCCCTAAGAACATGTTATACAATGCTGCAAGTTAGCTAGCGCCAGCTTCAGGCTGGACCCAACCTAATGTTTCAAGACAGGCCATGTGTAGCCAATGTGATATTTATTTGTACAATCAGGATATTTTCTACTTGCAGGCTGAAATACTTTTATTTGTTATTTGTCTTTTTTTTTTTTTACATAGTTGCCAATGGCAATATAAGTTACTTTTTAGGTTGGTATCATTTTCATTTAGATAAAATTTTGAGATGTGAAGACATTATTATAAATTGAACTGTTTCACGAAAATGTGCATATGAAAACCATAAATGGCACGCAGATCAACATGAGAAAGGTTGACGACTCTTCGTGAAGCATATTACCAGCAACTTCAGGAGAATAAAGGCAGAATCTGTGAAAGCCAACAGGAGCGGGAGGATCAGGTAAAAGAAAATATCTTCTGGTCATCTAGATCTCTGGCACCCTCGAGGCATTTGTCTTATTTCATTAAACTGTAAGCTTAAAGTATCACAAGCTATAGTTGATTTTATTAAAACACATAGGTTGTGTCTATATGGAAAAATATATGGTAAAACATTTTTAATGTATTGTTCTTTCAACCAGTATTTTTTGGTGTAAAAGTTTTTAAACTAATTTACAGACATCAATTCCATTTCTATAAACAAAATTCTGTGATCTCAATGAGAATATTGCACAGTTTCTCTAGATATAAATCAGATCAAGCCCGAACTGTGTGATGTAGTAAGGACTTGCAGTTCCCAAGAGGCCAATTTTCTACATAGTTTAGTACAGAAAACATGGTAAATAACTACAATGACCATTATCCATGGTGCACCTACTTGTCCGGTCTGTGTGTTCTTTTAAACCTGCTACAGAAGAGAGATTATTGCTTGATCGTGGGGATATAGAGAGCGGTTGCTTCGCGAGGTATCTCTACCTGAAAATAAATAATCTAAGTGATTGATAGTTCGTATTCAGCGGTCATAAAAGTATGCCTGCCTTACTTACTTTGAAGAACTACTTACATTGTGATTTTGTCAGCCAGCATAGGTAGCAGCTCTATAGAGATTAGATTTGTTTAAATCATCAAATTAAACAAATGTAATATTACACAACTGAAATATTTATAGTTAAGTAATGTGAATAAAGGATGGTTAATAAGTGATAAAGCAGTAATGGGCAATCACTACCATGGGGACTGTTGTTACAGCATTCAACCCACATAATGCATTTAATGATTTAAAAAATATATATTATTGAAACTGAAATCCTTGATACATTTTTTAAATAATCAAACAGAAAAAGCAGTAATCGCTCAGCACTATGGGCATTAGTGAAAAAATGTCTCATCTACAAAATGTATATTTACACGTGATTTAACCTCCATCAAATGGTATTATGGCACACCGCCTGCCCTCCAAGACATCTACACCACCCAAGCCACGGCCTGTTCACCCAGCTATCATCCAGAAGGCGAAGTCTGTACAGGTGCATCAAAGCTGGGACCGAGAGAGACTGAAAAACAGCTTCTATCTCAACGCCATCAGACTGTTAATTAGGCATCACTAGCCGGCTTCCATCCAGTTACCTGCCCGGAACTTAGTCACTGTCACTAGCCGACTACCACCTGGTTACGCTACCCTGCACCTTAGAGACTGGTCTACTACGTACATAGACATGGAACACTGATCACTTTAATAATACTGTTTTTCTGATTTCATATGTATATACAGTATTCTAGCCATGGCCATCCAATTCAACTATTGCTGTATATACACACACACACACACACTACTCTACCCTACAGATATACCAAATATTCTATCCACATACTGTCCATAATGTCTACACACCCCATCACATATAGATACATACATAGTAGGGTATTTATACTCCAGATTCTGACATTGCTTGTCCTAATATTATATATTTCTTAATTCCATTCTTTTACTTTTAGATTTGCTTATTGTTGTGAATTGTTAAATACTACTGTACTGTTGGAGATAGGAACACAAGCATTTCACTACACCCGCAATAACATCTGCTAAATATGTGTATGTGAACACAATTTGATTTGATTTATTGCAGACATATTGGATTTTGGACCCAATATTAGATTTGACGCAAAATCCATGGTGGCCCTAAAAATAATCTGTAGTTGAATTCCAATGTCTAAACCCACTTATAGCAGATTACACTAGCCACAACATTAAATAACCTGTGCAACTGAGTGTATTTTTACCAGGCAGTGCAATACAGCACTGAATGAGAGCAAATGTGACTTGGAAAGTTGTCTATTAATCAGCTACCAAAAAGTAAAGCTTACATTCATCATAAAGTTCATAGTTGACATGACCTATTGTATCTGTGTTTACATGTATATATTCCCAAGATGCATTAAGATACACAAACAAACAGCATTAGGCTATGTAAAACAGACTACTTGTATTACAACTTGTAGCAATAGCAGGAGGTTGCAATATTGGACGACACGAGTTTATGCAGCCAGCCTTATTCTGCACTGTTTGAGTTTAGGCAGTAAATAGATCTGTACACAACCATCCATTTCATATATGGGATGTGGAGGGAAAAACAAGATGATTGTTTTGTTAGGGCTATCTCTAAAACGTTGGGGCCTTGTCAGTATTAGCCTAGTTTGTTAACCACTCAAATGTCAATGTAGTTGCATCTCTAATTATGCTTCCCTGTTTCAACGTGACGGGCTCCCTTCCTGCTAACGTTACCTCAAAGTCCTTCTCATCGCGTATTTGTTGACAGAGTTCCTGGGTCTCGCATGGACAAACTTCTGCCTCGGAACACACACTAACCACCGCCAGAAAGAAAAACAGCCACATTGCTGACACAACGTCCCAATAGTTGGGTAAAGGTATCGCAGTGAATGTGTTTTCAGTTTGGATATTGGTTTGATATTCCGAGTTTGCTCGTTTGTTTTCTTCTTCTGTGGTTTTTATGTCGGGCTACACCCAAAACGGTGTATTGCCTCCACCAACTGGACGGTTTGAAACAACCAACAATTTAAAAAATAAAAATAGAAAAATCCATACGTAATATTGATACAAACTTAATCCACCCTAATAAAAATAGTACATTGCCACAACAAATGTCCCTTCTCAGGCTCTAGTTCGACGGCAGTGTTAACAGAAGTGGGCGGATCAACAGAAGTGGGCGGATCTACCGAAGTGGGCGTGTTAACAGAAATGAGCGGCTCAACTGAAGTGGGCGTGTTAACAGAAGTGAGCGGCTCAACTGAAGTGGGCTTGTTAACAGAAGTGGGCGGATCAACAGAATTAGTCGTGATAACCGAAGTGGGCGTGTTAACAGAAGTGAGCGGCTCAACCGAAGTGGGCGTGTTAACAGAAGTGGGCTGATCAACCGAAGTGGGCGTACAGATTTGTTGCCACTCAAGACTGTTTTGCTTGGCTACTTGGTATGTCTTCGTCATGGTCTTATTTAGCAGAAATTATGGTAAGGAATTTCAGTTAGGGTAAACATTTGCCGATTCACTTTGAACAGTGTTTTTGGCTGTACGTATACTAGCTTTTTATTTATATCTAACATTAACGTGTCTATAATCTACCGAGCTAACGTTCGCTAACCTAGCTATCATCACCGAGGCGAGAGTCTTGTTAGACTGGACACGTTACCTTTTTAACAACGTTTTTTTCCTGATAAAAACAAGTTAATTGCACAACCTCACAGAGTTGCAAACCAAATGGGTAGGTCTAGCTCATTGATTTGTAGATCTGACGCAGTTGCTACCTCCGACTATGAGCCTAGCAAGTGTAGCGAATTAGTTATGTAGTATCCATAGAAGGCCGCAGGGAGGAGCAAGAGAGCTATAAACCAAAACTGTTTTTTGCCTTAAAACCCCTAAACCTAGGTATAACCTATTTTAGCCCTAACACTAATACTTGGGTAGGGTAGCCTAGAACACTTTTAGAAACGATTTTAGTAATAATATTATGTTCGTAAATACCATTATAGTACTAAATAGCATTTTGAATATTGTTATTTTATGATATTTATTAACACTTGATAAACAAGCCACATTTTATGTTTTATTTATCAAATAACTGGGTGTGACCTAGTAACCTCTATGTAAAAGTCCAGCAATTGGCTGCGATAGATGGGGCAGGTTAGAGACTGATCTCAGGAATGAATAAGAAAAATACACTTCTATTTGCTTCCACCTATTTCTCAGCTGCCACTCCAATGTCTTTATGTGAATTAATAACTTTTAATTGCTAAATATTTCCAATAGATGGCAGCATAAGACCACGAAGCATCAGTTATAGGCCATAGCAGCAATATGTGACTGACTGGCTCAAATCGAAATTGTGTTTTTTACATTGGATAAAAGTAGAGACTGGTATATCATACACTACAGTTGAGGAACAATGGGAAAGTAATTTTGCATTGTTTGTTGATAAACTTGTAAACTCACTTTTGAGAAAATGGCCTTACAATGTTTTGGTACTACTATTGGAGAGCCCTTCTTTGTCTACACCCATTCAGCATTGTTCACACCCTCTTAAGCTTTAGCCCCACCCATCTCTTTAAGGGTTGATCCGAGCGTTCTGTACTAACTCGCTAGCTACATCCAGATATCTAGTGAGGAGAACAGCTCACTGAACATTACTAGCCCTAGCAGAGCTGGTTAGGCTGTCATGTTATCCAGAGCTTTGGTGACTGCAACTGTGCTGTTAGATTGTCAGTTCGTAAATTCAGAGCGTTTTGCGTTCAGAGCACACACTGGACGCTCTGGCCAATGAGTAGGGTTCGAACATTCAGACCTTACAACGACAGTCAAGCACCCAAGCTAACTGCCTAACATTGGCTAGCTACTTCCAGACACATAATCAGAGAACACCCCATTTTGACCATTCTACTCGCCCTAGAGCTGTTTTCATGTTATCCAGAGCGTTGGTGACTAACTGCTGCTGTATTACGTTTTTTTTGCCGACATTTAATGACACCGGCCATATTAAACGGGTGTTTAGCGTTCTGAGTGCTCTGAAATCAGAGTAGTTTGCCAGAACTAACAATGTCCATTGAAACGCACAAGGACTATACCATTTAGCTAAGAATAATGTGAATATACAAATTGTCAGTACAACATAACATGTAACGTAACTTATTATTAAGGGCCCTAAAAGTAAGGAAATAGTGTCCTCTGCATGTGTACATCGTATTTTGGTGAATTTAGTACGACATCCGGGAACATTTGGCATACTAACTCTATCCATACTATGACCAATAAGCATACCATACTGTATACTCAATTCACATCACAAATAGTACGGTTAGTATGAGTACTCGAACACAGCATATACTGTATGTCCCATGACGGTTGTGCTTCAAGAATTCAGGATGGCAAGTTTGTATGAAGGTCTCATTATTAAATGGGTAAATGGTTAGACTGTAACCCAGACAGCACACATACATCTCGCCGACATCGGCCTGACAGCGGTATATCGTCAGAAGATCGTGTTCCATTTAGAATGTCGGCGGGAGGGCGGCTGTGAGTGTGGTAGGTCGAAATGCATGCTTGCTGCACGGTCAAATGGCCTCTCAGCATCACAGAGTCATAATCGTTCCCCACGTTTCACATGTTTTAGGCATAGCCTACCCATGGACAGTAAAACATTTTCGTGTCATGGTTGGCAATAATTTTATCAGAAGAAAATATGTATAAAGCCTATACTTAAATAAATGAATAAAAGCGCAGGTGTCAATTATAAACCAAGTGACCACCTCTAATGCCCTGTGTAGAAGATGAGAAATCCGAAGAGTTTGCAATGTGAAATTAAATCCATCCACAGTGTGTCTCATAACAATGCTTTAACACTTTGGTGAAGTGCACATTTTACTCAAACATTTTTTAATTATCATGAAAATCTTAAAATTACTAAAAGATGCTGTGATGCCAAATTGCTTAAAATGAATAGAACTAATCAATAAACAGTTGGCTACATTCAGACATCAAAGATGACGTTCTCTATAATATATAAGGGGATTAGGGTTTTAGGCCTACATGAGGGGATTTGATGGAGGAAGAAATGGAATCAATACATGGGGAGATCTGGATTACAAACTGAGCCAGTATAGCATGCATGCAGCCACCACTTCAAATTATCCATTCATATAATTCCAATAAAATACATTTATGAAATAGTCAAAATAATGGAGGGTTGTTGTTATCTACAGGTAAATAGAAGGCTGATCAGTATAGCCATGATCAAAGCTAGTGCGAGAAACTAACGTTACATGGATCATAGCAACCGTAATTATACCTAGCGCGCACGCTGGCAAGGCTCAGAATTATTTGACTGTTAGTTTGCCTGTGTTGCCAATTACGTTAAATCAATTTGATGGAGTTGTAATGCTAACGTTAATGTTAATTTAAGGACGGTTGCTAGCTAAAGTAGATAACGTTAGCTATCTAAAATGTTGGACTGGAGAACGGTTATTGTTGCTAGTTATTGAATTTACTCACCGTGCAGGGCGGCATGACAAACACATATTGTCGTCGTTCATTCCATTGAACAGCTAGCTAACCGTAGCTACATTAGGTTCTGGCGAGATCGATCTAAATGTCTTAGTTTGGGGGGAGATGAGACGACGATTCTCCTGCTCACACAATGCTATCCATCAGTGCAAAATCACTGGCAGGATATACATCTTGTATTCGGCGCATATGACAAATAAAATGTGATTTCCAACTGACTAACCTCTTGCTTACTAGTGTAAACTTAACCGTAGAGTATTTAGGGATTTGTCCAAATACAGTGTGATCAACAACATTAATAAATAAATAAAATTATCTTCAAGCCACAACGCCCATTTGGAGGAGACCGTGGATGGAGGCCCCTTTAACTTCATGAGGAGGCCTCTCTTGAATGTAAGCTATTTAATGTATGAAATGCAGAAAACAATGACACCCTTTCTCACAATGGTAATCACACCTGGCTCTCAACTTTCCCTAGGTCCAAGATATCGCCTTTGCCAACACCCAACGGCTTATCCCATCAAATTGCACTGGTATATTTGGCCTCGTCCTTCGATTGAAATCAGAAAACTGCTGTGTTTTAGGATTAGTGTTAAATGGAACTGTTTTCCATCTAACAGCAGTTGAAAGGATCATTTTGGAAGAGCTGGGGGAGCTTCACCTCAAGGTGGAGCATCTGACTAAACTTGTACAAACAATAAGTGCAACTGCAAGAGCTCCACCGGACCAAGAACCCCAGAGGGATGAGGAGGACAGGAAACCCATACTGCCAATACTTACATTGGAGGAGCTCAATGACTTCGATGAGGGACTTGGCCGGGACAGCCATTTGGTATGTTCTAACACTTTCATGGGTTACATAGAGGAGGTCATAACAACTCTGTGTTACAGTATTATTAAACAAGGCACAAGGGAGTGTGGTATGTATACAGCCCCATATAAACCACATATAAAAAACCCAGAGGTGCCTTATTGATGTTATAAACTTGTTACCAACATAATTAGAGCGGTAAAAATAAATGTTTTGTTATACCCTTAGTATACGGTCTGATATACCATCGCTGTCAGCCAATCAGCATTCAGGGCTCGAACCACCCAGTTTATAATTCTTAATAACCTTTATGTGTTCTAGCACATCCTTTTTCTCGACCCAGTCAGGGTCCATCAGTTGTTCCATATATTTGATATACACTAGCACATCCAGCAGCAGTTAAGGTGTGCATAGTGTTGGGATACAGTAAATGTGAAATGGCTGCAGCGCCCGGGGTTTGGGTTAAGAAAGGTTGTTCTAGCCTACCTCAAAACACACCTGATCAGTTAGACGAGGTGTGCTGGGTTGGAACTGTATTAGTGTGCAGACACATATCTGGTAAGACTTGAACTAGTATGTTCTGAAAGTATAACAGGCAGACGTGAAAGACAATACAATTGTCTGTATTAACATGTTAAACAGATCTCAAAGTTATCCGTAACTGGGGGTAATGATGTAAAAAAAAGACAGTGGCGGGTGTGCGGGAAGGTCTTCGGATCTGACCCAATTAAATTGGTGCGGGAGAGGACAGGAGATTGACATCAAGACGCGACCAGTGGAGGACATCATAGTGGCTAGGTTCAACCATTACTGTGATATTTTTCTGTTTTATGATTTTATGATTAGTAAGTGAAAACAAAGACCTTTATGAATCAAATGGGTGTTATAATACAGAAGCTCTTAGAAATCAGCTAGTGTAAAGACAACAGAGAGAGCCCATCACCACTCTTGGTCAATAGAAATGTACTGATACTTAGAAATGTAGCTCTGTTAGAAATGACAGAGGCTGATTTAGAGAAACCCATTCAAAATTGACTCGGGCTGAGCCAAGACGGAGGCGTAAGACCCAGTGGACTAGTGGAAGAGAGCAGAACAAGAAAGTGATTAAAGGTAGGCCTACTGATCAACCTACAGCAGAGATGTAGCTTCTCATATACCCACCTACAATAAGGTATTGTTTGTCTCTCAAAAAGGCTGTCATTTCAAGTCTGCCAGTAGACTCTCATTGAATCCCAAATGAACCCCTTGCCCCTACCAACTTGCTCGGAGGGCCCTCCGTTTTCACATGTTGCTGATGAAACTGAGGGTGACAAACTTTGCTGCCCTGTTTTCAATCGTCCACATGGCTGGGAGAACATATTCAAGTAAGTAAATACATTTAGAAAAAAAACAGATGTATTATTAGCTAACTAGCTACAGTGCAGGCTAACTAAAATGAGCTGCTACCGTAGCTAACAGTAGTTTGCCATCTAGCCAACTTTACACACACCAGCTACCCAACTTCATATTAGCTAGCTATCTTGATGTATTTATCACTGTAAAAGAACTAACCAAATGCATGTGTAGGTAGCTAGCTAACAGCCATGGAGGAGGGTGAAAGGATAGCAGGCCCAGCTTTCAGTGAGAGAGTAGGCTATTCTGGATAGAGCAAGTACTTTGTGTAGTTCCAGTCCCTAGAAGTGAGGACAGAGATAATAGCAACATAATATTCAGTGCGGTCTAATTTGAGTATAATGAAGTCTGTTTCTTGGGAGGTTTTCTGTCCTCAGATACAGAGAGCTGTGAAAGCCTGTCTGCAGATGAAAAGGTCCCAATGAAGAGCAGTGATTCTCAGTCCTGGTCCTGGGGACTCAAAGGGGGGCACATTTTGTTTTTTGCCTTAGCACTACACAGATGATTCAAATGATCAAGTCATAAAGCTTCAAGTGGTATTTATGTATTCATTTGTGATGCTATCCTTGATATGATCCTGCTATTGTCACATGCTACACATGCACATGTGTGTGCACATGCATCTATCTATCCAATGTTATCATGATTTGTTATAAGGGATATTATACTTTAGTAATCCACAATGACCTGGTGATGTAAAAGTCTAATAATTACATTATCGTCCATATTCCTACAGATACCTTGTGAGAGAGGCCAACCCCCAGTCCTGTCATCGCCACCTCACCCGCTCTTAAGATAACCTTCGAGCCAACTGGGGGCCCAAGGCTGGTTAGGAGACACCGCTGGAGACACTGTAATTGTGATGAACTGAGAGAATATTAGGTTAGCACTGTAATTCATTAATCATATGCTGTCTTCCCTGCTCCTCTGTTCTCACCTCTTTCCCTTTCTGTCTTCTACACCTCTCTCCCCACATCCTTTCTTCCTCTGTTTTTATAATGCACACCAGACGTCCATTGAAGTACAGATTTAACTTGTATTTATAATATAATATTACAATTATAATATTTATAATGCATGTATTATGTATTTATAACACTTGGATAATGAATGTCTTTCAATAAAGCGTTTCACATTCTCTACTGGTTGAAATTAAGTCTCATATGATGAAATAGTACACCTATCCTGTGTTTATCAGATCAATGCAGATGAAGGAAATTAAATATTGAGATGAACCGGTTTTAGAGTATTTACATGATGCATAGGAAGTGTAGTGTAGTGTTTTTTAAATTCCATTTCTATGTATATGAATTACAAATCAGCCTTTAACTAGTTAAATCATGTTTCTAGTCTATTGCATAGTTACAATGTGTAACCATTGATGTTCCAGAACCAAGATTGGTAAACACTGTTGAAGTGTATAATTGTAAAACATACATGCAGACACAGAATAGAGTTTGATACTCCTGGTATTGGATATGACTGAAAAATAATCTCAAAGACATTCATACCTGAGCTGCACCTTTAACATTAACATTAAACAGCCAGCATTACAATTTCATACTCATGTCCCAACACCCATAAAGCTAGCCAGCTAGCTGGCTAATGTTAGCTAGTCAGCTAACCTGCTAAATTGCGATTTTTTGTAAATTAACTTTATGACAAAAAAAATATGCATAATCGTTTGCCTCTACATTAACAAACATATTCCTCTCAACTGAAAATGTTTCATTTGCTTCTATCTTAGTATTTTTGTCAGCCATCTTTGCTGAAGAAAGTCTCCAGCCTTGGGTCCCATAGCTCAAATTCGTCATGGAAACCACTCAATATGATTGGTCATGGCTCAGCGGTCGCCGCTGGAGATTTGCATAAAGTTGGGAAAAGTTTACCTTTTTCACCGCCTCGCACGCCACCTTCGCGCCGCCCAAAAGTCCCCGCCCTCTCCGCTTCTCACCGCTTTCCTTCCATTGAAAATTAATGGGAAGCAGTGTTTCACCGCGCGGCACCGCGTGATAGTGTACATGGGGGCATAAGGCAAAATGCTCGCTGCCGCTAACAGCTTTTTGGCGGGGCTTGTTGAGTTGGCTACTTTTGTGGGAAGGTAGAGCGGTCGATGCTGTTTAAAGAATTTCACAATGAATGTACTAGGAAAATACGTTTTTCTTGACCAGAGGTGACAATTAATGTTCAGGCTTATTGATAATCGTTATATTAATGAAGCATAATGTCAAAACATGAGCATAAAAACAGGTAATAATAAACAGGAATCATGTTAAATGCTTTTTTAGTTCTTCCTGTTGCGTTAGCAGTGTGGAAAGGGACAGAACAAAGTGTGGCCAGTAGTTTTCCTGTGAGGGGAAATGGTGGTGTATCCAGGGAGAAAACTAAACTAATCTTCTGAAATTGTGGTCTCATGCTGCCATCTACTGGATGCCTTTAGCAACTGCAGTAGTACTGAATAAAGTGTACATATTTACTAAAGTACTAATTACTCACAAGTGCAAAATATAGAATTCTCTAGTTCATTTTATCACTTACAACCATCAAATAACCATTTATAGCATAATAAACAATGAAACTGACATAAACACCATCCATTTACACTGCTGTTTGTTGCTACCTGCCAAACTGTACGTTTTTTCCTTAGTTATTTTTGTATTTTTTCTCCACTCTACTTTTTTCATTCAACTTTTTTACCGGTAGCAGGTAGCCGAGTGGTTAGAGCGTTGGGCCTGTAACCGAAAGGTTGCTGCATCGAATCCCCGAGCTGACAAGGTAAACATCTGTCATTCTGCCCCTGAACAAGGCAATTAACCCACTGTTCCTAGGCCGTTATTGTAAATAAGAATTTGTTCTGAACTGACTTGCCTAGTTAAATAAATGTTAAATAAATACCCTGGACGCTTTATCTGGACATGGTTCTACAGGACTCCCACCAGCCGAAGCTAAGTAGTAACATTATTAGCACTATGCCATCTAACGTTAATTGCAGTCACTGTATTCATAACATACAGGAAAAATTCCTTATGGCGAGGATAGCCTCGCTGCAAGCCCAGCTTCAGACGCAATTGTCAGGCAAGGGCAATTTAAGTGTAGGAATGGATGAAATAGCATCTGTGCCACCAGTAAGTACAGTTACTAGTAAAAATCCCCTTGCACAGTCCCTGCAGCCGGACACTTTTCTCAGGGCTTCTGGGAAGAAATGCAGTCAGCATGTTCAACCGGTGTCAGCTTCTCAGGTCTTTCCTCCACCCGTTACGGGGTCTGAGCCACCGAATAATCATCCAGGATCATACACTGTTTACCAGGGGCCACTCCATTATAGACAGAGTACCAGCTGACTGCTTCTTGCCTAAATAGTTATTGCATAGTTTGGAGCTGTGCTTTGGGTCATTGTCCTGTTGTAGGAGGAAAGTGGCTCCAATTAAGCTCCGTCCACAGGGTACGGCATGGTGTTGCAAAATGGAGTGATAGCCTTCCTTCTTCAAGATCCCTTTTACCCTGTACAAATCTCCCACTTTACCACCAAAGCACCCCCAGACCATCACATTGCCTTCACCATGCTTGACAGATGGCGTCAAGCACTCCTCCAGCATCTTTTCATTTGGTCTGCATATCACAAATGTTCTTCTTTGTGATCCGAACACCTCAAACTTAGATTTGTCTGTCCATAACACTTTTTTCCAATCTTCCTCAGTCCAGTGTCTGTGTTCTTTTCCCCGTCTTAATCTTTTATTTTTATTGGCCAGTCTGAGATGGCTTTTTCTTTGCAACTCTGCCTAGAAGACCAGCATCCCGGAGTCGCCTCGTCACTGTTGACGTTGAGACTGGTGTTTTGTGGGTACTATTTAATGAAGCTGCCAATTGAGGACAATTTCTTGCATGGAATAGCCTTCATTTCTCAGAACAAGAATAGACTGATGAGTTTCAGAATAAAGTTATTTGTTTCTGGCCATTTTGTGCCTGTAATCGAACCCACAAAGGCTGATGCTCCAGATACTCAACTAGTCTAAAGAAGGACAGTTTTATTGCTTCTTTCATCAGCACAACAGTTTTCAGCAGTGCTAACAAAACTGCAAAAGGGTTTTCTAATGATCAATTAGCCTTTTAAAATGATAAACTTGGATTAGCTAACACAACGTGCCATTGGAACACAGGAGTGATGGTTGCTGATAATGGGCCTCTGTACGCCTATGTAGATATTCCGTAAAAAATCAGCCGTTTCCAGCTACAATAGTCATTTACAACATTAACAATGTCTACACTGTATTTATGATCAATTTGATGTTATTTTAATGGACAAAAAAAAAAGCTTTTCTTTCAAAAACAAGGCCATTTCTAAGTGACCCCAAACTTTTGAACAGTAGTGTATATAAGTGTATTTTTGGGCTGGCTATCATTTTGGGTCCCCTAACATTGCACAGGATACATGTAAGCACAACGCAAATAGTTTAATTCACAGAGCTGAATGTTGTCAAACAATTAAATTCACCAACTTATTATATGATTGTCTACAATCAAAGCCAGGCATTGTTACTGTTAATTGGATGAAAGTACAAAAAGTAATTGTTATTTTAAGGATTGCATAATCATTTATCAACTTGATATCCTCATCAGTCAAAGCTTAATAAGCACTAGCCGCATTCCGCCATGAGACTGATTTAGATGCCGTCAAAACAATTGTCGTAAATTCAGGATTGTAACATTATAATAATGTCATAATAATGATGCAGTACTGATTTTGATACGATAGGTCAATCTTATCCCATCATTTTTGGGGGTGTTTCTCCCGTTACAGAAAAAACACGATTTCACATGTGGAATATCACATGATTTCTCGTGAGAATTTCACGTGAACACATGTTTTTAGAACACGTGTAGTTTCATGTTATCACATGTTGCTTTACATGTTGTCACATGTTATCACATTAACTTCACATGTGATCACTTGAAATTCATGTTGTTC
Organism: Thymallus thymallus; assembly: GCA_023634145.1. Taxonomy (NCBI): domain Eukaryota; kingdom Metazoa; phylum Chordata; class Actinopteri; order Salmoniformes; family Salmonidae; genus Thymallus; species Thymallus thymallus. The sequence continues at coordinate 39,187,359 of CM042393.1, forward strand.
AAAACCTATTTCAAAATACAGGTGTCAGTATTTGAGATATCATAGAAATCCTAATTTTTATTTAAATAGCATTTCCTAGCAGCGGGTCTATTATTTTTTTACAATAAATTATTTTGCTGATAGACACTATTTTTTTTACTTACTATTACTGTGATATTTGGTTGTAATACACAGCTACTCTAGGTTGAATCCACTAACTCTAACGATGGAAGGCCAATGCTACTATCATTTTGAACATGCTTTGTCTCAAATGAAAAACCAACAGTCTAAGGTCAAGATAACCCTGTGTGTTGTTTCAGGGACACTGCTATGTCCTTCTTTTGGTTTCAGGGACACTGCTACATATGTCCTTCTGTTGGTTTCAGGGACACTGCTATGTCCTTCTGTTGGTTTCAGGGACACTGCTATGTCCTTCTGTTGGTTTAAGGGACACTTCTCTGCAGGAGATAGAGAAATAGTTGCCATAAAATCTAAGAATTTTATTAACCATGATGCAATGTTAAGTAGAAATGATGAAGAATCTTACATATTCACCTCAAGTAATATTCTGTTTTTTACGTTGGTAAGAGACCACTGCATCTGGTTTCTCAGTATGGTAGGTTATGTACTTGTGACCCAACATTTTGTTGAATAACTGGACATTACTTTTACGCAGTTGAGCAATTATAGAGTTGTGCTCTTTGAGTAGCTTGTTAAGGAGCCAGTGTCCAGACAAAGCATCATCTGGAAGACCTTAGCATCGCTGCAGGCTGGATTAACAGCTCAGTGGTCAAAAACCACTCTCTCAGGGCCGTTCAATTTAGGTCCTGGTGGGCTAAAACCCTTCTGTTTTTTGTTTCGACCTGGTAGTTAATTGCACTCACCTGGTGTCCCAGGTCTGAATCTGTCCACTATTAGAAGGAGAGGATGAAAAACAGAAGTGTTTCGGCCCTCCAGCACTGACATTGAACAAAGTGATTTTCCTTTCTTCAGTTAGACTTCCCTTGGAGAAGGGCATCAACAGTTTACATACACTTAGGTTGAAGTCATTAAAACTTCAACCACTCCACAGATTTCATGTTAACAAACTATAGTTTTGGCAAGTCGGTTAGGACATCTACTTTGTGCATGACACAAGTAATTCTTCCAACAATTGTTAACAGACAGATTATTTAATTTATAATTCACTATATCACAATTCCAGTGGGTCAGAAGTTTACATGCACTAAGTTGACTGTGAAAATTCCAGAAAATTATATCATGGCTTTAGAAGCTTCTGACATCATTTGAGTCAATTGGAGGTGTACCTGTGGATGTATTTCAAGACCTACCTTCAATCTCAGTGCCTCTTTGCTCGACATCATGGGAAAATCAAAAGAAATCAGCCAAGACCTCAGAAAACAAATTGTAGACCTCCACAAGCCTGGTTCATCCTTGGGAGCAACTTACAAACGCCTGAAGGTACCACGTTCATCTGTACAATAGTACGCAAGTATAAACACCATGGGACCACGCAGCCATCATACCACTCAGGAAGGAGATGTGTTCTGTCTCCTAGATATGAGTGTACATTGGTGCAAAAAGTGCAAATCAATCCCAGAACAACAGCAAAGGACCTTGTGAAGATGCTGGAGGAAACAGGTACAAAAGTATCTATATCCACAGTAAAACGAGTCATATATCGACATAACCTGAAAGGCGGCTCAGCAAGGAAGAAGCCACTGCTCCAAAACCGCCATGAAAAAGCCAGACTACGGTTTGCAACTGCACATGTGGACAAAGATCATACTTTTTGGAGAAATGTCCTCTTGTCTGATGAAACAAAAATAGAACTGTTTGGCCATAATGACCATCGTTATGTTTGGAGGAAAAAGGGGGATGCTTGCAAGCCGAAGAACACCATCCCAACCATGAAGCACGGAGGTGGCAGCATCATGTTGTGGGGGTGCTTTGCTGCAGGAGGGACGGGTGCACTTCACAAAATAGATTGCATCATGAGGAAGGAAAATTCTGTGGATATATTGAAGCAACATCTCAAGACATCAGTCAGGAAGTTAAAGCTTGGTCGCAAATGGGTCTTCCAAATGGACAATGACCCCAAGAAAACTTCCAAAGTTGTGGAAAAATGGTTTAAGGACAACAAAGTCAAGGTATTGGAGTGGCCATCACAAAGCCCTGACCTCAATCCTATAGAAAATTTGTGGGCAGAACTGAAAAAGCGTGTGCGAGCAAGGAGGCCTACATACCTGACTCAGTTACACCCATTCTGTCAGGAGGAATGGGTCAAAATTCACCCAACTTATTGTGGGAAGCTTGTGGAAGGCTACCAGAAACGTTTGACCCAAGTTAAACAATTTAAAGGCAATGCTGCCAAATACTAATAGAGTGTATTTAAACTTCTGACCCACTGGGAATGTGATGAAGCTGAAATAAATCATTCTCTCTACTATTATTCTGACATTTCACATTCTTAAAATAAAGTGGTGATCCTAACTGAGCTAAGACAGGGAACTTTTACTAGGATTAAATGTCAGGATTTGTGAAAAACTGAATTTAAAAGTATTTGGCTAAGGTGTATGTAAACGTCCGACTTCAACAGTATACTATAGGTAGGTAGGTAGGTAGGTAGGTAGGTAGGTAGGTCTCTTACAGCTCAACTTGAGGTTATGTCTCACCCTACAGGAGACACTAGAAGGCCTATGGACCACTTGTTCAATCAATATTGTTTTTGTTCTATTTTGCAGGAAGTCCAGTCAGAAGAGAAGAGCGTGTCCATTTTCCTGGTAAAACTGAAGATTTGGTGGAATCAGTGATGGCTTATACATAGGGTTTCTTCCCAGCTGACCAGTGTACTGTGTTTAAACCTATTGTGCTGGTTTACACTGATTTCACTCAAAGTTTGGATCAGTCATTTAGTATCTGGTGTACATGTGTCTGGATGTCCATGAAAGTTGTTTGCTTAAAATCAAAGTGTGATTATTTTGCAAAAAATGTGATTTTTCATTTTCATGTTCAAAATGTTGTTTATAAATTACATGTTTATCATATTGCTATATTAAATATCCATATACAAAGTATCCTACTTTACATTATTAGTACAATACAAAGAGCATTGCCATTTACTATAATGTATTGTAAGCAACAATAGTTTCTTGACATATATTATTGTACGATATTATCCACTTTGGATGAAATCCATTCATGTGATTTTAAGCATGTGAACCAAAGTTATTTACATTAAATAAACATTAAATTGTAAATTCTCAATGAAAATATAGAAAGAAAACACATTGGTCCCTCACGTGACCTTGTAGAAGAATGAGCAGGCAATTTGACCATTGATCACCTTGGATCCATTTTAAAGGACAAGTTGACAAAAATGTGTTTGAATGATGGTCAGGTCAGAACCAAGTGACATATTAGTGGCAGGTTTGAGACACTTTGTTTATTCACAAGATAGGAGACCTAGGGTGGCTGTTTGCTGAAAGTGTTGCAATTTGAAGTTGAATTATGAAAAGTAAAATACTTATATTTAGCTCAGTGATAATCTGTGTTATAAAGTAATCAATCATACCAAACTATTTCTGTGTTTTATATTGATTTGGCCATTTTAAGACTAAATATTAGTTATAAAAATTGTTCACGGCATAACATCATTAGGAATAAAGAATATTAATTTAATCATGTGATACATTTCGATGTGAATTATGCTGTTAATTAAGAGTAAGCAATCTGACAATGTCACTACAGATAACGTTCATTTTTTAAGTAACAATTTAAATAATATAAGCGAGGACATAAAAATGGGAATTGACAAGAATATATTAAGATAAATGTACATGTAATTGGAAAGGCTAGCGACACGTTTATTTTGTAGGTTGGACATTGATCTTTTGAACACAGAGAAGCAGATATGAAAGGCCGGGTTAACCTAACCTTATGGGTTTGTGACATCTCTCATCCTGTACCTCAGGCAGATTGTCTAATTTCTACAATATTAGCCAAATAACAAAAAAACTACTTGGCAATGCTGTCCATTGGTTAATGATATATTTATGACACAGGCATTGTCAGCAAAAGTGTAGCTTTAAAAGGCTGCCTAGATCTGTTTCTCCTCACATTCCACTGACCATGAGAGCAGTTGTCTTTGCACTGGCTCTAGCCCTTGTGGGTGAGTACATTTCAGATTATTTCAGACTTGCATTTTAGATCATATCATTTTTTAAGAAATGTTTTGCCATTCTTGTTCATTTGGCATAGTTGGAAGTGAATGCAAACTGAATAACAACTTGTTTTTTTCTTTCCATCATATAGCGAGTCAACATGCTAACTTTGGTAAATTATGCTACATTACAACATTTTACAAATTTTAAGCTCAAAACAGACTTTTGGAAAATGAATGTACTAACAACGCTCTAAATTCTTGTTTACAGCCCCTGAATTTCAAGCCAGTAAGACCTATGTATACAAGTATGAGGCACAGCTCCTGGCCGGCCTGCCTGAAGAGGGTCTGTCCAGAGCAGGAATAAAAGTCATCAGCAAAGTTCTCATCAGTGCAATTGCCCCAACTATGTACATACTGAAGGTATAAGGCTGCATATCAAGTTCACATACATAACATCTCTAAATGCATTGTCCACTACAATGACTAATATATTGATATCTCCTTGTAGCTCGTGGACCCTCAGATCTTTGAGTACAGTGGCGTCTGGCCCAAAGATCCTTTCGTCCCAACTGCAAAGCTCACTTCAGCCCTGGCTGCTCAGCTCTCGACTCCAGTCAAGTTTGAGTATTCCAATGGTGTTGTGGGTAAGGTATTTGCCCCCAATGGTGTCTCTGAAACAGTGCTAAATATCCATAGAGGTATCCTGAACATCCTTCAGCTCAACATCAAGAAGACACAGAACGTCTATGAGATGCAGGAGGTAAGACTTGTATCTTTTCATATTCGGATATGTATCTTTCCATGATTAATGTATGTTCTTCTCACACATGCTCTCATTTGTATTACCTAGGCTGGAGCTCAGGGAGTGTGCAAGACCCACTATGTGATCAGTGAAGATGCCAAGACTGAGCGCATCCATTTGACCAAGACCAAGGATCTGAATAACTGCCAGGAGAGAATCACAAAAGATTTTGGTCTGGCTTACACAGAGAACTGTGTTCAGTGCCAGCAGGTAGGAGACAATGTTACTCGTTGTTGACTTTAGTGGAAAATCACTACAGATATTCTAGCCCAATAACAATGTCACTAACTATGTTTTATCCACACAGAAAGGAAAGAACCTGAGGGGAACTGCCGCCTACAACTACATCATGAAGCCCACTGCAACTGGTGCTACCATCATGGAGGCCACTGTTACGGAGCTCCATCAGTACTCACCTTTCAATGAGATGAATGGCGCTGCCCAGATGGAAGCAAGGTATGTTCACTGATTTGTAAAATAATGGAACGTTATATACTGTATACAGCATCAACAATTCTTAATGTGCTTAAATTGCCTGTTTACAGACAAACCTTGGCTTTCATTGAGATCAAAAAGAACCCAGTTGAGCCTATCAAAGCAGAATATCGCGCCCGTGGATCCATTCAGTATCAGTTCGCCACTGAGATTCTCCAGACACCTATTCAGCTCCTTAGAATCAGCAACGCAGAAGCTCAGGTAAAATCACTACTAGTAGTCCCTTTCTCTGAGTTACATTTTGAGTTACATTTTGAGTTGCGCTTTCTCAAATTATATTCCTGATAATATTTCAAAAATATAAATTCCTTCTGTTGTCAGATTGTGGAGATTCTGAACCATCTGGTCGAAAACAATGTGGACAAGGTCCATGTCGATGCCCCTCTGAAGTTTATTCAGCTCGTCCAGCTCATGCGTGTAGCCAGGTTTGAAAGTATTCGAGCCATCTGGAATCAGTTTAAGGCCAAGCCAGCTTTCAGGTACTTTCAATTAATATTTTGGAGAAAACAAAAAATTATTAAAGTTCTTGGAAACCTGTGTCTTTACAGGCACGGGAATGTATTAAAGTGAACCATTCACTTTTTCAGATACTGGATCCTGGATGCTATCCCTGCCATTGGAACTCCAGTTACTTTGAAATTCATCAAGGAGGAGTTATTGGATGGTCACATTACTATTGCTGAAGCTGCTCCAGCTCTGGTGGCCGCTGTGCACATGGTGACTGCTGATGTGGAGACCATCAAGCTTTTTGAAGTAGGTACCCTTTACAATTAGGTTTCTTCTTGAATCCTGGTTAAGATGACTGAAAACCATCCTTTCTGCACCACCAGACCCTGGCTTTCAACCGCAAGATTCAGGCAAACCCAGTTCTGCGTGAGGTTGCGATGCTTGGTTATGGTACCATGATTTCCAAGTACTGTGCTGCAAATCCCACCTGCCATGCTGACTTTTTGAAGGTAAAATATGTTTCCCATAATCACATCACATCCAGTTATTACTTATTGGATGGGAATTCAACTTTTCATGGGTATTTCAACCTCCACAGCCCATCCACAATCTTTTTGTTGAGGCTATTGCTAAGAGCAACTATGAGGAAGTAGCAATGGCTCTGAAAGTTCTGGGTAATGCTGGCCATCCTGCTAGTCTTAAGCCCATCATGAAGCTCCTGCCCGGATTTGGATCTGCTGCTGCTACACTGCCACTGAGAATTCAGGCTGATGCCATCTTGGCTATGAGGAACATTGCCAAGAAAGAGCCAAGAATGGTGAGCATTGCTCCCCTCTGTCAGTTCACACAACCACATCTTATGACATGTTAACAATCCCACTTACCGTTTCATAATCGGTTGTTTTAGGTCCAGGAAGTTGCTGTGCAGTTGTTCATGGATAAGGCTCTCCACCCAGAGCTTCGTATGATTGCCACCGTTGTGCTTTTCGAAACAGACCTCCCCATGGGTCTGGTAACTACTCTTGCTAATGCAGTGACAAAGGAAGCCAATCTGCAGGTGGCTAGCTTTGTCTACTCTCTCGTTAAAGCCATGACCAAGTGCACCGCCCCTGACTTTGCCTCAGTGTAAGAGCACGCTTCAATTTCTCAATACACCTTTTCTAAGTTTGCATCGCCATTTGAATCTAATTGCACTGTGTTTTCCCCTTTTAAGTGCTGCTGCCTGCAATGTCGCAGTCAAGATCCTCAGACCCAAATTCGACAGGTTGAACTTCCGTTTCAGCAAAGCCACCCACCTGGACTATTACCATTGTAAGGGCCCTCATGAACCGAACTACAATCTCAACGGTTTCCTCTCTCATATGTTGGCGTTGACGACGGTTGTTGTTTTTTTTCTTCCTTCAGCTCCTCTGATGATGGGTGCTGCTGCCAGTGCTTTCTACATCAACGATGCTGCCACTATTTTGCCCAGAGCTGTTGTGGCTAAAGCCCGCACCTACTTGGCTGGAGCAGCTGCTGATGTTCTGGAGGTGAAAAAAAAACGGTTATTTGAAACGTCTTAAAATGATGAAGATTCGGTGGTTCCAAACACCTATTTTAACTTTTGCAAACTTACTCTTTGTCTCTCAGATTGGAGTGAGAACCGAGGGAATCCAGGAGGCTCTCATGAAAATCCCCAAGGCTCCTGAAAATCTTGACAGGATCACCAAGATGAAGCGTGTCATTAAGGCTGTAAGTGTCATTGATCACTTAAAGGTCCAATGCAGCCGTTTTTATCACAACATCAAATAATTTGAGCATTCTAGCTGTTATTGGGAAAGAGGAGAGCTAACTCTCTAGCTAAATCATGTTTTTTACTGCACTGACCCTTTAAACTCACAAATGTCTCTCTAAAGAATACATTATTGATTATATCAATGATTATATTGCTACGTTTTTTAAATGAAGTTGATCAGTCAGGTTTGCTCTACTAATCTATCCACAGCTGTCTGATTGGAGGTCCTTGCCTTCAAGCGAGCCTTTGGCTTCCGTGTACGTGAAGTTCTTTGGACAGGAAATTGCCTTCGCCAACATCGACAAGGCCATCATCGAACAGGCCATTCATGTATGTTGTATACTCCTTTATTGTCAGGAAAGCTGGAAATTCTTAAAGGTCCAATGCAGCTGTTTTTATCTCAATATCAAATTGTACCTCTGTTATTGGCAGAGAGGTTTGGAACTCTCTTATTGGTCAATTTACCACCTGGTGATGTCACCAGGCAGGCCAAAACTCCATCCCACCATCAGCTCTTACACTAAAATGGCATTATCATAATTTTCACAATTTCACAGTGTTATTCCAACCTCACAGTGTGGAAATATATATAAAACGCTGGAAAACCGTGTTTTTGAATGCACCGGGCCTTTAAACCTCTTTCACAGTTGACTTTCACAGGTGTCTCATGTCATCAAAGCTAGGCAGTTGACTAATGTTTGTTGCTCTACAGCTTGCAACTGGACCTGCTGTTCAGGCAGAGGCAAAGAATGCCGTGAGAGCACTGCTGTCTGGAGTTGCTTTCCAGTATGCTAAGCCCTTGCTGGCTGCCGAGGTGCGTCACATATTCCCCACTGCTGTCGGTGTGCCCATGGAGCTCAGCTTCTACACTGCTGCTGTTGCCATTGCAACTGTCAATGGTAAGTTCTCAACAATAAGAATGTAATGCAGCAGTAATGCTTTGGTAGTTTTAATTACTCTTGGGTTTCAGTCTCATTGGCTGTATTTCTCCATTCCCATTTTCACAGTTAAAGCCACCGTGTCTCCACCTCTTCCTGAAACCTTCCATGTTGCACAGCTCATGAAGACAGACATTCAGCTGCAGGCCGAGTTCACACCAAGGTACATACTTATAAGCTCATGTTCACACCGAGGGAAATTAATCACATACTTTTTACTGATGAAAGAAGCTTACTGTTGTTCTAGAAAGTAACTGTCTCTTCTTCTTTCAGCATTGCAATGCATACGTTTGCTGTTATAGGAGTGAACACTGCCTTCATACAGGCTGCTCTTATGTCAAGAGCTGAAGTCCACACAATTGTCCCCGCCAAATTCACAGCAAAACTTGACATTGTCAAGGGCAACTTCAAGATTGAGGCTTTGCCCCTTAAGATCATTAATCACATTGCATCTGTACGGTATGTAGCTTTTTTCTAGAAGAGGTAGCCAAATTATTTTTCTAGCATTACATATTTTATGGTTCAGTTGAAGGAGTACTGTATGTTTACATTGTCTCCCACTGCTACAGTGTTGAGACCCTCGCGTTGGCAAGAAACGTGGAAGACCTTGCAGCTGCGAAATTCACACCAATTATTCCTAAGGCGAGATCTGTAGCACAGCTGTCAAAGGAGATATCCACATCTGAGATTGCATCCTCCATGACTGGTAGCTCGGTAAGATCAATATGATATTTGGACTTTGCAGCAGATATTTCTTCTTGTACTTCTAATGACCTCTAATCTCTCTTAATATTTTGTCATCTTTTCTTCAGTCAAGGTCATCTGAACTCTTTTACAATGATATGCCTTCCAACTTCTTACCCAAGAAGTTGAGAGACATTAAAACCCAAGTGGAGATGAAAATGTGTGCCAAATCAAAATTCTTTGGAATGAAGGCTTGCGCTGAAATGGAATCTCAGAACGCTGCCTCTGTCAGAAACTCTCATCTCTATGCCTTGATTGGGAAACACTCAGTCCTTGTGGATCTGTCACCAGGCAAGATACAGTATATTCATGATTTACATCCAATACACAACTATCAATACAACAAGATATAATTATAATAATAGTAATAATATTAATAATAATAATAATAATCATTATCTTAAAAGCAATTGTATCTATTTCTCTTTGTGGGCAGCTTCTGGTCCAGTCATTGAGAAAGTGGAGATTGAAGTACAAGTTGGACCTAAGGCCGCAGAAAAGATCATCAAAGTCATCACCATGAACGAAGAGGAGGAAGCTCCCGAGGGAAAAACTGCCCTGTTGAAGCTCAAGAAAATCCTGGTGCCTGGTCTGAAGAACAGAACCAGATCGTCCTCCAACTCCAGCAGCTCTCGTTCTAGCAGTTCTCGTTCCAAATCCTCCTCTTCCTCCTCTTCCTCCTCTTCCTCTTCCTCCTCTTCCTCCTCTTCCTCCTCCAAATCCTCCTCCTCTTCTTCTTCTCGTGCCAAGAGCAAGACCGTTGATGTGAATGCGGCCCAAATCAGCCTGAGGTCTAAGAAAATCCGTAACGGCCGCAAGAGCAGAAGCAGCAAACTGAGCTCCAGCAAATCAGATAGCAGCCACTCTTCCAGCGCCTCTAACTCTAGCTCCTCCTCCAGGTCCAGCTCTTCTAGCTCTTCTAGCTCTAGCTCTTCCAGCTCCCGCATCTCAAGGGTGAGGCAGAACTTCCAAAACAATATTTTCCTTTAGAAATACAGTCAACGGAAAGAGAAAAGCAGTTACCTAAACTAGTCTATTTTGACTGGTCTTTCTATTACAGCAGGAAGTCTATGACATGAAGTTTGCCAAGAACCACATCCACCAGGTATTGTTTATCTAGTGCATATACAATATGTGAAGCTATCAGTGATGCTTGGTTATATTAAACCTGAGTTGGTATGCTTCTTTTTCTTGCAGCATGCAATCTCTAGGGAAAGAACCTCCAGCTTAAGCAGCGCCTCCAGCTTTGAGGCCATCTACAAACAGGTGAAACTTTATATATCACAACTAAGGCCGGGTATAATGAATCTCTGTTGGCGTCAACGGTGGAGAATACAAGGATTCATTGACTTTAACACTTGTCTTTTCAGGCCAAATACCTTGGCAATGCTGTTGCCCCAGCAGTGACCATCCTCATCCGTTCAATTAGAGCCGACAAGGAAGTGCAGGGATACCAGATTGCTGCTTACATGGACAAAGCTAATTCCAGGTTGCAAATCATCCTGGTTAACCTTGCTCCCAAGGACAACTGGAGAATTTGTGCTGATGGTGTTCTTCTAAGTAACCACAAAGTTATGGTAAGACTAAAAGCCATGTCTCCACTGCCACTGTACTGTAACGTCCCAGTGCTCCAGTTTGTACTACTTGAGGTCGTAACCAGCATGATGAAATAAACACTCTTCGTTTTGTTCATGACATCAGGCTAAGTTTTCCTGGGGAGTAAACTGCAAGGAATTTGAGACTGAGATCACAGCAGAGACCGGTCTTGTGGGGACAGACCCTGCATTCCGAGTGAAGCTGACATGGGACAAACTTCCCAGCGGACTGAAGCGTTATGCAAAGATGTACAGTAACTCATTTCTAGGCTTTACATTGTGCTAGTATTTACTAAACTGTACTCAACGACCTATTTATAATGTAAGTACAAATAGTACAATAAATAATACAATAAATAAAAATGAATTTTTAATGTTTTGGTTCACAATTCAGGTTGGCTGAGTACCTGCCTAGTGCTGCTCTCTATGCAGGACTGAGCCATGCAAGAGCCAAGAACAGTGTCAAGCAAATCAAATTGAATGTGGCTGTTGCTTCCGAGAGAACCCTGAATGTCATTCTGAAAACACCTAAGGTGAGCAGTCTTTTACTGTTTTCCCTTCACTCTCTGATGATTTAAATGAGCAATGCGCATGGCCCCGCCCAGCTGAGGATCTGCATTTTTCAACCATCTATTTCCTGTGTTTGAGGAGTGCAAAATCTACTTGTCACTTAAATCTCACTGGATTTATTGCTTTTATTTTACTCCTGTGACTCTTTTATACTAGTCTTTTCCTGTTAACGTTACGACCGCTGAAATAATTGTAATGACCTGTCAAACACACCGCAGTACTGGCAGACAGGGGCTCAATGGAGTACATTGGCTTTCCGTTGCATCTAAAGCTTCATCAGGGATTTAACGTACCGTCTCGACACTTACATTACAAGGAAGAGAAAAAACATTCATTTGTTTATTGTGAAAAAAATAAAATATTATTTTTGTTTTTATTTAACCTTTATTTAACTAGGAGAGTCAGTTAAGAACAAATTCTTATTTACAATGATGGTCTGCTTTTTATTTAATTTTTATACAAATATAAATAACTTAAAGAAAATAATAGGACAAGAGGGCCTCCCGAGTGGCGCAGCGGTCTAAGGCACTGCTATCAGGTTAGGGGAGGGGCTTTACTTGGCTCATTGCACTCTAGCATGGTAGCAACACAACATGAAAACAACACAGTATCTTAAACTGACCTATTTGTATGTGGATTATTAAATGTAAACAATTTAGATGCGTTGAAATGAAAGCATCTTCCGAAAATGAACACTGATTATAGTGATATTATGTCTGATCTCGCAAACAAGGTAAAGTATCTTTAGATAGCTGTAATCTAGAGGCAAATTATTTTTAATCCAAGGGTATCCTGCTATTGACACTATTATGCCAAAGAACACGACAACAGTAAGTAACGAGGCAGTCTACAGTAGACAGCACAGGTGAGTGCTGATAGGGTAGACAGAGCGTGTTTGGTGGTTGCCCCCCCTGCTTTTTAAAATGTATATATGAGTGCATTCTAATCAATCAATATCTGATGGATTATAAAAATTATAAAAGTTTGACGTGTCTTCATCCATTTTTCCAACTGTGTCATTTGGCAACCGTGGCAACCTTTTAACAATTTCAATGACCGTTGCTATTTAAATCTGAATTATTACAGAGGACGGTGTACAAACAGGCCTTGGCTCTCCCCATTGCTCTAGCCATTGGAGCTACTGCTGAAGAGATGAATTTCGCTGACCAGATCAACTACATGTTTTCCAAAGCCAGCGCAGGTGAGAAAAGACAACGCTAACATACTAGTTCTACTTGAAGCTGTGTAACGAATGGGGCTATGATCAATATTTTTCTTGACTCAAGCTGAATGCAGGATGGACAAAGAGACAGTGACCACATTCAACAACAGAAGATATAGAAACAAGATGCCCCTCTCCTGCTACCAGGTTTTGGCTCAGGATTGCACCACAGAGCTCAAATTCATGGTTCTGCTGAAGAAGGATCACCTCTATGAACAAAACCATATCAATGTGAAAATCTCAGACATGTGAGTACATCAAAGATATGCTTTTTGTTTACAATTGTTAAAAAATATTGCGGAAGATCGTAACAACGTAATAAAAATAGCCACAGTTCACCAGCTATTTCTTTGAGATAATTCAGTTAATTATCAGTTAATCATTACATTATTTCAGTAGAGTAGCTATTAGCCTAATAAATAAATGTAGGCTATTTTTGCAGCCTATAGTCAATTTGAGTTAAGTTTCAATTAAACTATTTGATTACCTAAACAATATTGAATGTAAATGTATTGTTTTGTTATGTCAGCTATAGGCTTTCATTAGGTAAGAACAAGAATAATTAGAAGGCTTTTTTCCCCCTCCGAAGCGATTTGAGTTGTCAATGTGCCGCATTGCATTGTGAAAATAATTCATGGCATGGTTTCCTTTTATCCAAATGTGGAATAGACATGCAGACAAATTGATTAATGCAGGCAATGGGAATAGCCTAATAGCCTACTAACCTGGAGTCATTAAAACAATTAAATAAATGTATGTTTTTTGGCGGTAAACAAATCTGCTTTCGGAACAATACTATGTTGCAGAGAAAAATCGGTCCTGATGTTATCGGGTTCTTGGAAATGAATGTGGCCGGTACTTTGTGCTCTGGAGCATCAAAATTGCTAAGGGATAGGAAAGGCCTTTTCGTCTTTGGTCGACAGTTGCATTGTAGTTTTTCTGAGCTCCATTTTTTTGGTATTATTATTATACAATTGACAATGTTTTAAATAATGTATTTGACCTCTTCCAGTGATATTGACCTGTACCCCAAGGACAATGATGTATTGGTGAAGGTCAATGGAATGGAAATTCCCATCAACAGCCTCCCATACAAGCATCCCATAGGTTTCTCATTCCGCCTTATAAAATCAAAACCATCTATTTTCACGTGTTGAGTTTTTCAATGAATTTCACAAAAACTCAAAACGATTGTCCTCTTCTTGCTTGTAGATGCCATCCAGATCAGACGGAAAGATCAGGGCCTGTCTGTTTGCGCCCCTAGCCATGGTCTCCGAGAGGTTTACTTTGATAAGAACACATGGACGGTGAGTAAAAGCGTCTAAACAAGGTTTTGTACTGCTGGGAAATAAAGGTCTTCACAACTTTATTCCTCAATTTCACCTTTTATTTTAAAAGGAAATGCAAACTTCATCATCCAATTGAAAACTCCCTAATCCCAGAATGCCATTCACTATAAGACGCACATAAACAAAGTCAAAGTCAAAGATGGCTGCGCCCATTGCCTGAAAAATATTAACTTAGTTTGGCCACTTTTCAGCATATTACAAATATTCTATGTACTTGTGTATGTAAGTGTGCACAAGAACCGGGCTACTTCTTATGTGAATTAATGAGGAGGCTGAACACACCTCAATTCAAACTGTTGTTAGAAAATAAAACTTAGAGCCTGGCTAATTTCCTGTTTGATCCTTGGCACTCAGGTTACGGTTGTGGACTGGATGAAGGGAAAGACCTGTGGAATCTGTGGAAAGGCTGATGGGGAAGTCAGACAGGAATACCGTACACCTAGTGGACACCTGACCAAGAGCCCAGTCAGCTTCGCCCATTCCTGGGTGCTTCCTTCTGAGAGTTGCCGTGACAAGTCTGGTAAATCTTAGCCTGCCCTTGCTGCATCACTTTAACAAATGCCAGATGATTTAGTTAACATATTACTGTACCCATCTATCCCAGAATGTCGCATGAAGCTCGAGTCTGTGAAGCTTGAGAAGCAGGTGGTTGTTGATGGCAATGAGTCCAAATGCTACTCTGTTGAGCCTGTGCTGCGCTGTCTGCCTGGCTGCCTTCCAGTGAGGACCACCCCTGTCACCATCGGTTTCCACTGCCTCCCCACCGGTGAGTCTACGAAACTCTTTTACTGAAGATACCAAAACTGTATCTGATGTAATTCAATGAATATTCCTCTGCAGATCCTAATTCCTTATTTTATTTCCTATTCCAGATTACAACATGAATGGCTCCGAGGATCTGAGCAACATTTATGATAAGAGTGTGGATGTGAGGGAGACTACAGAAGCCCATGTGGTTTGTCGCTGCACTGAGCACTGTGCCTAATGTAATTGTGAATACATTTCAAGCCTCATTACAAAAACCGTTGTCTTCTGAAAATTATTTTAAAAATGTGGGACTATATGAAACAAAGAATAATAATAATAATAATTGTTATTATTATTTAACACTTCAGAAAGTATGTGCCTTCAGAAAGTATTTTTCTGCATTATGTTGTGTTAAAGTCTGAATAATAAATGCATTAAACTGAGATGTTTTGTCCCTGATCTTCACACAATACCCATAATGCCAAAGTGGAATTATGTTTGTAGAACATTTTGCAAACAGGACGGGTGTACGTATTCTTGGGTCAATAAGTATTCAACCCCTTTTGTTATGGCAAGCCTAAATAAGTTCAGGAGTTAAAATGTTCTCAACAAATCGCATAATAAGATGCATGGACTCATTCCGTGTTCAATAATAGTGTTTAACATGATGTTTGAATGACTACTACATCTCTGTACCCCACACAAACAATTATCAGTAAGGTCCCTCAATCGAGTATTGAATTTCAAGCAGAGATACAACCACAAAGACCAGGGAGGTTTTTCAATGCCTCACACAGAGGGCACAGATTGGTAGATGGTGTATCAATACACCCAGTCACTACAAAGATACAGGCGTCCTTCATAACTCCGTTCCGGATAGGAAGGAAACTGCTCAGGCATTTTACCATGAGGCCAATGGTGATTTTAAAACAGAATTGTTGTGATTTGAGAAAACCGAGGAAGGATCAACAACATTGTAGTTAATCCACAATACTAATCTAAATGAAAGAGTGAAAAGAAGGGAGCTTGTACAGAAAACAAATATTCCAAAACATGCATCCTGTTTGCAACAAGGCACTTAAGTAATACTGTAAACTGAAATTACATTTTTGTCCTGAATACAAAGCGTTATGTTTGGGGCAAATCCAACACATCACTCAGTACCACTCTTCATATTTTCAAGCAAAGTGGTGGCTGCATCATGTTATGGGTATGCTTGTCATCAGCAAAGGACTAAGGAGTTTTTGGGGATAAAAACTAATTAAATACAGTTATAAGCACAGGCAAATCCTAGAGGAAAACCTGGTTCAGTCTGCTTTCCAACCGACACTGGGAGACAAATTCACCTTTCAGCAGGACAATAACCTACAACACAAGGCCAAATCTACACTGGAGTTGCTTACCAAGAAGGCAGTGAATGTTCCTGAGTGGCCTAGCTAAAGTTTTGACTTAAATCGGTGAAAATCTATAGCAAGGCTTGAAAATGGCTGTCTAGCAATGATCAGCAAACAACTTGGCAGAGATTGAATAATTTTTTAAAAGAATAATGGACAAATAATGTACAATCCAAAGCTCTTTGAGACCCAGAAAGCTGTAATCACCACCAAAGGTGCTTCTACTAAGTATTGAGGAGTCTTTCATTACAAAATAATCTCAAAGCACTTAAAGCAAAACAAAACAACAACTAATTAAAGAGGCGAGCGAATGGTGTCTCTAGTTGGTACAGCCAAGGAGGAAGTCAGTAGCCTATAGGCCTATGGCTGGAGCGGAGGAGGGGCCATCGTTGATACAGCCAAGGAGAAAGTCAGTAGCCTATAGGACTATGGCTGGAGCGGAGGAGGGGCCATCGTTGGTACAGCCAAGGAGGAAGTCAGTAGCCTATAGGCCTATGGCTGGAGCGGAGGAGGGGCCATCGTTGGTACAGCCAAGGAGGAAGTCAGTAGCCTATAGGACTATGGCTGGAGCGGAGGAGGGGCCATCGTTGGTACAGCCAAGGAGGAAGTCAGTAGCCTATAGGACTATGGCTGGAGCGGAGGAGGGGCCATCGTTGGTACAGCCAAGGAGGAAGTCAGTAGCCTATAGGACTATGGCTGGAGCGGAGGAGGGGCCATCGTTGGTACAGCCAAGGAGGAAGTCAGTAGCCTATAGGACTATGGCTGCAGCGGAGGAGGGGCCATCGTTGGTACAGCCAAGGAGGAAGTCAGTAGCCTATAGGACTATGGCTGGAGCGGAGGAGGGGCCATCGTTGGTACAGCCAAGGAGAAAGTCAGTAGCCTATAGGCCTATGGCTGGAGCGGAGGAGGGGCCATCGTTGGTACAGCCAAGGAGAAAGTCAGTAGCCTATAGGACTATGGCTGGAGCGGAGGAGGGGCCATCGTTGGTACAGCCAAGGAGAAAGTCAGTAGCCTATAGGCCTATGGCTGGAGCGGAGGAGGGGCCATCGTTGGTACAGCCAAGGAGAAAGTCAGTAGCCTATAGGCCTATGGCTGGAGCGGAGGAGGGGCCATCGTTGGTACAGCCAAGGAGAAAGTCAGTAGCCTATAGGCCTATGGCTGGAGCGGCCATCGTTGGTACAGCCAAGGAGAAAGTCAGTAGCCTATAGGCCTATGGCTGGAGCGGAGGAGGGGCCATCGTTGGTACAGCCAAGGAGAAAGTCAGTAGCCTATAGGCCTATGGCTGGAGCGGAGGAGGGGCCATCGTTGGTACAGCCAAGGAGGAAGTCAGTAGCCTATAGGCCTATGGCTGGAGCGGAGGAGGGGCCATCGTTGGTACAGCCAAGGAGAAAGTCAGTAGCCTATAGGCCTATGGCTGGAGCGGAGGAGGGGCCATCGTTGGTACAGCCAAGGAGGAAGTCAGTAGCCTATAGGCCTATGGCTGGAGCGGAGGAGGGGCCATCGTTGGTACAGCCAAGGAGAAAGTCAGTAGCCTATAGGACTATGGCTGGAGCGGAGGAGGGGCCATCGTTGGTACAGCCAAGGAGAAAGTCAGTAGCCTATAGGCCTATGGCTGGAGCGGAGGAGGGGCCATCGTTGGTACAGCCAAGGAGAAAGTCAGTCTGTCAGACAGGCCAGGAGATTTTCACCAGGGCCCCTTGCCTTCTCCGACGTTCCCATTTTCTCTATAGTAGATCGTAGGTCTCTGCTCCTCCATTGACCATATGTAGCACCCACTTTGATGACAGCACTAAATAAGGACAGATGAAACTCCACTTTTCAAGAAATCCAGATGGACATTGCAGTACTGTAAAGTGCTTGACCCTGTTGGATACAGCTTGCAAACACTGTCATATTCACACTTGGATCGAAGTTGCTTACTGTCAGAATTATACATTCATTTAGCGCATAGCATCAGCTTTAAAACAAACAATCAAAGAAACCTACTGACTCAAAAAACCTTTAAAACATTCACCAGTTAGCTGTTGCAGCATTCAAACTACAGCACAAGTTGTGACAAGTTAAAGATTGTAACTGCTACGCCACCTGGTTTAACAAGGTGAGGATAAATAAACAACTAAATGTGAACTAAACCCAGGTTCTATAGATAGATAGATAGATAGATAGATAGATAGATAGATAGATAGATAGATAGATAGATAGATAGATAGATAGATAGATAGATAGATAGATAGATAGATAGATAGATAGATAGATAGATAGATAGATAGATAGATAGATAGATAGATAGATAGATAGATAGATAGATAGATACAGTGGGGAGAACAAGTATTTGATACACTGCCGATTTTGCAGGTTTTCCTACTTACAAAGCATGTAGAGGTCTGTAATTTTTATCATAGGTACACTTCAACTGTGAGAGACGGAATCTAAAACAAAAATCCAGAAAATCACATTGTATGATTTTTAACTAATTAATTTGCATTTTATTGCATGACATAAGTATTTGATCACCTACCAACCAGTAAGAATTCCGGCTCTCACAGACCTGTTAGTTTTTCTTTAAGAAGCCCTCCTGTTCTCCACTCATTACCTGTATTAACTGCACCTGTTTGAACTCGTTACCTGTATAAAAGACACCTGTCCACACACTCAGGACATCAGGGATAAAATTTTAGACCTGCACAAGGCTGGGATGGGCTACAGGACAATAGGCAAGCAGCTTGGTGAGAAGGCAACAACTGTTGGCGCAATTATTAGAAAATGGAAGAAGTTCAAGATGACGGTCAATCTCCCTCGGTCTGGAGCACCATGCAAGATCTCACCTCGTGGGGCATCAATGATCATGAGGAAGGTGAGGGATCAGCCCAGAACTAC
Organism: Thymallus thymallus; assembly: GCA_023634145.1. Classification (NCBI taxonomy): domain Eukaryota; kingdom Metazoa; phylum Chordata; class Actinopteri; order Salmoniformes; family Salmonidae; genus Thymallus; species Thymallus thymallus. The sequence goes on from CM042393.1 coordinate 39,206,457, forward strand.
ACGGCAGGACCTGGTCAATGACCTGAAGAGAGCTGGGACCACAGTCTCAAAGAAAACCATTAGTAACACACTACGTTGTCATGGATTAAAATCCTGCAGCGCACACAAGGTCCCCCTGCTCAAGCCAGCGCATGTCCAGGCCCGTCTGAAGTTTGCCAATGACCATCTGGATGATCCAGAGGAGGAATGGGAGAAGGTCATGTGGTCTGATGAGACAAAAATGTAGCTTTTTGGTCTAAACTCCACTCGCCGTGTTTGGAGGAAGAAGAAGGATGAGTACAACCCCAAGAACACCATCCCAACCGTGAAGCATGGAGGTGGAAACATCATTCTTTGGGGATGCTTTTCTGCAAAGGGGACAGGACGACTGCACCGTATTGAGGGGAGGATGGTGAGGCCATGTATCGCGAGATCTTGGCCAACAACCTCCTTCCCTCAGTAAGGGCATTGAAGATGGGTCGTGGCTGGGTCTTCCAGCATGACAACGACCCGAAACACACAGCCAGGGCAACTAAGGAGTGGCTCCGTAAGAAGCATCTCAAGGTCCTGGAGTGGCCTAGCCAGTCTCCAGACCTGAACACAATAGAAAATCTTTGGAGGGAGCTGAAAGTCCGTATTCCCCAGCGACAGCCCCGAAACCTGAAGGATCTGTATGGAGGAGTGGGCCAAAATCCCTGCTGCAGTGTGTGCAAACCTGGTCAAGAACTACAGGAAACGTATGATCTCTGTAATTGCAAACAAAAGTTTCTGTACCAAATATTAAGTTCTGCTTTTCTGATGTATGAAATACTTATGTCATGCAATAAAATGCAAATTAATTACTTAAAAATCATACAATGTGATTTTCTGGATTTTTGTTTTAGATTCCGTCACTCACAGTTGAAGAGTACCTATGATAAAAATTACAGACTTCTACATGCTTTGTAAGTAGGAAAACCTGCAAAATCGGCAGTGTATCAAATACTTGTTCTCCCCACTGTAGGTACTTTATTACCATCAGGGATGGAGCATGGAAATAACAAGCAGAGATTGAAATGCAAAGCTTCTATTTGTATTTTCTGTAGGCCTAGAGCAGCAATGAAATAACATCATATCACCTGGAGAAAATAGCACTGCTGGGTGATTTAAAAAGTCAGTCAATTGATTAATAATATAATAATAGTCTTAGCAAGAAATGGTATCTTTAATTTACAATCTGTGAGAATCTGTGAGAATAGAAAGGTTCAGAACGTCTGTGAAACATCACAGCACAGTGGAAAAATAGATGGCACATGGAAATAAAAACTGAATGGTTCAGAGAGATGTGGGAGGGGTTGAGTGGAGCTGAAGGGTGGGACTTAAAACAGAGGTAACTAACTATTTTCCAGAGGTATCCAGATTACTGTCCTATGTACACACATACTTGCAAAACACACCACTGTAACAATAAACATTTCATTGCGCAAAAAAAAAATCTAATAAAACAGGACAGATTTTCATGAATAAACCATTCTAACTAATTCAACGATTGGTGCGTAATAATCAACCCATTTCAATGTGTATTTATTACGGATCCCCATTAGCTAGGACATCCATCCGGATGTCCTAGCTGTGTCAGAATCCTGGCTTAGGAAGGCTACCAAAAATTCGGAAATTTCCATCCCCAACTACAACATTTCCCGTCAAGATAGAACTGCCAAAGGTGGCGGAGTTGCAATCTACTGCAGAGATAACCTGCAGAGTTCTGTCATACTGTCCCGGTCTGTGCCCAAACAGTTTGAGCTTCTACTCTTAAAAATCCACCTTTCCAGAAATAAGTCTCTCACTGTTGCAGCCTGTTACAGACCCCCCTCAGCCCCCAGCTGTGCCCTGGACTCCATATGTGAATTGATTGCCCCCCATCTTCAGAGTTTGTACTGTTAGGTGACTTAAACTGGGATATGCTTAACACCCCGGCTGTACTTCAATCTAAGATAGATGCCCTCAATCTCACACAAATTATCAAGGAACCCACCAGGTACAACCCAAAATCCGTAAACATGGGTACCATTATTGATATCATTCTGACTAACTTGCCCTCCAAATACACCTCCTCTGTTTTCAACCAGGATCTCAGCGATCACTGCCTCATCGCCTGCATTCGCAATGGGTCAGCGGTCAAACGACCACCCCTTATCACTGTCAAACGCTCCCTAAAACACTTTTGCGAGCAGGCCTTTCTATTAGATCTGGCCCAGGTATCCTGGAAGGATATTGACCCCATCCCGTCAGTAGAGGACGCCTGGTTGTTCTTTAAAAGTGCTTTCCTCACCATCCTAAATAAGCATGCCCCTTTCAAAAAACGTAGAACTAAGAATAGATATAGCCCTTGGTTCACCCCAGACTTGACTGCACTAGACCAACACAAAAACATCCTGTGGCGCACTGCATTAGCATCGAACAGCCCCCGCGATATGCAGCTATTCAGGGAAGTCAGGAACAAGTACACACAGTCAGTTAGAAAAGCAAAGGCCAGCTTTTTCAAACAGAAATTTGCTTCCTGTAGCACTAACTCCAAAAAGTTCTGGGACACTGTTAAGTCCATGGAGAATAAGAGCACCTCCTCCCAGCTGCCCACTGCATTGAGGCTCGGAAACACTGTTACCACCGATAAATCCACTATTATCGAAAATTTCAATAAACATTTTGCTACGGCTGGCCATGCTTTCCACCTGGCTACCCCTACCCCGGCCAACAGCTCTGTACCCCCGGCAGCTACTTGCCCAACCCCCCCGCTTCTCCTTCACCCAAATCCAGATGGCTGATGTTCTGAAAGAGCTGCTAAGTCTGGACCCCTACAAATCTGCTGGGCTAGATAATCTGGACCCTCTCTTTCTGAAATTATCAGCCAAAATTGTTGCAACACCTATCACTAGCCTGTTCAACCTCTCTTTTGTATCGTCTGAGATCCCTAGAGATTGGAAAGCTGCCGCGGTCATCCCCCTCTTCAAAGGAGGAGACACTCTAGACCCAAACTGTTATAGACCAATATCCATCCTGCCCTGCCTTTCTAAAGTTTTCGAAAGCCAAGTTAACAAACAAATAACTGACCACTTCGAATCCCACCGTACCTTCGCTGCTATGCAATCTGGTTTCCGAGCTGGTCATGGGTGCACCTCAGCTACGCTCAAGGTACTGAACGATATCATAACCGCCGTCGATAAAAGACAGTACTGTGCAGCCGTCTTCATCGACCTGGCCAAGGCTTTCGACTCTGTCAATCACTGCATTCTTATTGGCAGACTCAACAGCCTTGGTTTCTCAAGTGACTGCCTTGCCTGGTTCTCTAACTACTTTGCAGACAGAGTTCAGTGTGTCAAATCGGAGGGCCTATTGTCCGATCCTCTGGCAGTCTCTATGGGGGTGCCACAGGGTTCAATTCTTGGGCCAACCCTTTTCTCTATATACATCAACGATGTCGCTCTCGCTGCTGGTGACTCTCTGATCCATCTCTACGCAGATGACACCATTCTGTATACATCTGGCCCCTCTTTGGACACTGTGTTTACTAACCTTCAAACAAGCTTCAATGCCATACAACACTCCTTCCGTGGCCTCCAACTGCTCTTAAACGCTAGTAAAACTAAGTGCATGCTTTTCTATCGAACGCTGCCAGCACCCGCCCACCGGACTATCATCACTACTCTCGACGGGTCCGAATTAGAATACGTGGACACCTACAAATACCTAGGCATCTGGTTAGACTGTAAACTCAACTTCCAGACTCACATCAACCATCTCCAATCCAAAATTAAATCCAGAATTGGCTTCCTATTTCGCAACAAAGCCTCCTTCACTCATGCTGCCAAACATGCCCTTGTAAAACTGACTATCCTACCGATCCTTGATTTCGGCGATGTCATTTACAAACTAGCCTCCAACACTCTACTTAGCAAATTGGATGTAGTCTATCACAGTGCCATCCGTTTTGTCACCAAAGCCCCATACACTACCCACCACTGCGACCTGTATGCTCTCGTTGGCTGGCCTTCATTATATATTCGTCGCCAAACCCACTGGCTCCAGGTCATCTAAGTCTTTATTAGGTAAATCCCCGCCCTATCTCAGCTCACTGGTCACGATAGCAACTCCCACCCGTAGCATGCGCTCCAGCAGGTATATCTCACTGGTCACCCCCAAAGCCAACACCTCCTTTGGCCGCCATTCCTTCCAGTTCGCTGCTGCCAATGACTGGAACGAATTGCAAAAATCATTGAAGCTAGAGGTTCCTATCTCCCTCAATAACTTTAAGCATCAGTTGTCAAAGCTGCTTATCGATCACTGCACCTGTATATAGCCCTTCTGTAAATAGCCCACACTACTACCTCATCCCCATATTCTATTTATTTTTGTTATTTTCACAAATCTTGCACTCCAGTATATCTATTTGCACATCATAATTTGCACATCCTTCATTCCTGTGTTAATGATGATAATCTGTAATTTATTTCACCACTATGGCCTATTTATTGTCCTACCTCCTAACCTTACTACATTTTGCACTACATTTTGCACTCTGTATATAGATTTTCTATTGTGTTTTTGACTATGTTTGTTTACTGTGTAACTCTGTGTTGTTTTTGTCGCACTGCTTTGCTTTGTCTTGGCCAGGTCGCAGTTGCAAATGAGAACTTGTTCTCAACTGACCTACCTGGTTAAATAAAGGTGAAATAAAAATAAAAATAAATAAAATAGCTGCTACTCTTGCTAGGGTCCAGCAAAATGAAGGCAGTTAGGCAATTTCAGGCCCCTACTCCACTACCACATATCCACTAACACAAAATCCATGTGTACGTGTGTGTGTAGTGCGTATGTTATCATGTGTGTGTATGCATGTGTCTGTGCCTATGTTTGTGTTACTTAGCCTGAACACATTAACTTAACACATGGGCTCCACGGTCACCGTCCAAAAAGGTGAACCTCCCCATGACAGGACAGTGACTGGGCATCTTATTTGCCATGCAGCCTTTGGCCTCACACGTGAATGGTGAGACACCATCTGTCTCTCTATGCACACGTGGTCATGGCAGCCAGTAATAATGTAACCCATATTTGTTTTGTAAGTAACAGTTCAAAGAAAATAATTGAGGAAATACTGTAAAATGTTTTATTGTCAAGATTAAAGTAACAGGTAATTAGAAAGGTGAGCGACACGTTTAGTTTGTAGGTTGGACACTGATCTTTTGAACACAGAGAAGCAGATATGAAAAGGCCGGGTTAACCTAACCTTATGGGTTTGTGACATCTCTCATCCTGTACCTCAGGCAGATTGAGATTTTAGTCAGTTAAGAACAAATTCTTATTTACAATGAGAGCCTACACCGGCCAAACTCGGACGACGCTGGGCCAATTATGCGCCGCCCTATGCGACTCCCAATCACGGCCAGGTTGTGATACAGAATGGATTTGAACCAGGTTGTCTGTAGTGACGCCTCTAGCACTGAGATGCAGTGCCTTAGACCGCTGCGCCACCTGGGAGCCCTAAGTGTTAATGGTGATGGATATTGTTAATGGTGATCTTTGTACCTCTAACTTTATAACTCATAATTATTCACGATTCATTCAGGATTATCCGTAGTCATGGTAGCATCCACATGGATGTAGAAGTGTTCAGAAACATATTCTATTCTTATTTGACCGTACATCTGTTTACATCATTAAGCCTTTATGTATGTGTTATGAATGACCAAAGGTGTCTGAATTTATAGTAAGTACACCGTCATATGATACAAGGCATTTATGTATGTTATGAATGATCAAAGGTGAATGGCTTTAAATGAAGTACAGCGTCATGTGATGTAGAGTCTTTATGGATGTGTTATGAATGATCGTAGGTGTCTCACTTCAAATTAAGTATTACAGGACACTACATAACGTGTCAATGAATAGGTTATTAACGTTCTGCTGATTTATGAAGGTTCTCTCATTATCCACAGGTTACTGTAGGGTGTGGGAGGTATTTAAATGCGTCTAAGGCACTGCATCTCAGTGTTGCAATGTCACTACAGCCTGGGGTTCGATCTGATGGGTTCTGACTTGAAATATCCTTACTGAGGGAGAGAGGGGAATGCAGAATGCTTATATTCTGTCAGACAATGTTATTGTTAGACGTCAGGTATCCTATGGAAAGGAGAAGGGCCACAGTCTGGTACAAGTCAACAGGACAGCCGTGAGTTGGGCCGAGGTCAGGTCAGATGAAGTGAGAAAGGACAGGCATCACTAAAGTCTTGTCTAGCAACAGAGATGTATTGGCTGTCCAGATGTCTGAGGAGACTCGGCATAGGAAGGGTTAAATACCAGTGCTTGTGTTAATGTCTTTGTCTTATGCAGTTGTGTGACCCAGTGGGTGAATAAACTTGGTTTGAGCTTTTCTAGTTGTCCGTGAGGACGCAACACTCCACCTTCACCTCTCCCAAACCCGCTGGGGAGTTGCAGCGATGAGACAAGATGGTAATCACGGAATTGGGGAGAAAAAGGAGGTAAAAATTACAGCAATTAATAAAATAATGGATCTTTAAAGTCTGTGTGTGTGTGTGTGTGTGTGTGTGTGTGTCAGAACCCAGATGATTTGGAGTAGTCCAACCTGAGGCTACCGCATTAGATATTCCTCTTCTGTTCCCATGCTGGAGACCAGGCCTTAATTATAACCTGTTACAATGTGTCAAAGACCTGACTGGGCAGAGCACAGTGTGCTCACACTTCGCCTGCAGTTGGTGCGTCCCAGCGATTGGTTCACGTCCATAGATCTGAAGAATGCATGTGCAATACATCCTACCCATCTTCCTATCACCCTGTACCTTTTTGATGGTGGTGGAGGTGGCTTTGGCACCGGTGCGGTACCAGGGGAGTATTAGCATTCTGGACAATTGGCTGGCGGTAGGAGATTCGAGCGAACAGGTGGAGCTCCATATCAATTACCTAGAGGTACAAACTGTTTTTCTAGCGCTAAGGTGTTTCCTTCTAAGGTTGGAGGGCCAGCATGTGTTGGTAAGGTTTGACAACAGGACAGGGAGGGACTCTGTCTTTCTTGAACCTTGCCCATTATCTGCTCGTATGAAGCATTGCCCAATCCCTGTGACATATCTTTTCAGATCTCTTAACGTGGGTGCAGATCTACTTTCTACGGAGTGGAGACTGTAACCCTTGGTGGTGGCCCAGATATGGGACCGGTTCGACAGGGCCGATGTTGATCATCTGTTCTCCATAAGGGATCTGGGAACAGATACTCTGGCATATCAGAAGCCTTGAACCCTGCTCTATGCATTCCTCTGGTGGACCTGATTCAGGCCACCATGGAGAGGGTCCGGCAGGAGGGTCTGTTGTTGATTCTGGTGGCTCCCCGTTGGCCCAGACAACCCTGGTTCCCAGATACCAGGCACTTGGGGGGATTTGGTACCCATGAACACAGATATGGGATCTGTGTGTTTGGCCCCTGAAAGGTTGAATTTGACGGCTATACAGTTGGCGCTTGCACTCTCTTTGAGAGGGTTGTACACATATAAATGTCAAGTGTTTGAGGGTTGTGTCAGGTTGAGGGAGTTTCTCCTTTTCAGAGCTCTAATGTGAACATTATTTTGCTTTTTGAGCAGAGCCGTTCTTTTTCCACATTAAAGGTTTATATGGCATCCATTTAGGCTTTTCATGTAGGGATGGACGGCTCTACCTTACAAAACTGCCCTGCTCATGGCCTTGGCAATCTCCACGCGCCATCAGTACACCCGTCCTGTTTGGATTTCCCGCCTGGCGTCTCCAAAGTGAGGTTACATCCTAATGAAGTTGCTGGTTATGCCTAGGTCTTACAGGTCTCTGGATTTCTCACCTTCTAAATTTGCTTCCAGTGAACATGGAGGTTGCATGGCCTGTGTCCGGTATGCACTTTACGCACATACAGTGCATTCGGAAAGTATTCAGAACCCTTCACTTTTCCCACATTTTTTATTTATATATATATATATATATATATATATATATATATATATATATATATATATATATATATATACACAGTGGGGAGAACAAGTATTTGATACACTGCCGATATTGCAGGTTTTCCTACTTACAAAGCATGTAGAAGTCTGTAAAATAGAGCTTTTTGGTCTAAACTCCACTCGCCGTGTTTGGAGGAAGAAGAAGGATGAGTACAACCCCAAGAACACCATCCCAACCGTGAAGCATGGAGGTGGAAACATAATCTTTTGGGGATGCTTTTCTGCAAAGGGGACAGGACGACTGCACCGTATTGAGGGGAGGATGGATGGGGCCATGTATCGCGAGATCTTGGCCAACAACCTCCTTCCCTCAGTAAGAGCATTGAAGATGGGTCGTGGCTGGGTCTTCCAGCATGACAACGACCCGAAACACACAGCCAGGGCAACTAAGGAGTGGCTCCGTAAGAAGCATTTCAAGGTCCTGGAGTGGCCTAGCCAGTCTCCAGACCTGAACCCAATAGAAATTATTTGGAGGGAGCTGAAAGTCCGTATTGCCCAGCAACAGCCCAGAAACCTGAAGGATCTGGAGAAGGTCTGTATGGAGGAGTGGGCCAAAATCCCTGCTGCAGTGTGTGCAAACCTGGTCAAGAACTACAGGAAACATATGATCTCTGTATTTGCAAACAAAGGTTTCTGTACCAAATATTAAGTTCTGCTTTTCTGATGTATCAAATACTTATGTCATGTAATAAAATGCAAATTAATTACTTAAAAATCATACAATGTGATTTGTCACTCACAGTTGAAGAGTACTTATGATAAAAATTACAGACTTCTACATGCTTTGTAAGTGGGAAAACCTGCAAAATCGGCAGTGTATCAAATACTTGTTCTCCCCACTGTACATATTCATGTACAGTTGTTATATCATACCATGTGCAATATTGTAAGTAATTCTTGGACTGAACTTACGTAGTCATTCACTCAGGACATATTAGTATCCTGTCAGTTGTATTTTTTGTTGTTGAGTGAATGCCATGATTGTGCAAAGCTGTCATCAAGGCAAAGGGTGGCTATTTGATAAATCTCAAATATAAAATATATTTTGATTTATTTAACACTTTTTTGGTTACTACATGATTCCATATGTGTTATTTCATAGTTGAAAGAGTAGGTGTTCTAAAACCTTTGACTGGTAGTGTTTATAGCCTATGGTCACGGTTCTGACTGTCTGTCTGCCTGCCTCGATCTCCTCTCTCCCTCGCTGGCTCGCCTGCTCCTCTTTCTCTTCGCTATGAAAAAAGTGTGTGTTTGATTTGTTACGTGTAGAATAGCTCAGCCTACTCATCGATAGCCCCTGCTTTAGTGAACTTGCGCAAGACATTGCAAACCAAGAAATTGCAAAAGACAGCATTGCGATAGCCTATAGCCTACATCTTTTATTACCGCACACTTTTGACTGTCTGCCTGGTGGCCGACATGCCTACCTACAGCGCATTTGGAAAGTATTCAGACCCCTTACATTTTTTTTTACATTTTGTTATGTTACAGCCTTATTTTAAAATGGATTACTTTTTTTTATATACACAGTAACCTCATAATGACAAAGTGTAAACATTTTTTTTGTGTATTAAAAATGATTTACATAAGTATTCAGACCCTTTGCTATGAGACTCAAAATTGAGCTCAGGTGCATCCTGGTTCCATTGATCATCCTTGAGATGTTTCTACAACTTCATTGGAGTCCACCTGTGGTAAATTCTATGGATTGGACATGATTTGGAAAGGCACACACCTGTCTATATAAGGTCCCACAGTTGACAGTGCATGTCAGAGTAAAAACCAAGCCATGAGGTCGAAGGAATTGTCCGTAGAGCTCCAAGACAGGATCATATCGAGAAAAAGATCTGGGGAAGGGAACCAACACATTTCTGCAGCATTGAAGGTCCGCAAGAACACAGTGGCCTCCATCATTGTGAAATTGAAAAAATGTGGAACTACCAAGACTCTTCCTAGAGCTGGCCACCCGCTCAAACTGAGCAATCGGGGGAGAAGGGCCTTGGTCAGGGAGGTGACCAAGAACCCAATGGTCACTCTGACAGAGCTCCAGAGTTCCTCTGTGGAGATGGGAGAACCTTCCAGAAGGACAACCATCTATACAGCACTCCACCAATCAGGCCTTTAGAGTGGCCAGACGGAAGCCACTCCTCAGTAAAAGGCCTGGGAGACTAGTCAGAATCGAGGGAAAGATGAACAGAGCAAAGTACAGAGAAAATTCTTGATGAAAACCTGCCCCAGAGTGCTCAGGACCTCAGACTGGGGCAAAGGTTCACCTTCCAACAGGACAATGACCATAAGCACACAGCCAAGACAAGGCTTTGGGACAAGTCTCTGAATGTCCTTGAGTGGCCCAGCCAGAGCCCGGACTTGAACCCGATCGAACATCTCTGGAAAGACCTGTAAATAGCTGTGCAGCGATGCTCCCCATCCAAACTGACAGAGCTTGTTAGGATCTGCAGAATGGGAGAAACTCCCCAAATACAGGTGTGCCAAGCTTGTAGTGTCATACCCAAGAAGACTCAAGGTTGAAAACTGTTGTGCTGATTAAAGAAGCAATACAACTGGCCTTTAGACTAGTTGAGTATCTGGAGCATCAGCATTTGTGGGTTCGATTACAGGCTCAAAATGGCCAGAAACAAATAACTCTTCTGAAACTCGTCAAACTATTCTTGTTCTGAGAAATGAAGGCTATTGCCAAGAAACTGAAGATCTCGTACAACACTGTGTACTACTCCCTTCACAGAACAGCGCAAATTACCTCTAACCAGAATAGAAAGAGGAGTGGGAGGCCCCGGTGCACAACTGAGCAAGAGGACAAGTACATTAGAGTGTCTAGTTTGAGAAACAGACGCCTCACCAGTCCTCAACTGGCAGCTTCATTAAATAGCACCAGTCTCAACTTCAACAGTGAAGCGGTGACTCCAGGATGCTGACCTTCTAGGCAGAGTTGCAAAGAAAAAGCCAGACTGGCCAATAAAAAGCAAAGATTAAGATGGGCAAAAGAACACAGACACTGGACATAGGAAGATATGGCTTTTTCTTTGCAACTCTGGACAACAACACTTAGGCTTCTACTTCCAGCTTATACATAGTATATACATTTTACTGACACAATGTATTTTACAATAGTTATCTTTTGTTTGTTTCTGTGTACTGCTTGCTGACCGACTTCAGCATGTCAGCCTTGCTGTTCCAGTGAATCTTGCATTCTTGGATTACTGCATGGAGACAGCACTGGTCTTCTTTAGGTAGGTCACAAGGGTCTTGCATGCTTCCATCACCTTAGTCACTTCATGAACACACTCCTTTCCTTGAAAAGCATGTTTTAGGACTGTGTTCAGCACATGAGCTGTGTAAGGAACCCAGTGGTAGTTGCACAGCGCTGCCTTTATGTTTGCACCCTGGTCACTTTCGCACGCTCTCTGTCTGTGCGGGATGACAGAGCTCCATAACGGGCTCCAATGTTAATAAGCCCCTGCGCCACGGAGGTGAAGCCATTTCCCGAAACAATGTCAAAGGGAAGCAAGTCCACAGTATACATGTAAGATGAGATGGGCTTGGTGCTGGAGGCCTGACTTGTTGGTATGCGGTTTGGCTGGTTGGGCTTGTCCTGTCTAGAGGTATGGTGTGCCATATTTGAAGTCCCCGTCTTGTGGCTGTGGAATTTGTATAGTACCTCACAATCATCACACATGATAAACTCCGACATTGTCCTTTTTGCCTCAGTGGATCGATGTAAAAGCATTTGGGGACTGTCACGTGTATGTGGCGTGCATACAGTTAGGCGCTACAGTTTAGACTTAGGCACTAATCAATTTTAGAATACAGCTGTAACGTAACACAGGCACTGAATATTAACTACGTCCGTCCTAGCTCGCTCATTAATGTCTTCATCGAAATAACGGATTGCCTCTTATCCGCTCCTCGTCCCCTTATGCCATAGTTTGACCATCTCAATTGTCAGTAGAAACCACATTTGTTTAAGAAAGTCAGCCATGTTTTTTTAAAAGGCAGTAAATGAGGCTGAATTAACTGTTTCACTGCCAGACAAGGCTCCGCTGATAGCCAGGTGTAGCAGTGGTAAGATGTTGGGACTGCTGTTGGGACTCTACTGTTGGGACAGCTTTATGTCGGCCCTAACAGTTTGTGGTCACCGTTTGTCACCGTTATAGTGCAATTAATGTATTGTGTAGTGTTGTGTTGTGTAGTGGCTTTGCTGGCATGCATCTCCCACCCCTAAATGCATAGTATCATGGCAGGCCACCTGTCAAGTCTGTCAGTCAGTCAGTCAGTAATTGCTGCAGATGTACTCTACAGTGCATGAGCGTATGGTACTCCTCAAAGCATGGGGGGTGTAACAAGCTAAACACATGCACTTTTCAAACCTTCCTTGATATTTTTGGTATTTTATTAGTAGACTATTGTCCGCAGCAGGACGGCCCCCAGTGGATGCACGCTGACGTACTCCTCCAGCAGCTCTCTCACGAGGTTCTCTCTGTAATTTTGAAATTAATCACTTCACCTATGGAAAGGGAGTGGGGAGAAGAAGGGAGTGGAGAGGATGATGAGGCAAAGGGTGGGTGGGATATTGTCAATATAAATGAATAATGAAACTGTATGTGACTCGTACGTCCAATTACAAATAAACCTGGTTCAGTAATCATCTCACCTGTTAGCTGGTGGTGAACTATGAGGCTATTGTGGACAGCATTGTCAATCAGATGGAAAAAGATCTTCTTACACCACTTCCACAAAGCTGTTTTATCCACTGAACCCATTTTGAGGTTATAGTCAAGCACACGGTCTGGTTTGATCTTTCTCTCTCCTGTCAGGTGGTCCACCTTCCCTGTGGCCGACATGGTTGCTGTATGGACAGTGGAGAGGACATGGACGTGCCATTTCTCATGCCACTTTTACTGAACTCCACCTCCCCCCTCTGCATCTTCTGAATGCCGGCATACCCTTCCTGTTCGACTGGACTGTGCCACAGGCCCCTTTGCTGTTGGAGAGCAGATACCGGAAGAGTGTGGGACTACTGTGCCGACTGTCCACATGCGAAGTGTGGCCCTTCCTGAGATGAGGAGCCAGCATGGTCACCATCGCGGACCCAGAAACCCAAAGCCCCTCATAATGTTGGATGTCAGTGGTGGACCCTGTGTAGATTGCTTAAGGGCCCTTCCCAACAATGCAGAGAGAATAGAAAGACAATAACACAAGGAATACATACGCAATGAGTAATACATAACACGTTGCACATAACAAAGAACTTTATCCCAAACCTGTGCTTTTGGATGGAATGTATTAACAGAACGCCAGCCTACCCTTCAATGACATCATGGGTGTCAGAGGTTACCTGATTGACTGCCAGTACGTGCAACTTCTATCAATAAATCATTATTAGAAAATGGTGGTAATCATTTATTTACTTTTTCAAGTACTGGTGACAAATCATTAATTCCAATTCTTGCATAGATTACAATGGACACATATGAATGACGTGGGTAAAATACTTTTTGGAAGGTTGTACTGGTTATGATGAGCTAATGCTAAGCTATTTGCCAGCTATGTGTGAAGCCATGTTTGTTGACATCATTCAATGCATTCTGGGTGTCACGTAAACGTCTATTAGACCAAATTTGTTATAACAAAACGAGATGAAGGGATGGTTCACTCGTCTTTTGAGTAAACAGTCCAAACTCATCTTGTCACCTCTTCTTATCTTTGGTTAACCCGGAAAAACTAACAAATTCTACCCACCATCGGATTACTTTTTCTATGAGAGTTAGCTAAATATGACGCTTGTGTTAGCTCACCACTCAGTTAGCGCTAGGACTAAACCAGCCTACATTTTCCGATTTGGATGAGAATTGTTATGCTGTTGCTACTTCTGTGAATATCTGAACATTGCATCCAAAAATAAACTGCTCACACTGAGGACATAAAGTTGTAAAGACTGTGTTTGTGCAAAATACTGTGGACAGCTCAAACGCTGACTGTTGCATAATTCAAAACTAGACATTATGATGAAGTGTTCTTTTCACCAGTTTGAGCTGCAGGGACCATTGTATAATGATCACACCTGTCTGTTAGTATGTGTCAAAGGGTTTATTCTGTTCTACTGAGCCGTTTACTTCATGTTCGTATTCTTATCTTGTATTATTTCTTATTGTTGTTGCCATGTCGACAAGGAACCTGCAAGTAAGCATTTGGTTGGACGATGTATACTGTGTGTATCCCGTACATACTACTAATAAAACTTGAAACTAGTGGAGATTGAAACCTGGCTGCTCAGCTCTCGACTCCCATCAAGTTTGAGTATGCCAATGGTGTTGTGGGTAAGGTATTTGCCGCCACAGGGGTCTCTGAAATGGCACTGAATGTCCGTAGAGATATCCTGGACATCTGTCAGCTCAACATCAAGAAGATGAGTTGCAGGAGGTAAGACTTTCTCTTTTCATATATAGACACATACAGTGGGGAGAACAAGTATTTGATACACTGCCGATTTTGCAGGTTTTCCTACTTACAAAGCATGTAGAGGTCTGTAATTTTTATCATAGGTACACTTCAACTGTGAGAGACGGAATCTAAAACAAAAATCCAGAAAATCACATAGTATGGTTTTTAAATAATTAATTTGCATTTTATTGCATGACATAAGTATTTGATCACCTACCAACCAGTAAGAATTCCGGCTCTCACAGACTTTTTCTTTAAGAAGCCCACTCATTACCTGTATTAACTGCACGTGTTTGAACTCGTTATCTGCATAAAAGACACCTGTCCACACATTCAATCAAACAGACTCCAACCTCTCCACAATGGCCAAGACCAGAGAGCTGTGTAAGGACATCAGGGATAAAATTGTAGACCTGCACAAGGCTGGGATGGGCTACAGGACAATAGGCAAGCAGCTTGGTGAGAAGGCAACAACTGTTGGCGCAATTATTAGAAAATGGAAGAAGTTCTAGATGACGGTCAATCTCCCTCGGTCTGGGGCACCATGCAAGATCTCACCTCGTGGGGCATCAATGATCATGAGGAAGGTGAGGGATCAGCCCAGAACTACACGGCAGGACCTGGTCAATGACCTGAAGAGAGCTGGGACCACAGTCTCAAAGAAAACCATTAGTAACACACTACGCCGTCATGGATTACAATCCTGCAGCGCACGCAAGGTCCCCCTGCTCAAGCCAGCGCATGTCCAGGCCCGTCTGAAGTTTGCCAATGACCATCTGGATGATCCAGAGGAGGAATGGGAGAAGGTCATGTGGTCTGATGAGACAAAAATAGAGCTTTTTGGTCTAAACTCCACTCGCCGTGTTTGGAGGAAGAAGAAGGATGAGTACAACCCCAAGAACACCATCCCAACCGTGAAGCATTGAGGTGGAAACATCATTCTTTGGGGATGCTTTTCTGCAAAGGGGACAGGACGACTGCACCGTATTGAGGGGAGGATGGATGGGGCTATGTATCGCGAGATCTTGACCAACAACCTCCTTCCCTCAGTAAGAGCATTGAAGATGGGTCGTGGCTGGGTCTTCCAGCATGACAACGACCCGAAACACACAGCCAGGGCAACTAAGGAGTGGCTGCGTAAGAAGCATCTCAAGGTCCTGGAGTGGCCTAGCCAGTCTCCAGACCTGAACCCAATAGAAAATCTTTGGAGGGAGCTGAAAGTCCGCTGCAGTGTGTGCAAACCTGGTCAAGAACTACAGGAAACGTTTGATCTCTGTAACTGCAAACAAAGGTTTCTGTACCAAATATTAAGTTCTGCTTTTCTGATGTATCAAATACTTACAGTGGGGA
The DNA here is from genome assembly GCA_023634145.1 of Thymallus thymallus. Classification (NCBI taxonomy): domain Eukaryota; kingdom Metazoa; phylum Chordata; class Actinopteri; order Salmoniformes; family Salmonidae; genus Thymallus; species Thymallus thymallus. The sequence goes on from CM042393.1 coordinate 39,222,272, forward strand.
GAACAAGTATTTGATACACTGCCGATTTTGCAGGTTTTCCTACTTACAAAGCATGTAGAGGTCTGTAATTTTTATCATAGGTACACTTCAACTGTGAGAGACGGAATCTAAAACAAAAATCCAGAAAATCACATTGTATGATTTTTAAATAATTAATTTGCATTTTATTGCATGACATAAGTATTTGATCACCTACCATCCAGTAAGAATTCCGTCTCTTACAGACCTGTTAGTTTTTCTTTAAGAAGCCCTCCTGTTCTCCACTCATTACCTGTATTAACTGCACCCGTTTGAACTCGTTACCTGTATAAAAGACACCTCTCCACACACTCAATCAAACAGACTCCAACCTCTACACAATGGCCAAGGCCAGAGAGCTGTGTAAGGACATCAGGGATAAAATTGTAGACCTGCACAAGGCTGGGATGGGCTACAGGACAATAGGCAACATTTCCCCCCCAAAAAAATGTGTGTGTTTTTTTTTAAATGGAAATGGAAGAAGTTCAAGATGATGGTCAATCTCCCTCGGTCTGGGGCACCATGCAAGATCTCACCTCGTGGGGCATCAATGATCATGAGGAAGGTGAGGGATCAGCCCAGAACTACACGGCAGGACCTGGTCAATGACCTGAAGAGAGCTGGGACCACAGTCTCAAAGAAAACCATTAGTAACACACTACGCCGTCATGGATTCAAATCCTGCAGCGCACGCAAGGTCCCCCTGCTCAAGCCAGCACATGTCCAGGCCCGTCTGAAGTTTGCCAATGACCATCTGGATGATCCAGAGGAGGAATGGGAGAAGGTCATGTGGTCTGATGAGACAAAAATAGAGCTTTTTGGTCTAAACTCCACTCGCCGTGTTTGGAGGAAAAAGAAGGATGAGTACAACCCCAAGAACACCATCCCAACCGTGAAGCATGGAGGTGGAAACATCATTCTTTGGGGATGCTTTTCTGCAAAGGGGACAGGACGACTGCACCGTATTGAGGGGAGAATGGATGGGGCCATGTATTGCGAGATCTTGGCCAACAACCTCCTTCCCTCAGTAAGAGCATTGAAGATGGGTCGTGGCTGGGTCTTCCAGCATGACAACGACCCGAAACACACAGCCAGGGCAACTAAGGAGTGGCTCCGTAAGAAGCATCTCAAGGTCCTGGAGTGGCCTAGCCAGTCTCCAGACCTGAACCCAATAGAAAATCTTTGGAGGGAGCTGAAAGTCCGTATTGCCCAGCGACAGCCCTGAAACCTGAAGGATCTGAGTGGAGGAGTGGGCCAAAATCCCTGCTGCAGTGTGTGCAAACCTGGTCAAGAACTACAGGAAACGTATGATCTCTGTAATTGCAAACAAAGGTTTCTGTACCAAATATTAAGTTCTGCTTTTCTGATGTATCAAATACTTATGTCATGCAATAAAATGCAAATTAATTATTAAAAAATCATACAATGTGATTTTCTGGATTTTTGTTTTAGATTCCGTCACTCACAGTTGAAGAGTACCTATGATAAAAATTACAGACTTCTACATGCTTTGTAAGTGGGAAAACCTGCAAAATCGGCAGTGTATCAAATACTTGTTCTCCCCACTGTATGTCATGCAATAAAATGCAAATTAATTACTTAAAAATCATACAATGTGATTTTCAGGATTTTTGTTTTAGATTCCGTCACTCACAGTTGAAGAGTACCTATGATAAAAATTACAGACTTCTACATGCTTTGTAAGTGGGAAAACCTGCAAAATCAGCAGTGTATCAAATACTTGTTCTCCCCACTGTACATGTTTAAATGAGTAATCCTCGCTCATGCTGGACCAGGGAGTGTCCAAGACCCACAATGTGATCAGTGTCTGATCTTTGATAGAAAATAAAAATATTTCCATTGTATAAAGGTTACAGGTTGAAATGTTTTCCATGAATTACCTTTGAACCTTTTACTGCAGTGGGCTACATCAGGGTTTCTTGGTAGTCTTAATCAAATCAACCTTGAAACGAAAGTATACACCTCAACTAAATGTAATCCCAAAAGTAATGATTTATTATGACAGGCCATGAACAGTAACGAATGATGCTGCAAGAAAGGTTAAAATCTCCCCTTTCTGGTAAAAAGAGTTATACATTTCTGAGGTGTGGTCACTTTTGATGACACAAGCTCGAGTGCACAGTACAATATGACGTATTTCCTAATCAACAAAACTGTATCAATAAGGCTTGAAATGACATATGCTTTCTAAATATATACTACTGTTCAAAAGTTTGGGGTCACTTATACATTTCCTTGTTTTTTAAAGAAAAGCTATTTTTTGTCCATTAAAATAACATTTATCATAAATACAGTGTAGACATTGTTAATGTTGTAAATGACTATTGTAGCTGGAAACGGCAGATTTTTTTTATGGATTATCTACATAGGCGTACAGAGGCCCATTATCAGCAACCATCACACCTGTGTTCCAATGGCACGTTTTGTTAGCTAATCCAAGTTTATGATTTTAAAAGACTAATTGATCATTAGAAAACCCTTTTGCAATTATGTTAGCACAGCTGAAAACTGTTGTACTAATTAAAGAAGCAATAAAACTGGCCTTCTTTAGACTAGTTGAGTATCTGGAGCATCAGCATTTGTGGGTTCGATTACAGGCTCAAAACAGCCAGAAACAAATAACTTTCTTCTGAAACTCTTCAGTCTATTCTTGTTCTGAGAAATGAAGGCTATTCCATGCGAGAAATTGCCAAGAAACTGAAGATCTCGTACAACGCTGTGTACTACTCCCTTCACAGAACAGCACAAACTGGCTCACAAAACACCAGTCTCAAAGTCAACAGTGAAGAGGCTACTCCGGGATGAGTTGCAAAGAAAAAGCCATATAAAAAGAAAAGATATGCAAAAGAACACACACACTGGACAGAGGAAGATTGGAATAAAGTGTTATGGACAGACAAATCTAAGTTTGAGGTGTTCGGATCACAAAGAAGAACATTTGTGAGACGCAGACCAAATGAAAAGATGCTGGAGGAGTGCTTGACGCCATCTGTCAAGCATGGTGGAGGCAATGTGATGGTCTGGGGGTGCTTTGGTGGTAAAGTGGGAGATTTGTACAGGGTAAAAGGTATCTTGAAGAAGGAAGGCTATCACTCCATTTTGCAACACCATGCCATACCCATACAATTTCCTCCTACAACAGGACAATGACCCAAAGCACAGCTCCAAACTATGCAAGAACTATTTAGGGAAGAAGCAGTCAGCTGGTATTCTGTCTATAATGGCGTGGCCAGCACAGTCACCGGATCTCAACCCTATTGAGCTGTTGTGGGAGCAGCTTGACCGTATGGTACGTAAGAAGTGCCCATCAAGCCAATCCAACTTGTGGGAGGTGCTTCAGGAAGCATGGGGTGAAATCTCTTCAGATTACCTCAACAAATTGAAACTAGAATGCCAAAGGTATGCAAGGCTGTAATTGCTGCAAATGGAGGATTCTTTGACGAAAGCAAAGTTTGAAGGACACAACTAGTATTTCAATTAAAAAAACATTATTTATAACCTTGTCAACGTCTTAACTATGTTTCCTATTCATTTTGCAACTAATTTCATGTATCTTTTCATGGAAAACAAGGACATTTCTAAGTGACCCTAAACTTTTGAACGGTAGTGTATCTCATTGCCTTTGGTGTATCAGAAGCATTTAACTAAAATTACATTGTAAGATGATATCAAATATATAAGGGGAAAACAATGTTGACCATGATAAATACATCACTGTGTCTTACAGAGTGCCTACGGATAAACAATCAAAACTTTATGAAACTGCATGACCTTAACAAAAAGGTAATACAAAAAAAAAAAACAGACATAAAATATATACAAATTACATCTACAAACACCAACATTACATTAAAAACCACACTCATTTGTCCCTGTTATTTACAATGAGTCACTCGGCAGAGCTCTCTCAAAACACACTCGGCAGCCTAAATATCAGAGCTCTAATCAAAACACACTCGGCAGCCTAAATATTAGAACTCTATCAAAACACACTCGGCAGCCTAAATATTAGAACTCTATCAAAACACACTCGGCAGCCTAAATATTAGAACTCTATCAAAACACAGATTTGTATTTAAAAAAATTCTACAAACAAGAACTAAATAGATTTTGTGTTTGGCGTTTCCATTCAAGTGTGCCTGACTACCTTTGATATTGAGAGCATGGATTGTCATGAAAAGAGATCAAGGTGTCTATCCCGGTGTTTAAATGGAGCCGTTTCTATCTCCCATGAATGTGTATGCTCTGCGATTTGCTCTTCCATTCACCTGTCGGTGCTGGGCAGGAACGTCAACATTGCGAAGGATGCTGGAGTCTTGCTTTGGTTGGATTGTGCTTGGGCTGGAAATAACAATTTGCACAGCATTACGTCTACATCCCAATCGAGAGCAAAGTCTTGGGAGTTATTTACGTTATAGTTATTTAGCTAGCAGTTCCTCTAAACCAGAGCAACAGTCAGTGCATACAGAGGACATCCATCTACACATGTATGAGACGGTTCCTTCAACTGATTTAAGCTCTGCTTTGTTAGTTTTCTTATGAGACGGTTCCTTCAACTGATTTAAGCTCTGCTTTGTTAGTTTTCTTGGCACTGTAACGGATATCTATATCATGTGTATGGTACCTTTTTTCTGGGATACGACGCTGTGTACGATACAGGTCTGCCGTGGATGGCGTCTTCACTGGGGCGGCTCTGGATGTGGAGAAAGCCGTGTGGGATAGTGATTTATTTAACTTTGCTGGAGTCGACACAGGCCTAACCTCCGACTCAGCCCCTGTCAAAAGATATTAAATGAGTCATGGTGTGTCAACAACCTTACACACCACAGTTTTCACCAATTCCACGCAGGTTGCTTCATGAGGTGTTCAGAGACAAATGTTTTCTATTTGATTTGACTGATATGAAGGAAGACCATCAGCTTTAGTGCTGATGGTATTCAGGAGGAGCTCATTACTTACATACTGATAAGGCACTTTGAGACTTTGACATTTGTGGCTTTGTTTGGTCTCCAAATGGAGTCAAGTTTAAAAACTGATGTTTGAGCCATGTGGCGCGGTCCTCCTCAAATGCTTTTCTCTGCAAGACAAAGGATTGAATATTAGCCTGAACAATTCACTCTGAAATAAAATAATTCATGAAATTGCAGTCATCAAATGTCCAAGTTTTCTGCCCTCTTGTCGACTCTCTGTACCTCATGGCTCAGTCTTATGGCTGCCTCGGTGAAGGTCCTCCTTTCCGTCTCAAAAGTCTTCCTTTGCTCCTCGAAGGAATTCCACTCCTCCTTGAGGCGCTCCTTCTCCTCTAGCATGTAGCAGTCGTTGAGCAGCGAGGCTGCCTCATCGTCACATGGGGAGTTCAGCTGCTGCTGTGAGAACAAAACACACAGAGCAGATGAGACAGGATTAGGAGGGAGAATTACTGACAACTGATTGTTACTGACAACTGAGGTATTAGTTCCTGGACTTTGGACTAATAGGTTCTAAATCGGCGCAAAGCATAGTTCTGAGATCACAAGATCTGAGATCCAAGATCTGTTTTTCTAGTGGATTCTTCTTTCATAACCCATAAAGGTCCTGACCTTAAAAAGGTACCTTATAAGTGCAGAGTATCAAAATCCTGAGACATTTGTAAATAAAAAAAATGTAGGAGGGTTGCAATCGCAGATAGAACCTTACGGCTCTGAAATGTCCATTTGGATTCAGCCATAAGGTTCTATCTGACACTTCTGAATTACACATGTTCAGTTAAGAACACTGTAGTTATTTGAATACATAAATGATAGTCATAACACATCATCAAATACTTAAAAAATGTATTATGATCAGGCAAATAACTCCTCACTGAACATCATTCACTTTAACATTTCTGACAGTGTTTTTTTTTGCTTGCGTGCCTTTATTGCTAACTAGACAAGACCATTTAGAGGGAGATGGCAAAGACGTGTTCTGATTGGTCCGTTTGTATTTGTTCAGGCTGGTGATTGGTTTGCAGATAGAACCTCATAGCGCTAAATGGGTTTTAAATGGTCATTTTTTCCCACTTAAATTGAACTAACTTCACAGATATCTGAAGACATCTAAAGATCAATTATACGTGAACTAATTTTTGACTAAAATGTCAGATAGAGCCTTATAGTCCCAAGATCTTGAGTTGTTTATAAGTATTTTGCATTTACTTGAATGTCTATGCTGATAGATCAATCTATTGAGGCAATTGGTAGACAGATTTACAGGCCTGCTAGAAAGAGGAAGATAAGACATCGTAGGTGTATTAATTTAATACGAACAAGGCTGAATAAGTATTAAACTCGAGCAGCCTCACAGAGAACAGGTGTATACCTGCAGGAGCTGTTGCTGCGTGTGGATGAAGTCTTTGTACTGCTGAATCTCCAGTTTCAGCTTGTCCATCTCCTCTTCATGGGTCTCTTTGGGGACGGCGTCCATGTTAGCTCTCTCCCCCACCAAGGACGCTGGACAGGAACCATGTCACAACATTACCAGTGATTCTGAGATGGTGTATTGTTTATGATTATGGTTATAAATAATAGGCAGAACTAATGGATTTAAAGAATAAAGGTCTGGGGTTGAAAAATATAGAAATAAAAAACAGCTTTTCCTCAAAGAACCAGAAGAGGTGTCTATTGGTTCATGCTTCACAGACAGTGGCTACCACTTTTATTTGGCTCTTTTCATTTGGCTGATAACCACCATCAACTGACATTCCTTATAACAAGTGATTTGTTTCACTGTTCAGTGGACATTTAAACAATTCAAATAGCCCGATAGTTGTTAATGTTATTTTATACAAAACTATAATACCAGACCATAAAACTGAGCATCGTAAGTGACCTCTTTCTCCGGTGGTAAAGCAAACAAGGCTAACAAAGCCTTTAGAGGTGCGAGGAGTATGTGACAATGAATACCTTGGCTGTCCAGTCTCACCACGTGGCTCTTTAGTCTCCTCCACTGCTGGCGAATGCTATTGGTGAGCTGTTCCCGTGCATGCTCACAGGACAGCTCCAGGCTCTCCCTACTTGAGTCACACACCTCGTCCTCCTCTGAGCTGGCCTGCTGCAGAGAGATGTGGTGACAACAGGCATAGGCCATTAATTGGTTAATTAATTTAATTAAGACGTCACATTTATATTGTGTGTTATTTTTTGTGTGCGGATGGTTTTAAAAACTATGCTGGAGTAATTTCAGTTGTGAACTAAGCAATGTTTAAAAAATAAATAAATAAGCATTACAAATAAAGTGCAGCATAGTGCTTATTCATTTGACCTTAGTCTATATAAAGCCAGGAAGACTAGTTTGGATGGATCGATAGCTTGACATTAACCTTATACAGTGCATTCGGAAAGTATTCAGACCAGTGACGACCCGTCATTCAGGGTTTTGAGCTGGAAAATTCAAGCCCCTTGGGTGCTGCCATAGAGTTACATTAGAAGTGCCAATCCAAGAAGGCTCAAGGTCATTGGCAACAGATAAAATGACTTCAAATCACGTTATATCTCCAGTAGCTTTGATTGGACTGATCATGTCAACATGATACTTTCAAAATCTTAGCTAGCAGTCATCATCATGAATCAAGTCGACAATCTATAAATAATGAAGAGAAATTATAGATAAAGCCTATCTTGCTCATCGTCCATTGGACATAAACATTACACAACAAGTTGGAAATCGCAAATTCAACAATGAGTGGTTTGGAAGGAATCAGTGGCTAACTGCAAGCATTGCAAAGCAATCACTAGCCTGCTATTCAGTGGAGTGGCTGTGTGGTCCAAAGTCTGGGATTAAGGGTGTCTTTTACAAGCTTAAAATTATAAACATTCAACATTGGCCATGCTGTCAATGAAGCATGATTTGTGCTGCGCTCAAAACAGCTGTTAACTCGGAACTGCGAAATCTGACTTCAGTAAGTTCAAGACAACTGGGAACTCTGGAGAAAATGATCTCCGACAACCTGAAGATCACTGACGTCATCATGATTCGACCTTGTTTTTATCCAAGGTCCCAGTTGTCTTGAAAGCACCATGAATCCAGAGAATGCCAGACTTTGATGACGACAAAATTTGCCCACTAAGGATCTCCACGCCACCTTCCTGTTCAAGTGAGCACAGCACAACATGTTGAGTCCAAGAATGTCTTGTATGCTGCTGCATAAATTATGTAATATGCCAGGGAGATATGTATACTGTAGCTAAGAAAGTAATACTAAGTGTATGTTGTGTAGTGAGCTGTTCGTAGCCCATGTGTCTCACCCTAATAATTTGGTCCACTTTCACCTCTTAATTTCGCCTATTATTCTGACTTGGTTGTGCACATGTAGCCTATAGCATGTGTAGGAGCCGTTATGTCCTGTTTATGTGTTGTGTATATGTTGTCTGTCAAGGGTTATTTTTACTTGTTTCGTACACTAGAGGGCACTATATGTTGGGGTCATGGGTCACTGGTCTCGTGTGCATATAGGTAAAACAGGTGACCAGGAAGGGTTAGCACAGGTGTGATGAGAGCACATACAATTCTTACCGTATCACATATATAGCTTATAGGATGCATCTCTCTGCACCTTTTGTATACAAATATGAGTTTTCAAGCTATTTATATACGCAATAAATGGGAACTTCACCCCAAACAAGTAACGTTTGGAAAGCTGACTTTTGTGGACGCGTCATGGACAGCTCTCTCCTGTGCCAATGGCAGTTTATAGGGAATCGCCACAACGACATGTGATGAGAAATGTAATCATCAAATATTCTAAGAGCTTTCATTGTCTTCTTATGTGCCCCCTCTATTTATCCTACGGTTCTGACTTGGTGTACAGGGAGAACACTGTAAGAACGGCCAATGTTCTGAATTCTGTCGCTGTACATTTCAAAAGTGATAAACAAATAGTTATATTGATTATGTCTGTTGTCGCTCGCTCATTAATGTCTTAATCTAAATTACGGATTGCCTCTTATCCGCTCCTCGTCCCCTTATGCCATAGTTTGGACATCTCAATTGTCAGTAGAAACCACATTTGTTTAAGCAAGTCAGTCATATAAGCTATGTTTTTTTTAAAGGCAGTAAATGAGGCTAAATTAACTGTTTTGCTGCCAGACAAGGCTCCGCTGATAGCCAGGCGTAGCGGTGGTAAGGTGTTGGGACAGCTTTATGTAGACCCTAACAGTTTGTGGTCACCGTTTGTCACCGTTATAGTGCAGTTCATGTATTGTGTTGTGTAGTGGCTTTGCTGGCATGGGTCCCACCTATTTTTGTTTGTTTGCCCCACCAAGATTTACATGCTAAAATTGCCACTGATTCTGACCCCTTGACTTTTTCCACATTTTGTTACGTTACAGCCTTATTCTAAAATGGATTAAATTAAATATGTTTTCCTCATCAATAAAAAAACAACAACTGAAAAACATTATTTACATGAGTATTCAGACCCTTTGCTATGAGACTTGATATTGAGCTCAGGTGCATCCTGTTTCCATTGATCATCCTTGACATATTTCTACAACTTGATTGGAGTCCACCTGTGGTAAATTCAATTGATTGAACATGATTTGGAAAGGCACTCACCTGTCTATACAAGGTCCCACAGTTGGCAGTGCATGTCAAAGACAAGAGCTCTGAGAGAGGATCGTTTCGAGGGCCAGATCTGTGAAAGTCTACCAAAACATTTCTGCAGCATTGCAGACGGAAGCCGCCACTCAGTTAAAGGCACATGACATCCCGGTTGGAGTTCGCCAAAAGGCATCTAAAGGACTCTCATACCATGAGAAACAAGATTCTCTGGTCTGATGAAACCAAGATTGAACTCTTTGGCCTGAATGCCAAACGTCACGTCTGGAGGAAACCTGGCACCATCCCTACAGTGAATCATGGTGGTGGCAGCAACTTGCTGTGGGGATGTTTTTCAGCGGCAGGGACTGGGAACTAGTCAGGATCGAGGAAAAGATGAACGGAGCGAAGTACAGAGAGATCCTTGATGGAAACCTGCTCCAGAGTGCTCAGGACCTCAGACTGGTGCCAAGGTTCACCTTCCAGCAGGACAACGACCCTAAGCACACAGCCAAGACAATGTAGAAGTGGCTTCGGGAAAAGTCTCTGAATGTCCTTGAGTGGCACAGCCAGAGTCCGGACTTGAACCCAATCCAACCTGAAAGCTTGATCTGCAGAGAATAATGGGAGAAACTCCCCAAATACTGGTGTGCCAAGCTCATAGCATCATACCCAAGAAGACCAGAGGCTGTAATTGCTGTCAATTGCTTCAAAAAAGTACTGAGTAAAGGGTCTGAATACTTATGTAAATGTAATATTTCAGTTTTGTATTTTTAATACATTTGCAAAAAAAGTCTAAAAAACGTTTTTTTGCTTTGTCATTATGGGGTGTTGTGTGTAGATTGATGAGGGGAAAAAACTATTGAATACATTTTAGAATAAGGCTGTAACATAACAACATTTGGAAAAAGTCAAGAGGTCTGAATACTTTCCGAATGCGCTGTATACCTAACACAAATGCCTTGTAACCTATATTTAACTAGGCAAGTCAGTTAAGAACAAATTCTTATTTACAATGACGACCTACAGGGTCAGCCACTGGAGCAAATTAGGGTTAAGTGACTTGCTCAAGGACACATTGACAGGTTTTTCAACTTGCCAGCTCGGGTATTTGAACCAGCGACCTTTCAGTTATTGGCCCAACGCTCTACTACTAGGCTACCTGCCTTGCTTTGGCAATTTTAGCCTCACTGTCCAAATACATATGGAGGAGTGAGTCGATATCAAATACACCATCCGGAACAGCACAATGGGAGACCATGACTGAGACAATACTACTAGACAAACCTGTTCTAGACTGTCATCATGTTTCTCGCCACTTAGGCTAGGCTTCCTGGGGCTCAAAATGGTGGCCATATCCCTTTTCATCTGCTGTAATACTTTATTTAACTCTGCATTCTCCACCAATAGCTGCTTGTGGCGACTGTCGTAGTCGTTCAGTAGAGTCTTATACATCTCTCCCTCATGTCTGAAAAATAAAGAAATTCACCTGTGTTTAGTCTTTTCTCAGTGCATGTGATGATAATATATTTGGCTTCAATAAGATTGACATCTTTCTGCACAGGTCCTGTGTTTTAAATGCTACACAAGATAAGCTAACAATCACAAAGCAAGCAATATAGAGTGAGCTTCAAAAGTATTGGGACAGCAACAAAATTGTTGTTGTTTTGGCACTGTAATCCAGCACTTTGGATTTGAAAATGATAAAGGTTGTGCAGACTGCCATCTTACATTTTTGGTTATTTTCATCTAAATCGGGTGAACCGTTTAGAAATGACAGCACTTATTGTACATAGTCCCCCCATTTTAGGGGACCAAAAGTATTGTGACAAATGTACTTATATGTGTATTAAAGTAGTAGTACGTTAAGTATTTGGTCCCATATTCACTACTTCAAGCTTGTATCCAATATAAATTAATCGTATATAATGTAGTGTGTGATTTTGCAGTCACTTTTATTGTAAATAAGAATATAATGTGTTTATAAACACTACATTAATGTGGATGCTACCATGGTTACGGATAATCCTGAATGAATCATGAATAATAATGAGTGAGAAAGTTAGACGCACAAACCTCAAACCCCCAAAGACATGCTAATCTCTCACCATTACAATAACACAGGTTAGTATTTTGGGGAGGATATGAGCTTTGTGCCTCTAACTTTATAACTCATCATTATTCACGATTAACTCAGGATTATCCGTAATCTCAGTTGCATCCACATTAATCTAGAAGTGTTTATAAACATAATCTACTCTTATTTACAATAAAAGTGACTCAAAATGACAATTGATTATTTGCCATTAATTTCTATTGGATACAAAATAATCTGGAACAACAGAAAATGCATCCAACAAATGTATAGAGTCCCAAGCTTGGTGTAGACATTGCATGCTGGGAATATGAAAACAAATACTAAATGTTTTACTTGAATACACATAAGTGAATTTGTCCCAATACTTTTGTTCCCATAAAATGGAAGGACTATGTACGAAAAGTGCTGTAATTTCTAAACGGTTTGGATGGAAATAACCCCAAATTAAAACTGACAGTCTGCACTTTAATCTCACAGTCAAATCCAAAGTGGTGGAATACAGAGCCAAAACAACATACAAATTGTCACTGTCCCAGTACTTTTGGAGCTCACTGTAGATGGAAGTAATTGGTAATGTCATGAGTGCAAGAAAAAAAAAAATATATATATATATATATAAACGCAACATGTTCTGTTGTCCTATGTTTCATGAGCTGAAATAAAAGATCACAGAAATGTTCCATACTCATAAAAGGCTTATTTCTCTCATATTTTCTGCACAAATTTGTTCACATCCCTGTTAGTGAGCATTTCTCCTTTGCCAAGATAATCCATCCACCTGACAGGTGTTGAATATCAAGAAACCGTTTAAACAGCATGATCATTACAGAGGTGTGTGTTGGGGACAATAAAAGGCCACTCTAAAATGTGCCGTTTTGTCACACAACACAATGCCCAAATGTCCCAAGTTTTGAGGGAGCGTGCAATTGGCATGCTGCCTACAGGAATGTCCCCCAGAGATGTTGCCAGAGAATTGTATGTTAATTTCTCTACAATAAGCCGCCTCCAACATCGTTTTAGAAAATTTGGCAGTACATCCAACCGGCCTCACAACCGCAGACCATGTGTAACCAAGCCAGCCCAGGACCTCCGCATGCGGCTTCTTCACCGGCGGGATCGTCTGAGACCAGTCACCCAGACAGCTGATGAAACTGAGGTGTATTTCTCTCTGTTATAAAGCCCTTTTGTTGGTAAAAACTAGTTTTGAGTGGGCCCAGGCGCACCATGGCTGCGCTCTTACCCAGTCAAGCTGCTTATCGATCACTGCACCTGTATATAGCCCTTCTGTAAATAGCCCACACTACTACATCATCCCCATATTTATTTTTGTTTATTTTCACTAATCTTGCACTCCAGTATCTCTATTTGCACATCATAATTTGCACATCCTTCATTCCTGTGTTAATGATGATAATCTGTAATTTATTTCACCACTATAGTCTATTTATTGTCCTACCTCCTAACTTTACTGCATTTTTGCACTACATTTTGCACTCTGTATATAGATTTTCTATTGTGTTTTTGACTGTTTGTTTAATGTGTAACTCTGTGTTGTTTTTTGTCGCACTGCTTTGCTTTGTCTTGGCCAGGTCGCAGTTGCAAATGAGAACTTGTTCTCAACTGACCTACCTGGTTAAATAAAGGTGAAATAAAAAAAATAAAAAAAATGTGAAATCCATAGATTAGGGCCTAATGGATTTATTTCAATTGACTGATTTCCTTAAATGAACTGTAACTCAGTAAAACCATTGAAATTATTACATGTTGCGTTTATATTTTTGTTCAGTATACATAGTTACCTGGCCTCAGTCTTCCCAGTTTTCCAAAGGCTTCTCTTCCCATCAGATCTTCCCACATAGTTCAATACTTCAAATGCTAGAATGGAGAAATTACACATAGGTCAACTTCCATCACAGTGTCAACTGTATGATACATAGCATTTGGTGAAAAGGAAAATACTAACGGACAGTACCAGTCAAAAGTTTGGACACACCTACTCATTCCAGGGTTTTTCTTTGTTTTTTACTATTTTCTACATTGTAGAATAATAGTGAAGACATCAAAACTATGAAATAACACATATGGAATCATTTAGTAAACAAAAAAGTGTTTAACAAATCAAAATATATTTGAGATTCTTCACAGTAGCCACCCTTTGCCTTGATGACAGCTTTGCACACTCTTGGCATTCTATCAACCAGCTTCATGAGGAAATCACCTGGAATGCATTTTAATTAACAGGTGTGCCTTGTTAAAAGTTAATTTGTGGAATTATTTTCCTTCTTAATGTGTTTGACCCAATCAGTTGTGTTGTGACAAGGTAGGGGTGGTGTACAGAAGATAGCACTATTTGGTAAAATACCAAGTCCATATTATGTCAAGAACAGCTCAAATAAGCAAAGAGAAACGACAGTCCATCATTACTTCAAGACATGAAGGTCAGTCAATCCAGAAAATGTCAAGAACTTTTAAAGTTTCTACAAGTGCAGTCACAAAAACCATCAAGCGCTATGATGAAACTGGCTCTCATGAGGATCGCCACAGGAAAGGAAGACCCAGAGTTACCTCTGCTGAAGAGTTCAAACACAGGAAACTGTGTGAAATCAGGCCTTCATGGTCAAATTGCTGCAAAGAAATCACTACTAAAGGACACCAATAAGAAGAAGAGACTTGCTTGGGCCAAGAAACACAAGCAATGGACATTAGACCGGTGGAAATGTGTCGTTTGGTCTGATGAGTCCAAATGTGAGATATTTTGTTCCAACTGCCGTGTCTTTGTGAGACGCAGAGTAGGTGAACGGATTATCTCTGCACGTGTGGTTCCCACCGTAAAGCATGGAAGACGAGGTGTGATGGTGCTTTGCTGGTGAAACTGTCAGCGATTTATTTAGAATTCAAGGCACACTTATCCAGCATGGCTACCACAGCATTCTGCAGCGATACACCATCCCATCTGGTTTGGGCTTAGTGGGACTATAATTAGTTTTTCAACAGGACCATGACCCAAAACACCTCCAGACTGTGTAAGGGCTATTTAACAAAGAAGGAGAGTGATGGAGTGCTGCATCAGATGACCTGGCCTCCACAATCACCCGACCTCAACCCAATTGAGATGATTTGGGATGAGTTGGACTGCAGAGGGACGGAAAAGCAGCCAACAAGTGCTCAGCATATGTGGGAATTCCTTCAAGACCATTGGAAAAGCATTCCTCATGAAGCTGGTGGAGAGAATGCCAAGAGTGTGCAAAGCTGTCATCAAGGCATAGGGTGGCTACTCTGAAGAATCTCAAATATAAAATGAATTGGTTACTACATGATTCCATAGTTTTGATGTCTTTATTACAATTCTACAATGTAGAAAATAGTAAAAAAAAAAAAAAAATGAGTAGGTGTGTCCAAACTTTTGACTGGTACTGATTTAAATAAAAATGTCAACCAATCAGAGGATGTAGAGAATGAAGCATAACTTGAATGATTACTTTGCTTCTTATCCTTTTTGTCGATCAGAAGCTGATTCAGGCGCTCCTTTAGTTTGCCCAACTCCCTTTCTTTCCTCTTCATGTCGTGATTGTACTGAGTGGCACGGCTTGCTATGATGCTCTGAAGTTTCTGTAGCTGGCAAGACAACAATACAAGTAGGCCATTACATGATACTCCTGCTTAGGAATAAATAGACTGGAACTAGATATTCTCATCTCAATTTTCCATATAAAATCAACCAAACATACCTCTTCTTTTTCATTTTTGAGGCAGTTATGTAAGCTCTTCACTTTCAGCTGTAGCTGACGTTCTCGCTCAAGAAGCCCAGTGTTTTCCCTCTTGGAGAGTTCAAGTTGATCCTATAAGGATTAATATGACAAATACAATAAAAATGTGGTTTTAATTACAAAGCTAACGGCATTGAGGAGTATACCACCTCAGTCACAGGGTTCATCAATAAGTGCATCGACGACGTCGTCCCCACAGTGACCGTACGTACATATCCCAACCAGAAGCCATGGATTACAGGCAACATCCACACTGAGCTAAAGGCTAGAGCTGCTGCTTTCAAGGAGCGGGACACTAATCCGGACACTTATAAGAAATCTCTGCCCTCAGACGAACCATCAAACAGGCAAAGCGTCAATACAGGATTAAGATTGAATCTTACTCGTCGGATGTGGCAGGGCTTGAAAACTATTACAGACCACAAAGGGAAACCCAGCCGCGAGGTTGCCCAGTGACGCGAGCCTACCAGACAAGCTAAATGCCTTTTATGCACGCCCCGAGGCAAGCAACACTGAAGCATGCATTAGAGCACCAGCTGTTCCGGAAAACTGTGTGATCACACTCTCCGTAGCCGATGTGAGCAAGACCTTTAAACAGGTCAACATTCATAAAGCTGCGGGGCCAGACAGATTACCAGGACGTGTACTCAAAGCATGCACGGACCAACCGGCATTTTCCCTTCACTGACATTTTTTACCTATCGATGACCCAGTATGTAATACCTATATGTTTCAAACAGACCACCATAGTCCATGTGCCCAAGAAAGCGAAGGTAACCTGCCTAAATGATTACCGCCCCATAGCCCTCGGTAGCCATGAAGTGCTTTGAAAGGCTGGTCATGGATCACATCAACACCATCATGCCGGAAACCACAGACGTACTCCAATTCCCATACCGCCCCAACAGATCCACAGATGACGCAATCTCAATCGCACGCCACACTTCCCTTTCCCACCTGGACAAAAGGAACACCTATGGAATAATGCTGTTCATTGACTACAACTCATTGAATACAACTCAACGTTCAACACCATAGTGCCCACAAAGCTCATCACTAAGCTAAGGATTCTGGGACTAAACACCTTCCTCTGCAATTAGATCCTGCACTTCCTGACAGGCCGCCCCTAGATGGTAAGGCAACAACACACGCTGATCCTCAACACTGGGGTTTAGTTCCCTCCTGTACTCCCTGTTCACCCACGACTGTGTGGCCAAACACGACTCCAACACCATCATTAAGTTTGCTGATGACACAACAGTGGCAGGCCTGATCACCGACAAAGATGAGACAGCCTATAGGAAGGAGGTCAGAGACCTGGCAGTGTGGTGCCAGGACAACAACCTCTCCCTCAATGTGAGCAAGACAAAGGAGCTGATCGTGGACTATGGGAAAAGGAGGCTTTAACTTCGACGGGTCTGAAGTGGAGTGGGTCGAGAGCTTCAAGTTCCTTGTTGTCCACATCACTAACAAACTAGAATGGTCCAAACACACCAAGACAGTGAAGAGGGCACGACAACACCTTTTCCCCCTCAGAAGAATGAAAAGATTTGGCATGGGTCCCCAGATCCTCAAAACGTTTGACAGCTGCACCATCAAGATCATCCTGACCGGTTGCATCACCGCCTGGTATGGCAACTGCTCAGCATCTGACCGTAAGGCGCTACAGAGGGTAGTGTGTAAGGCCCAGTGCATCACTGGGGCCAAGCTCCCTGACATCCAGGACTTATATACTAGGCAGTGTCAGAGGAAGGCCCAAAAAATTGTCAAAGACTCCAGTCACCCAAGTCATAGACTGTTCTCTCTGCTACCACACGACAAGCGGTACCGGAGCGCCAAGTCTAGGTCCAAAAGGCTTCTTAACAGCTTCTAGCCCCAAGCCATCAGTCTGCTGAACAATTAATCAAATGGCCACCTGGACTATTTTACATTGACCCCCCCCTCCATTTGTTTTTACACTGCTGATACCCGCTGTCTATTATCTAGGCATAGTCACTTTACAAATTACCTCAACTAACCTGTACCCCCGCACATTGACTTACTTTACCACATTGTCCTGGGATATATGGACATGAACAGTAGGATAAATATTCAGTACTTTACCACATTGTCCTGGGATATATGGACCTGAACAATAGTATAAATATTCAGTACTTTACCACATTGTCCTGGGATATATGGACCTGAACAATAGTATAAATATTCAGTACTTTACCACATTGTCCTGGGATATATGGACATGAACAATAGTATAAATATTCATGATTATTATTATTAATACACAAATTAACATTAATTAACATTTATTCACATAGGATGTATAATAGAATGCTATTTTCTATCATATTCAAAAATAATAATGAAAAATAAAGTAATGTATGAATGTATTATCAGTTCATGAATCTACTGAATTGTATAGTTTAATAAATTCAAGAATGATTGACAATAAATAATTGTAGTCAAATTAAAATGTTGATGTATAATAATGAGATCATTACCTGAATGCATCTCTATAGTCTATAGACTTTAACAACATATTGATATGATTAGGCCTCTCATAGACTATAGGCTTTAACAACATATTAATATGATTAGGCCTCTCATAGACTATAGGCTTTAACAACATATTCATATGATTAGGCCTCTCATAGACTATAGGCTTTAACAACATATTCATATGATTAGGCCTCTCATAGAGTATAGGCTTTAACAACATATTCATATGATTAGGCCTCTCATAGACTATAGGCTTTAACAACATATTCATATGATTAGGCCTCATAGACTATAGGCTTTAACAACATATTCATATGATTAGGCCTCTCATAGACTATAGGCTTTAACAACATATTCATATGATTAGGCCTCTCATAGACTATAGGCTTTAACAACATATTCATATGATTAGGCCTCTCATAGACTATAGGCTTTAACAACATATTCATATGATTAGGCCTCTCATAGACTAGGCCTTGTAGAAAGAGGGTCAATCAAGTTAGGTCTGCCAAATCGCAAATCACCATACAGCTGGCACACTTCGATTTCATCAATCATTTTGACTTCAAGTTGGTTGTCCAAAATACTATCAGCTTGCACTGCGTCTTTGCTGATGAACGTCTTGATCTCTGGTTCAATTACATTGTTGTTTCGTCTATGAATCACTTCTAATAGATCTGAAAATGATGCAACAACCATGAAGTTAACCGACTGTTTGTGTATAATGAGGGACGTCCTACGTTTAACCTGGACACATAAATAGTAGGAATTTGCGTTGGCTTCAGCCGTGACGGCATGAGAGAGAAATTAAACATCTGCACGTCACCTGCAAGTGCGAGGGTGTGTGTTTCACTGTCCAATCAGAGGCTCGAACGTGATCTGAACGCGTGATCTGAGGCTGTTTGGTCTCTTGGGCATCAACTTGGGAAAGCCTCGAGGGAGAGCGGAGAGTGCATTATAAACAAAGCGCCGTATATATTAGCCCAAAAAATAACACATATGATTTTATTTTTTTCGAGGTTTGGAGAAAAGTGAGGCGGGGCTTCCGTTAAACAGTAATTCAACTTTGTCCGGCCTTATTTACTTTAGTTTATTTAGTAAATATTAAACATTAGTAAATATTTCTTGAACTGTATTGTTGGTTAAGGGCTTTTAAGTAAGCATTTCACGGTAAGGTCTACACCTGTTGTACTCGGAGCATGTGACAAATAAAATTAGATTTTATTTGAGAATCCATAATACAAACTACATGACCATGCTTTATAATATGTTATATGTTTGTGTAAGGGTAAATCACATGTTTAAACAGCAATTGATGTTCACAGACAGTGACTAAGGCAACAAATAAAGGACAATAAACTAAGAGGGGTTAGCGAGTGAGCAAGTCAAGACCAAACCTTCAGTCTAGTGTTGCTGAGCTGCAGATAGTCCATGTTGCTGTTGGCCTTGACATGCTCCACTTCAATCTCCTCCATTGTCTGCAGGCACCGGCGGTGCAGCTGGAGCACGTTGTACACGTTGTTCAGCACGGCCACCACGTTCAGTTCAGGACTGTCGTTAGACTCTGTGCAAAGCGATGGAAAGCCCAGCGAGGATAACTCCTGCGGAGTCAAATCAGGGATGGGGATTGGCTATTTACTGGCATGCAACACATGAAAACAAAACATGAACCCAGCAGGCAACACGGGTTGCAATGACATCACTGTGATATATTTTATGAACTAAAACATTTGAGGTCTCTTACCTGATTGACGTACGAGATACATTCTGACACATTGTCCTCTGTACAGAAGGCACTTATTGTAGGCATGTTGTAGGGGTTTCTGGTCATTGGCAGAGAGAGCACTGATGATTGGCTGTACTGCCCCAGAGAAAACATTCTGTATCTTGAAGAGCTGCAGGAAGTGTCCTTGATTTCTGTCCAGGAATAATAGGACAAAAGGATTGGCATTATTAGTGTCAAGTCAATCAATCACAAATATCCTTTCAAAGTGGACAAAAATAAAATAATCTTCCATGTACTTACAGTGGCAAGAAAAAGTATGTGAACCCTTTGGAATTACCTGGATATCTGCATAAATTGGTCATACACTTTGATCTGATCTTCATCGAAGTCACAACAATAGACAAACACAGTCTGCTTAAACTAATAACACACAAACAATTAAACGTTTTCATGTCTTTATTGAACACAGCGTGAAAACATTCACAGTGCAGGGTGAGAAAAGTATGTGAACCCTTGGATTTAATAACTGGTTGACCTTCCTTTGGCAGCAATAACCTCAACCAAACGTTTTCTGTATTTGCGGATCAGACCTGCACAACGGTCAGGAGGAATTTTGGACCATTCATCTTTACAAAACAGTTTCAGTTCAGTAATATTCTTGTAATGTCTGGTGTGAACCGCTCCCTTGAGGTCATGCCACAGCATCTCAAATCGGGTTGAGGTCAGGACTCTCACTTCAGAAGGCATATTTTCTTCTGTTGAAGCCATTCTGTTGTTGATTTACTTCTGTGTTTTGGGTCGTTGTCCTGTTGCGTCACCCAACTTCTGTTGAGCTTCAATTGGCAGACAGATAACCTTACATTCTCCTGCAAAACGTCTTGATAAACATGGGAATTCATTTTTCCGTCAATGATAGCAAGCTGTCCAGGCCCTGAGGCAGCAAAGCAGCCCCAAACCATGATGCTCCCTCCACCATACTTTACAGTTGGAATGAGGTTTTGATGTTGGTGTGCTGTGACTTTTTCTCTCCACACATACAGTGGCTTGCGAAAGTATTCACCCCCCTTGGCATTTTTACTATTTTGTTGCCGTACAACCTGTAATAAAAAAATATATTTTGCGGGTTTATATCATTTGATTTACACAACATGCCTACCACTTTGAAGATGCAAAATATTTTTTATTGTGGAATAAACAAGAAATAAGACAAAGAAACTGAAAACTTGAGCGTGCATAACTATTCACCCCCCAAAGTCAATACTTTGTAGAGCCACCTTTTGGCTTTTTTCTGGCCATGGCTTAAAGTGGTCCTATGGACAGATGCTCCAATCTCCGCTGTGGAGCTTTGCAGCTCCTTCAGGGTTATCTTCGGTCTCTTTGTTGCCTCTCTGATTAATGCCCTCCTTGCCTGGTCCGTGAGTTTTGATGGGCGGCCCTGTCTTGGCAGGTTTGTTGTGGTGCCATATTCTTTTAATAATGGGTTTAATGGTGCCTTGTGGGATGTTCAAAGTTTCTGATATTATTTTATAACCCAACCCTGATCTGTACTTCTCCACAACTTTGTCCCTGACCTGTTTGGAGAGCTCACTGGTCTTCATGGTGCTGCTTGCTTAGTGGTGTTGCAGACTCTGGGGCCTTTCAGAACAGGTGTATATATACACTGAGATCATGTGACACTTAGATTGCACACAGGTGGACTTTATTTGACTAATTATGTGACTTCTGAAGGTAATTTGTTGCACCAGATCTTATTTAGGGGCTTCATAACAAAGGGGGTGAATACATTTGCACACACCACTTTTCTGTTATTTCTTTTTTAGAATTATTTGAAAAAAGTGTTTTTCATTTAACTTCACCAATTTGGACTATTTTGTGTTTGTCTATTACATGAAATCTAAATAGAAATGCATTTAAATAGGAACATAATAGGAAAAACGCCAAGGGGGATGAAAACTTTTGCAAGGCGCTGTAGTATTGTGTGTTCCTTCCAAACAACTCAACTTTAGTTTCATCTGTCCACAGAATATTTTGCCAGTAGCGCTGTGGAACATCGAGGTGCTCTTTTGCGAACTTCAGACGTGCAGCTATGTTTTTTTTTAGGACAGCAGTGGCTTCTTCCGTGTTGTCCTCCCATGAACACTATTCTTGTTTAGTGTTTAACGTATCGTAGACTCGTCAACAGGGATGTTAGCATGTTCCAGAGATTTCTGTAAGTCTTTAGCTGACACTAATTTCTTCTTAACCTCATTGAGCATTCTGCACTGTGCTCTTGCAGTCATCTTTGCAGGACGGCCACTCCTAGGGAGAGTAGCAACAGTGCTGAACTTTCTCCATTTATAGACAATTTTCCTTGGACTGATGAACATCAAGGCTTTTAGAGATACTTTTGTAACCCTTTCCAGCTTTATGCAAGTCAACAATTCTTAATCTTAGGTCTTCTGAGATCTCTTTAGCAAACTCACATTTTGTGAGTGCTTTTTATAGGGCAGGGCAGCTCTAACCAACATCTCCAATCTCGTCTCATTGATTGGACTCCAGGTTAGCTGACTCCATGTCATTAGCCTAGGGATGCACATACTTTTTCCAAACTACACTGTGAATGTTTAAATTATGTATTCAATATAGACAAGAAAAACACAACAATTTGTCTATTGTTGTGACCTAGATGAAGATCAGATACACTTTTATGATCAATTTATGCAGAAATCCAGGTAATTCCAAAGGGTTCACATACTTTTTCTTGCCACTGTATGTAATTCAAACAAGCGCAGCAGTCTTGCTTTAATGTTGAAATGAAATGTCCAATTAAAAGGCCTGCGGGATGTCAAGCCATCAAACCACAAAAATGTTAGATACCGTATGTTGGAGTTAATGAGAATGGCAATATTTAGAACCCTAATCTGTATTTTTTATGTAAATGGAATGTTACAGAAGGTTCCACAATTTTGGGGGGGAATTTTACTTGGTTTTGAAAAACTTTAGAAAAAAAAAAAAAAAAACTCCAAAAATAAAGCAAAACCTTTGAAAGAGTAGGTGTGTCCAAACTTTTGACTGGTACCGTATGAAGAAAACAACGATACCAACCGTTGAAGGATAATCGACGCGCCTGTCTAGGACCAGCGGAAATGTAAATCGAGGTAAGAGCTATCCTATAAAAGTTAGCTACCTACCTAGCGAATAAAGTAACATCACTGAGTCTGATGTTATTTACAGATTCGCATTCGGAAAGTATTCAGACGCCTTGACTTTTTCAACATTGTTAAGTTACAGCCTTATTCTAAAATGGGTTCAATTATTTTTTTCTCTCATCTTCAGACATTTTTGTAAATGTATAAAAATCAAAAACAGAAATACCTTAATATTACATATACAGTTGAAGTCGGAAATGTACATACACCTTAGCCAAATACATTTAAACTTAGTTTTTCACAATTCCTGACATTTAATCCTAGTAAAAATTCTCTGTCTTAGCTCAGTTAAGATCACCACTTTATTTTAAGAATGTGAAATGTCAGAATAATAGTAGAGAGAAGGATTTATTTCAGCTTTTATTTATTTCATCACATTCCCAGTGGGTCAGAAGTTTACATACACTCAATTAGTATTTGGTAGCATTGCCTTTAAATTGTTTAACTTGGGTCAAACGTTTCTGGTAGCCTTCCACAAGCTTCCCACAATAAGTTGGGTGAATTTTGGCCCTTTCCTCCTGACAGAACTGGTGTAACTGAGTCAGGTTTGTAGGCCTTCTTGCTCGCACACGCTTTTTCAGTTCTGCCCACAAATGTTGTATAGGATTGAGGTCAGGGCTTTGTGATGGCCACTCCAATACCTTGACTTTGTTGTCCTTAAGCCATTTTGCCACAACTTTGGAAATATGCATGGGGTCATTGTCCATTTGGAAGACCCATTTGAGACCAAACTTTAACTTCCTGACTAATGTCTTGAGATGTTGCTTCAATATATCCATATAAGTTTCCTTCCTCATGATGCCATCTATTTTGTGAAGTGCACCAGACCCTCCTGCAGCAAAGCACCCCCACAACATGATGCTGCCACCCCTATGCTTCATGGTTGGGATGGTGTTCTTCGGCTTGCAAGCCTCCTCCTTTTTCCTCCAAACATAATGATGGTCATTATTGCCAAACAGTTATATTTTTGTTACATCAGACCAGAGGACATTTCTCCAAAAAGTACGATCTTTGTCCGAATGTGCAATTGCAAACCGTAGTCTGGCTTTTTTTATGGCGGTTTTGGTGCAGTGGCTTCTTCCTTGCTGAGCGGCCTTTCAGGTTATGTTGATATAGGACTTGTTTTACTGTGGATATACTGTAGATACTTGTGTACCTGTTTCCTCCAGCATCTTCACAAGGTCCTTTGCTGTTGTTCTGGGATTTATTTGCACTTTTCGCAGTACGTTCATCTCTAAGAGACAGAACGCATCTCCTTCCTGAACGGTATGATGGCTGCAAGGTCCCATGGTGTTTATACTTGCGTACTATTGTACAGATGAACGTGGTACCTTCAGGCGTTTGGAAATTTCTCCCAAGGATGAACCAGACTTGTGGAGGTCTTGGCTGTTATCTTTTGATTTTCCCATGATGTCTAGCAAAGAGGCACTGAGTTTGAAGGTAGGCATTGAAATACATCCACAGGTACATCTCCAATTGACTCAAATGATGTCAATTAGCCTATCCAAAGCTTCTAAAGCCATGACATTTTCTGGAATTTTCCAAGCTGTTTAAAGGCACAGTCAACTTAGTGTATGTAAAGTTCTTACCCACTAGAATTGTGATATAGTGAATTATTAGTGAAATAATCTGTCTGTAAACAATTGTTGGAAGAATTACTTGTGTCATGAACAAAGTAGATGTCCTAACTGACTTGCCAAAACTATAGTTTGTTAATATGAAATCTGTGGAGTGGTTGATAAATTTTAATGACCTCAGCCTAAGTGTATGTAAACTTCCGACTTCAGAATGAGGCTGGGGAAGTCAACTGCTGATGGGGTCAATTCCTGAACCATTCTTTAACATGCTATTTACATTTTTTTTTTAATCCAGATTAAAGCCCTATATAGTGAAATTCTCCTTCAACATGGTTGACACACCCAATAGGCCACAGTGTAAACCCTGAGTGAAAATCCAACGCTATTAGCAATGATTGAATTCCAACCTTATTGTCAGTATAATTTTTTAAACATTAGCATGGAGGTAAAACAATTCTGGGAACTGAAAACTACATCTTATAAGTCACAGTATGAGTCATCAAACCTGGAAATGGTTCCAATATGGGATTTTAGAACTACTTCATATAAGGTCTGTGTTTCGTGTAAGCTTACCCTGGCGTAACATTTTGATAACCACACAAATCTCTCTTGGACTAGGTAACTTTTATCAATAATTAGCATTGCAAATTGTTTTTGGGTAAATTGAGGAAAATATATTGATAAAACTCATCTTGTCCGAGAGAGAATTACAAGGCTATCAAAACGTCACGCCAAGGAGAGTCATAACCAAACTAAACAAAGCTGAAAAACGGCATCATAATGAAAACCACAAGCGGTACATAAGTGCGATACTCACCAAGTGAAGATTCTGGCATCGCTGCAGTCCTCCAGACTCCCTTAGGGAAGCAAGGGTTCAGAACACGTCGAATGTGTCTGGATCATCCGCTACCTCCCAGGATACATGCAGCTCACAGAACGGCCTACGCAGATGGCTCCTGAAATAGAAGGGCAGATAACAGATTAGCAGTGCCCATTCAACAAGTGGACACGAGACACAGGATTACTAGGGACGATGGACGTCTACAGGGAGGGACGGAAACATGCAATAGCCTAAAGAACAGCGGAGTGTGGGGAGCTTATTAGGGAAGGACAAAGCCAAATAATTTCTCTCAGCAGGCACCAGCAATACAGCAACACAGGCCAGGATTCATATAGTCTTTGTATTTGTAGGAAATCCACAGGTTGAATTGCAGTTTAAGGCACTGATGGTTGTCAAACAGACCTACATATTAGTAAATAATATACAATACCCAATTTGACCAATGGAGTTAAGCTGATAACAAACGGAATAGCTACATATCATCTCCTCGTGCTCTTATCGCCAGCCTATTCCAAGAGGCATACTAAGGTCTTTCATCTGCAGAAACAGACAGTCCCTTGTGCAACTAATGGCTTGTAGACTAACCTTTCAAAAACAGATGACCAGACAAGCAGAGGAAATTAATAATTGTAGAGTTAGCCTAGGGCTATAAAATGTAGGCCATGTCAAGTCTGAAAACTAAATGAAATTGAACTAAACAAAATCACAATAACAAAAAAATACAATTTTAAGAAGTGGGATACCAATTTATGCATGTTGGGTTTGTTTCAATAATGTATATTGCTATACCACCCGAACCCTTCAGGACCTTCTGGTGACACTTAATCTAATTGAATCTACTGGACAGATGGTGAACCTACCAAGCTTATTTAGCCTAGTCTGACACTTAATAAACTGACTGCTAATTAACCTGGGCAAAGACGTCAGTTCAATGCCTAGTTTTGATTTACACTAATGTGAATTTAACGTGAAATCAAGAAAAAATGTAATATCATTGGATGTAGGCCTAGGTTAAAAGTTGGATAAAAAAAAAAAGTCTAAATGATTACTTTTTGATTACTTTTTGCTAATCCAATTCGTTTTTCACGTTGATTCCACGTCATTATAGATTTTGGGGGTTGAAATGACCTGGAAACATAGTTGATTCAATCAGTTTTTGCCCATGCACAGCCTGATTTCTTCCATCTGATTGAGTTATCCCACTGTGCACAAACTGGTTGAAATAACATTGTTTCAAAGTAATTTGTCAAAGTATTGTGATGTGGAATCTTTGTGGAAAATACATTGGATTTGCAAAGTCATCAACATAAACTGTTGTTTTAACGGTTCAACCACAGAATTATTAAATTTTTCCACATAAATTTAATTCCTACCTTTGAAACAATGTCAGATCTAAAATTGAATCTGCACTTTCAGAATGTTTTCTTTTTGTCACTGACTACTACCAATGTGCTATTGTAAGAATCATTATTGACAGATCTCTTAATAACTAAATAGAAACACTGTGGTTATAGAAGTCTTTCCATAGGGAAGGTTTAACAAAGCAAATTAAACGTATAAGTCATATATCATCAATTATACTATTTAGGGCTATATAGCATTTGCAAAGTCATCAAGAGCTATTGTTTCAGTTCAACCCCAGTTAATAATTCATACGTTGAATTCACATATCCATCTAAACCAAAAATCAACGTTAAAGATTTGGACAAAATCAAATCAAACTTTATTTAAAGTGAATTTAAAGTCTGTTTGATTTGATCTAGTTGTATTCTTTAACTTAGACTTTTGTTTGAGATGGAGACGTGTCAATGCAACTAAATATCAACATTTGAAGATGTATTTTCTGCTTACATAGTTCCATCTGTGCACTGACTTAATCTGGCTTTAATTCCAGTGTCTACGAATGTATAATTGATATGTTGGATTCACATCTCCATCTCAACTGAAAATCTAAATTATTTATTTAACTAGGAAAGTCAGTTAAGAACAAATTCTTATTTACAATGACAGACTACACCGGCCAAACGCGGAAGACGCTGGGCCAATTGTGCGCCGCCCTACGGGACTCCCTAGCACTAAGATGCAGTGTCTTAGACCACGGCGCCACTTGGGAGCCCAAGTTGAAATTCATTTTAAATAAAGATAGATTTGACTTAGTCCTATTCTTTAACATAGTTTTTCGGTTGAATAGGAGTCCAACATATCAATTATACATTTTTAGAGAAACTGGAAATAAAGCCAAACTAAGTCAGTCATCTCCTTCTAAATGTTATTTGGTTGCGTTGACAACAATTCAATATCACTACTGCAATACAGCAAATAGCCTATTACTTGTTGATAAGTTAACAAAAGTATAATATTCAATATTACCTTTGTAATACAGTAAATAGCCTACATTTAAGACTATCTTACAAACTAATATAACAGTATTTATTCAGCCTTAAAATGAATGACATCCTTGGCTCGAAATGAAGGGTGTCCAGTCGATAAAAAAGATGTCTGGGACGGTTCAAAATAGACATTTGGGAACTGTTGTGGAACAATAGGCCAGAAAAATATAAAATGCATACAACTGTGGTTCCAAACTAAAATGTTTAAACACGAAGACACAAACTATAAATAATTAATATTACAAAGCGAAGCAATATGTTCACTGGTCTCGGCCATATATTATGCGTGAATGTTCCAAAATTCTATTACGGGAGAACACCATTCTCAAACGTGCGGTTTTTAATAATGAGACAGATAGATATACAGCGTAATGGTAGAAACTTAGAAAGAGGTCATATGCGAAGATACAACAACAGGATTGTGCCTTACTGACAATAGAAGAAGAAATGCTGGTTTCAACGGCATATCAGGAAATCTTTGTTTTTTTTCTATGGTCGGATTTTGGCTGTAGGCTATTAAAAGTAAGGTAGGATCCAGGTTTCAAACAATGATATGGCTGGCTAGGCATCGCATATGCAATTATTTAACCGACTTGCCTAGTTAAATAAAGGTTAAATAAATAAGTTATGGAAATGTATAATATTAGAATATCATTCCAATGTTGGGCAAATAG
Source organism: Thymallus thymallus (assembly GCA_023634145.1). Classification (NCBI taxonomy): domain Eukaryota; kingdom Metazoa; phylum Chordata; class Actinopteri; order Salmoniformes; family Salmonidae; genus Thymallus; species Thymallus thymallus. Next base: position 39,250,623 of record CM042393.1, read on the forward strand.
GCCTTTTAGAATGCATATTTTACTCTCTCTCAGCCGGTCTGCAGGCCAGCCGGCCCAGAGCTGAGCTGAGGTTTCGTGTGCCGGGAGTTGCTGTGGCATTTGCATGGTCTGTAGGCTGGCTAGCTGCTATGGTATTCTAGAGCAGTGGTTTTCGAAATTTAACCAGGTTGTCTCAGTCACAACCAAATATTTGCATCGCAAAAAATAATCAGCAAAATACAATCTGGAAAACTATAATTGTTTTTGCAAATGCTATATTGATAGTAAATGTAGCAATTATATAACAACAATCCCACCTCTTTCATTGTCAATAATAACATTTTGCCCATATTCTTGATGAAGAATGTTAATAAACTCCCTGGCTTGAGACCACAAAACCAACCAACATAGTGCTGCTAATATCTCTATTGTGAAAATACTGTGACTGAAGAAAACATTTTCAGAGTTTAATTAATTTTTTACCCATGAACCACTCAAAACCTCCTGCACACTTCCCAGCAAGAGCTTTGGGATGGAGATGGAATATGGCAGTCGTGCCAACATATCTCATCAGCCACCTGGTGGAAGTACTGTTGCCTCCATCATCCTCCAAATCCCACCAACATCAGCCGCCTCAGAGCGCAACTGGTCCTTGTTTGGGAACACACACACCAAAGCACACAACAGGCTGACCAATACAAGGGTTGAAAAATTGGTGGCCATCTGGGCAAATGTTTGGCTTTTTGAGCCTGACAACAAGCCATCCTCAACAAGGTTGGAAAGTGAAGATGAGGCCTCAGAGTCTGATGTTCAAGAGGTGGACATTGAACATTGACATTGACATGGAAGCCTGAGAGGAAGACAACCAAATCTTTAGTTTCTATCATTTTACCTTTTAGTCACTTAGCAGACACTCTTATCCAGAGCAACTCAGTTAGTTAGTGCATACAGGTTCATACTTTTTTCGCCCGTGGGAATCGAACCCACAACCCTGGCATTGCAAGTGCCATGCTCTACCATCTGAGCTACACAGGACTATCATTTTACAGATGTATGTTTAGCAATTATGTCTACTTATAAGGTAAAAGGTTTGTGTTTCTGTCTCCATATGATATGGTAAATATATCCAATGCAAAAAACATCTACATTTAAATGGTATTAATATTAATTTGCATATATTTCCGTTAATTCCCATATATTCCTGTTAATTCCCACAGAAAGTTTCCAGCTCTGAATATTCCCCAAAATGTGCAACCCTAGTAACCTCCCACCATTAAAAAGGGGTAGGTAAATATCTGTAAAAATCTGTGATATTTCGGTTAAAAGACGCAGGTCAACAATGTGCCATATTACTTCTTACTAGTAATACATGTATTGTTTTAGAAACATTACAAAGCATGCTCTTCTTTTTTTTTGGGTGACATTTTTGAGAAAGAAAATATTAAGCCTGGTAAAAAAATCTGAGTGCCACAGTGGCTGGTGTACCAAAAAGTACTTTTTAGGCCCTGGCCGTTAGGAAGTGGTGGCGCTCAAAAAGGTCAAGGCAACAATTCATTAGTGACTGAAGGAGAAGGATGAAGCAGAGAAAGTGAAGGCTGGGGAGCACACACACACGTTGCTTATTGTTGTGTTACGTTTATGTAATATAGACTGTCTGTATCGGTCCTGCAAATGACTTGGCCCATATTGGCATATCGATATCATAACCGCCATCGATAGAAGACAGTACTGTGTCTTCATCGACCTGGCCAAGGCTTTCGACTCTGTCAATCACTGCATTCTTATTGGCAGACTCAACAGCCTTGGTTTCTCAAGTGACTGCCTCGCCTGGTTCTCCAACTACTTCTCAGACAGAGTTCAGTGCGTAAAATCGGAGGGCCTGCTGTCCGGTCCACTGGCAGTCTCTATGGGGGTGCCACAGGGTTCAATTCTTGGGCCAACCCTATTCTCTATATACATCAACGATGTCGCTCTCGCTGCTGGTGACTCTCTGATCCATCTCTACGCAGACAACACCATTCTTTGGACACTGTGTTAACTAACCTTCAAACAAGCTTCAATGCCATACAACACTCTGCCCGCACCCACCCACCGGACTATCATCACTACCCTCGACGGGTCTGACTTAGAATATGTGGACAACTACAAATACCTAAATGCATGCTCTTCAATAGAACGTTGCCCGCACCCACCCACCGGACTATCATCACTACCCTCGACGGGTCTGACTTAGAATATGTGGACAACTACAAATACCTAGGCATCTGGTTAGTCTGTAAACTCAACTTCCAGACTCACATTAACCATCTCCAATCAAAATTAAATCTAGTATCGGCTTCCTATTTCGCAACAAAGCCTCCTTCACTCATGCTGCCAAACATGCCCTTGTAAAACTTACCATCCTACCGATCCTTGACTTCGGCGATGTCATTTACAAAATAGCCTCCAACACTCTACTCAGCAAATTGGATGTAGTCTATCACAGTGCCATCCGTTTTGTTACCAAAGCCCTATATACACTACCCACCACTGCGACCTGTATTCTCTCGTCGGCTGGCCCTCACTACATATTCGTCGCCAAACCCACTGGCTCCAGGTCATCTATAAGTCTTTATTATTATCTCAGCTCGCTGGTCACCATAGCAACACCTACCCGTAGCATGCGCTCCAGCAGGTATATTTCACTGGCCATTCCTTCCAGTTCTCTGCTGCCAATGACTGGAACGAATTGCAAAAATCCTTGAAGCTAGAGATTCCTATCTCCCTCACTAACTTTAAGCATCAGCTGTCAGAGCTGCTTATCGATCACTGCACCTGTATATAGCCCTTCTGTAAATAGCCCATCCTACTATCTCATACCCATATTTATTTTTTTAACTTCCGCTCAATTTTGCACTCCAGTATCTCTATTTGCACATCATCATTTGCACATTCCATCATTCCAGTGATTCCACTATGGCCTATTTATTTTCTTCCTAACCTTACTGCATTTTGCACTACATTTGCACACTGTATATAGATGCTCTATTGTGTTATTGACTGTAGGTTTATTTCCCATGTCTAACTCTGTGTTGTTTTTTTGTGTCACTGCCTTGCTTTGTCTTGGCCAGGTCGCAGTTGTAAATGAGAACTTGTTCTCAACTGGCCTACATGGTTAAATAATGGTGAAATAAAAAAATAAAAAATAAAAATAAATATCAAAACATACAATTCTGGGACGGTTCAAGTTCAGTTTGGGACAGTTGAAATTGCACTTCGGGACAATGAGGAAAAAAGTTAGTCGCGTGCATGTTTTAAGATTGCGTGCAAAGGTCGCAGGTCTGTGCAGATCTTCACAATTGCTATAAAAATCTGCACAGAATCTCTAACAGCATTGATCACTTGCACCACATACTTTTAATGTAATCTCAACTGCAATACAGGTCATCTGATTGTGCTATTAGGCCTAGATGAAGCACAGTGATAAAACTGACATTGTATTCCCATTTGAACATTGTTGTACTTTTAAAATGGTTGAAAGTGCAGTGATACATTTATTTGACAACTAAATAAACAATCTGACATAGGTTTTCCATTGGAATTTGGTAGTGCTTCTAAATTGTTTAATTGGGAATTCAAAAAACTTCATGTCGTCTTTCTGAGTGGGTGAATAAAGGTTGAAATCAATAGTTGAATGTGTGATTAAAAATCTAATTCCAATACCAGATTAAGTTCATGATACAGTCTCACTACATTGTTGAGTTTGAGACTGAACGGATAATGTTCGAGGCTGACTAAAGTGGGACCAGCTGGTGAATGGTGGAAAGCTCCCTGAGGATTTGTTATTGATAGACTGGCTAGAGATAGTTAAGCCCATTATTGGACTAAAGCAGCCTAAAGTTACTTCTTAGTCCAAGGACCTTACATGTTCTGTTTAAAGGGCGAATTGGCCCTGGAAGCCAAAACAGCCAAATGTGAATCAAGTCTCAAATCAAATCAAACTTTATTTGTCACATGCTACAAATACAACAGGTGTAGACCTTACAGTGAAATGCTTACTTACAAGCCCTTAACCAACCAGCAGCATGGGGGGTCAATGTAAATAGTCCGCGTGGCCATTTGAATAATTGTTCAGCATTCTTATGGCTTGGTAGAAGCTGTTAAGAAGCCTTTTGGTCCTAGACTTGGCACTCCGGTACCGCTTGCTCTGTTGTAGCAGAGAGAACAGTCTATGACTTGGGATTTCTTCTGACCCGCATAGTATATAATACTATATATGTCCTGAATGGCTTGGTACTGGGCCGTACGCACCACCCTCTGTAGTGCCTTACGGTCAGTTGCCAAGCAGTTGCCGTACCAGGCGGTGATGCAACCGGTCAGGATGCTCTTGATGGTGCCATTTTCTACAGTCCTAGAAACAAATCCCTTTACTTTCCTTTCACATCAAAATAATTTTACAAACGCAAAATACACACTTACTATACACTGTTTTAACACAGTTGCAGCCGACAGAATTTTTCTGTGACAACGCGTTTGTGGCGTTTACACACTCACACACACACACACACACACACACACACACACACACACACACACACACGTGTTCATTAGCACAAGTAGTCCACTTTCATCCATCTGTATTCCGTAAACAAGCGCTGTAACATGCAAATACGGCCGTGTGGGAACCTTAACTCTACAAAGTTGTGTATTAATTTAACCTTTTGTTTTTGGAAAATAATATCTTGCCAATACGAAAGGTCGTTATTCTTCCAAAACCGTACCGCGAGCGATGACGCGTGTGATCAGACCTAGCGTTGCGGCTCCTTCGAACACACCGACTATAAATATATGGGCGAATGATGTCAGAGCGGCATCTGTATGTCCATGAGTACATATGTCCATGGGGTTAAACAAAACATTATGAATCATTGCTTGATCCTGTGTTTGATTTGTCTAACGCTTCAAACACACCGACTGCACCATTGCGCTAAATAGTATGCAGCATCATCTGGATGTGTGTGCAACAAAAGTTCAACATTCACCTTGTGCTACCATTTCTGTCAACCTGTTTACATATAGTTTGACGCATACCTTCGATAAATCCAACGTATGCACCACACAGAACGCACTGCAACTGCCTCTGCAACGCAATAAGGTGAACGCAGCGTTCCATAGGCAACGAACGCACTTCTGCTGTAACAAAACGCATTGACACAGTCAGTGTGTTCAATGCGTTAACAAATAAAGGGCAATGGATAGCTAGCAAGACAATAAACTGGATAACTCAGCGCAGTTAATATCGTTTGCAGGTCAGCTTTAGCTACGGTAGATAGCTTGCTAACCACTACTTGTTTGGACCAAATACGAGTACAGTCAAATGCACGAGGAGGCTGCCCAGGCAAGCTGCAGTCAAACCAGGTACAGATTAATTAGCATGCTAGCTAGCTACCAAAATAACGCCAAGAGATATGCGAGTGTCTCCTACATAGAATATTTTACAGATGTCATGAAATAAAACTTCACTTACGTGTTAAGTCATTATGAAGAAGCCCTCGAAACAACGCATAAAACGCCTCGCGAGCTAGCTTGGCTTACACACCCCGGAACTGACAAACCAAACACTACAGCGATTGGCTACTGCGTTGTCAAGCAACCAACACCTTCTTACCTGATTGGCTGTAAACCTATTATATTTTTTTGACAAATTCCCAAACTACACTTATAGCAAGCAGGCGCATGTTTGGAGACGTTTGAAACATGATTTAAACAGTTTACAAAGGTTACAATGATGTGACATGCCTTTGATCTTTCACCCAATCCTTGTGTACAATCAATGAACCATATCACAATATATATCTGTCAACACTGCATGTGAATGGCAGGCTGCTGAAGCTAGATAATTGCAATCCTTTTCACTGAGAGTGAGGGTGCGCTATTGTATCTGCAATGTGGCAACAGTTCATCACACTGGCAGTGTCAGTTTTTTTGTTCTGGGTCAACCAGACATGTAGCTGCCATCAGGAGATAGACCTTAAATGTAATGTGTCAAGTTTCAATTGTTAATAACATTGTAAATAAGACATACTTTTGACATATCTTTTGAATGGTTTATTGTCAAAGTGTGTATTATTCGTGTTGCACCAGAGGAGAGACATGTTATAAAGAAGTGAAGATATTCAGAATGATCACAGTTTAATTCTGATTTTGGTAGCTACTGTATGAGGTGTGTGGGAAATGCAACAGGAAACACTAAACCTCACTACCAACAAAATGCACTACATAGCAATTCATAGCAATACAGAACAATAACGTGCTTATTTTACACATGGAATCAAATCAGGTAATAATTTCATAATATATTATAATTAATCAAATCAAATCAAATTGTATTGGTCACATACACGTTTAGCAGATGTTAATGCGGGTGTAGCGAAATGCTTGTGCTTCTAGTTCCGACAGTGCAGTAATATCTAAAAAGTAATATATTACAGCTACACAACACATACCCAATACACACACATCTAAATAAGGAATGAATTAGGCCTATATACATAAGGACTAGCAACATGGACTAAGATACAGTAGAATAGTATAGAATACAGTATATACAAATGAGATGAATAATGCCAGATATGTAAACATTATTAAAGTGACCAGTGATTTCTAGTCTGTGCCTCTAGGCAGCAGCCTCTAATGTGTTAGTGGTGGCTGTTTAACAGTCTGATGGCCTTGAGATAGAAGCTGTTTTTCAGTCTCTCTATCGTGGCTTTGATGCACCTGTACTGACCTAGCCTTCTGGATGACAGCGGGGTGAACAGGCAGTGTCTCGGGTGATTGATGTCCTTAATGATCTTTTTGTCATTCCTTTGACATCGGGTGCTGTAGGTGTCCTGGAAGGTGGGTAGTTTGCCCCCGGTAATGCGTTGGGCAGACCACCCTCTGGAGAGCCTTGCGGTTGTGGGCGGTGCAGTTACCGTTCCAGGCGGTGATACAGCCCGACAGGATGCTTTCAATGTTGCATCTGTAAAAGTTTGTGAGGGTTTTAGATGTTAAGCCACATTTCTTTAGCCTCCTGAGGTTGAAGAGGCTCTGTTGCGTCTTCTTCACCATGCTGTCTGTGTAGGTGGACCATTTCAGTTCATCAGTGATGTGGACGCCAAGGAACTTGAAGTTTTCCACCTTCTCCACTGCGGTCCCGTCGATGTGGATAGGGGGGTGCACCTTCTGCTGTTTCCTTATTTTTTCTGACGTTGAGTGAGAGGTTATTTTCCTGGCACCACTCTCCCACCACTCTGGCACCTCCTCCCAGTAGGTCTCATCGTTGTTGTTAATCAAGCCTACTACTGTTGTGTCGTCTGCAAACTTGATGATTGAGTTGGAGGCGTGCTTGGCCACGCAGTCATGGGTGAACAGGGAGTACAGCAGGGGGCTGAGCACGCAGCCTTGTGGGGCCCCAGTGTTGAGGATCAGCGAAGTGGAGGTGTTGTTTCCTACCTTCACCACCTGGGGGCAGCCCGTCAGGAAGTCCAGGACCCAGTTGCACAGGACGGGGTTCAGACCCAGGGCCTCAAGTTTAATGATGAGCTTGGAGGGTACTATAGTGTTGAATGCTGAGCTATAGTCAATGAACAGCATTCTTACATAGGTATTGCTCTTGTCCAGATGGGATAGGGCAGTGTGCAGAGTGGTGGTGATTGCATCATCTGTGGATCTATTGGGGCGGTAAAGCAAATTGAAGTGGGTCTAGCGTGGCAGGTAAGGTATAGGTGAGGGCCGGCAGCCTTGCGAGGGTTAACACATTTAAATGTTTTTCTCACGTCGGACACAGAGAAGGAGAGCCCACGGTTCTTGGTAGCGGGCCACATCGGTGGCACTGTGTTATCCTCAAAGCAGGCAAAGAATGCGTTTAGCCTGTCCGGAAGGGAAGCGCCTGTCTCGGCAACGTGGTTGTTTTTCCTTTTGTAATCCGTGATTGTCTGTAATCCCTGCCACATACGTCTCGTGTCTGAGCCGTTGAATATTATATGATTCAACACTGTACATTTCAATTCATCATATTGGAATATGTGGACATTTAGACTACCTCTCTGTAATGGATTATTTTCCAGATATCCTATGGCATTTGGGGTGTGATTCTGGAGGCTATTAGACTTGTTGGAAGCAATGTTAATGTTGGTGTACCAGGGAGAGACGCAAGAAAAAATCATGTGAATTCCATACTAGTTAATCTATTTTTATGGATATGAATGAATACAATATAGAAACAAACATTCACAGTAAAACAAATGCTCTAACTTATAGTACAACCAGAAATGGTAGAACATACAATCACTGTACATACTCACAATACAGCTCCAAGACTCTTGGGTGTTAGAGAAACATATTTGATATCAATTGCACAATACAGCTGTTAAACACAAACTGTGGTCCATATATGCAGACAGAGACTATGAAAGATAGTAGCTGGCTAGTTGCTAACTGGCACAGGGACTCCTCTGAACTCGCTGGATCTGAGGAGTGGGTCCGAGGAGTCTTCTCTCTTTGCTTCCAGCCACCAAGTAGTCATTTCACCTTTCCCCTTTACAAACAAAGAGCAGTATCATTGATGAAAAAAAAAAAAAATGGAGGCCAAACTTGTAGGTCATAGACCATCCAAAAGCAGTATACTGTATGTCTGACATGTCTGCCAGCCTATCAAGACCAATGGAGGTTGTTTCGCTTTTTCTCTCTCCTGAGAAAGGGTCCGTATTTGGGGAGTATGTGTGTGTCCTTGTAAATACTAAATGAAGGCTAACAAGCACAAAGCAGCTGAGGCCGTTCCCTAAAAGAGACATGCAGTCTTTCAGTGAGTATGAAAGTTGGGCCCCATCCCATGGGATCCACTTGGCTCCCTCCTCCCCCTCTCTCTCGCTCCCCCCTCTACTAACTCCCTCACTCCCTCCCTTCAAATCAAAGGTCTTGGTGATTTCGTGAATGCAAGCCCATGAGACAGAGGGGGTGAATATAATACATTTTTGTTGCTGGCAAGACTTCTAAAGCAACCGCCATGGCCAATTCCAAAAATGTATTTTACATAGCACACTCTTGGCACACCACTTTTTAAAAAAACTGTTTCCCACGAGAATATTGACCATAGCAGTTCACAGAACAGACAGATGATCCTATATTGTACATTTGCTAACTAAGAGCATCCTTAAATTACGTGAAACTAGTTGTGTGAGAAGCTGATATGACACTATTGTTGGATACAGTTTGCATTTTGCAAGCCATCAAAGACATTGTCTTTGCCAAACGACGACCATAGGAGTTGTCAAAACCATACTTTCTGGCAAAGACAATGTCCAGGAGTTGGCAAGACAGCACAAACATATCTGGGACCAGGCTAGATTTTCTCTTCACGAACCCTTTGCTACTGTGTCTTTATCCATACTAAGGAGTGGGAAATGGCGGATTATCTTACCTTGACGTTTAGTGATCCTCGGCAGAGCAGGGTGTAACCTCCCAGTGTGTTTAGAAGGTCAGCAGTGGCTCCACTGACCTGGATCTTCAGAGCTATGGACATAATCCCAATGTTTTATACTAACTGGATTATACACGACATTCTACAAAAGGCAAATACGGTGTTGGAAAAGTAATGTAGTACAACAAGTAATTCAGTACTACAAACGTCATCACATGAGAAATAATATATATTTCATGTAGTAGCCTAAAAGCCACTATGTTTGACATTTTCCAAATCACTGCCACACTAGGGTTACGGTTTTCTAGCCTCATTGTCTTTTTTTGCTTTGTTATGAGGATTATAAGAGATCAGTGAGGAGAATGTCTCTCTCTCTCGTGATGTAAAACCCTCTGAAGAGCACAGACAGAGAAAATCCAGCTTGGCATAAAGGCAGAGGTTCTGTGGGCTGGGTGGCAGCTGCCCATGAACAATATGGTCTACAGTTGGCCTACAATATTCCACTGTTACTTAGGCCTAAGTACTGCACTCTCACAGAGTTTAAATGTATGTGACTCAAGGGTTGCATTTGATCTTTGAGTACCTTCGCTTGTGGATTCCATCCGCGATGCTGTGTTCACTGTATCACCAAATAAGCAATACCGTGGCATTTTGGTTCCCACGACACCAGCAACTACGGGTCCTGTGGGGATGTATTTGTATTTATTATGGATTCCAAGGCAGCAGCTACTCTTCCTCGGGTCCAGCAAAATGAACAATACATTCATGACAGATTTCACAACATACATGTATTAAGTGTGTGCCCTCAGGCCCCTACATTACTACCACATATCTATAGCATTTTATCCGTTTTTCTAATCTAATTTGACTGCGTGCATCAGTTACTTGATGTGGAATAGAGTTCCATGTAGTCATGGCTCTATGTAGTACTGTGCGCCTCCCATAGTCTGTTCTGGACATGGGGACTGTGAAGACACCTCTGGTGGCATGTCTTGTGGGGTATGCATGGGTGTCCGAGCTGTGTGCTAGTAGTTTAAACAGACAGCTCGTGCATTCAACATGTCAATACCTCTCACAAATACAAGTAGGATGTAAACGTGGGAAAATACACTTTTTGGAATGGCTGTTAATTTCATATTGAATGCATAGCATCACATAAATATACATTCCTTTAGCAAAACTGCCTAACATTTCAACAAGAGCAGACCAGATGCAATTATTCCACTCAAACAGTGAGATGTCACTAAAGTTGCGTTCATTAGGTACAACGGTATGCCCTAATGAACACAACCCAGTTGGACTACTCTACCTGAGTGGATGCCAGCTCGTATCCTCAACTGCGTGGTGGGTTTGTGGGGGATTCTAAAGGCATGGCAAACATTGACCAGACCCAGAGCCATGCTGGCGATCTCCCCTGCATGGTTTATACCATTCTCATTGGGGACACCAGAGACCACCATGTCTGGAGGGGCAGACACATTTAGATCAGTCTTGATAACAATGCACACACACACACACACACACACACACACACACACACACACACGTGGATGAGTGGACAGACGAACTAACAGACATACGGATGGACAGATTGACGGAGACAGACAGGCAGTCACAGACAGACGGACGGACGGAGAGACAGATTCTTTGCCATCATACTTACAAGCATCTCCTATAGTCTCCACCTTGTAGACATCATAATTATCAATGATGCCATCAAACGTGGTGTAGAGCTGATTTAGAAAGTCCACCACCTGGTGAGGAGTGCTTGAGCCAGAGAGCTCTGTGAAACCCACAATGTCACTGCCAACAAGGAGAAAGAAATGTCACTCATCTCCAAGTCTTTGCCTTGAAAAGGTAGAGAGTGGCGGCTGGGAGGGAGAAGGAGAGAGTAAGCACTTGTTGTTACTATTTCGAACTCTATCTTAATGCATGTAAAGAAATACCAAATTCAACACCTCCATAGGACACAATACATTAACTAATGTGGAAGTGCCACAATACTGCACTGTCCTATGACTAGGGCCAAGAGTTTTTCCGGATCACGTGACCTGATTAGGAAAAACTCGTGGCCCTATTAATGGCACCTGCCTGAAGTAGACTGTGGCGTTGGAGTAGGTCTGAGCCTCTGCCGTGCGACCCTGGCGAAGGTCATCGGCCACCGGCTTTGGTAACATACCTGGTGACAAGAAATATCTTTAGATTCAAAACACCTTTCAAACCGTTTCATTCAGGGATTTTGTGGAATGTAGATATAGATGTGTAGGTGTCACCAATGGCTTTGCATTCAAACAACTCTTTCTCTTCCAAACAGAAAAACAGTATATAGCAACATCCAAATGTTGGGAGCATTTATGTTGTCATTGTGGTACGTCTTCATTCTACTTTACCACTAGATGGCAGTGGAGACAACACCACACATAATACACTACATCACCAAGTATGTGGAAACCTGCTCGTCAAACATCTCATTCCAAAATCATGGGCATTAATATGGAGTTGGTTCCCTTTTGCTGCTATAACAGCCTCCACTTTTCTGGGAAGGCTTTCCACTAGATGTTGGAACATTGCTGTGAGGACTTGCTTCCATTCAGCCACGAGCATTAGTCAGGTCGGGCACGGATGTTGGGCGATTAGGCCTGGCTCACAGTTGGTGTTCCAATTCATCTCAAAGGTGCTCGATGGGGTTGAGGTCAGGGCTCTGGGCAGGACAGTCAAGTTCTTCCACACTGATCTCGACAAACCATTTCTGTATGGAACTCGCTTTATGCACAGGTGCATTGTCATGCTAGCCCGAACCATGATAAACATCCGCCAAACCCAGATTCGTCCGTCAGACTGCCAGATGGTGAAGAGTGATTCATCACTTCAGAGAACTGGTTTCCACTGCTCCAGAGTCCAATGGCGGCGAGCTTTACACCACTTCAGCCGACGCTTGTCTTTGCGCATGGTGATCTTAGGCTTGTGTGCAAAGTGCTGTAGTTGCATCCAAAGGCAGTTTGGTACTCAGTAGTGAATGTTGCAACCGAGGACAGACGGTTTTTACGAGCTACGTACTTCAGCACTCGGCGATCCCGTTCTATGAGCCTGTGTGGCCTAACAAAATCAGCACTTGCAGTTGACCAGGGCAGCAATTTGACCAACTGACTTGTTGGAAATGTGGCATCCTTTGACGGTGCCACGTTGAAAATCACTGAGATCTTTTTTTCCTAATTGAACCTTTATTTAACCAGGCAAGTCAGTTAAGAACAAATTCTTATTTACAATGACGGCCTACACCGGCCAAACTCGGACGACGCTGGGCCAATTGTGCACCGCCCTATGGGACTCCCAATCACAGCCGGTTGTGTTACAGTCTGGATTCGAACCAGGTTGTCTGTAGTGACGCCTGTAGCACTGAGATGCAGTGCCTTAGACCACTGCACCACTTGGGAGACAAGTGACTACACTTCAGTAAGGCCATTCTACTGCCAATGTTTGTCTATGGAGATTGCATGGCTGTTTTCTCAATTGTATACATTTTTGTATATATAGTGTAAGCATCCTCAACTCCGACCTACTGTGTCGTGGACCATTGGTGGTTTCATGCACTTACTGTATAGCAAACAGTCTGTCTTTTGTTTCTCTTGAAGAAGATCCTGTGTTCTCTCCGCTACTATGGCCTCTAAATGCTTACTGTACTTTTCCATCTAGAATTGTAAAAGACATCATGTTATGCAGTGTAAGCAAATATACTGTATGTTGACTGTTATTTTCTAATAAAGATTTGTACGGTTCATAACAGTTATTGAGATAAACATAATAACCAGTCTGCTGATTTATATTTTCTCCAAATATAGAAGATTTTGATTTAAAGGTTGAGTAAGGCCTCTATACAATCTGTATCGCGGAAGTACAGCATTACAGCGTGATTGAAATTTAAAGGCAATGTTTCCAAGTTAGCGGACACTGCGTTCACTGTAACGCTTCAGCAATACAGATTGAATTTAGTCCTACATTTGAATTTTGTCCACGAATGTACCCAAGTTTCTATTACATGATTAGTGAATGCCTAATGCAGTTATTTCGTTAGATAGGCCTACTTCTCCCTATTAGCTGAAATCGTATTTTTTCAAAGCCATTTTAACTGTTGCTCTAATCCACAAAGTTCAAAGGCCGACCGCAGCACTACAAACATTGTTTGCAGAAAATAGGATCCCCTATTATAGTGAAGGGGAAAATGTCAATCTTCGTGGTCAATCTTTGTGTAAATAAATACACATTTCGAAGACAATCATGGCACCAATAATTGCCATGAGGAAAGGAGAACAATAAAGTGAGTTAGGAAAGGAGGAAAGGAATCTAGAAAGAAAAGGAGGAGGTCACATGTACAGTATGTGGTAGGGGTTAACCACGGCCAGGAAATTAAAAGAATAAGGAAAGGAAGTTAGGAAAGGAAGCTAGGAAAGGAGGAAAGGAAAGAGAGCAAGGAAAGCAGGAAATGAATCTGAACTTCAAAACAATACGTAGTTTTGTTGAGATTTGCAGCTGTTGGTAAGTAATGAATCTGCTAGCTTCTGAAATAACTTACTCATCCTTTCAAATGGCCAAATGTTATATCAGAGCATTACCAGATTCATCATCATGTCCACAGGGCTGACTTTGTGTGGGTTCATCTTATCCAGCATCTTCTTCACCTGCTCAAAAGTCGGCCTCAATGTGACATTATGAGACCAGCACTTCTTTATTAGCTGTTGAAGTAATACAGAGTAGAGATACACAAAACACTATTAGCCTCTTTGGCACACTTACAGCTAAATGATTTTACCCCAAAACTTGAATGGTGACTGAGGGACTGCGTCAAACATGAACAAAACCAAAACATATTTTGGGGTAAAATGCTCCTTAAAGTGCTTAAATGAATAGATCTGAATCATCGGACTGAGTATATTAAATAACAAACTACAGCAAATGTCAGTGGATTTTGTCACAGACCTCACAGTAATGTCCCCGGTTAGGACAATCAGTATCTGCTTTCCCAGCTTTCAGTTCAGGCAGGGAAGGGCGCCACATGATATCCAACTTCACGCCCTCTGTTTGGTCCTGGTTGTAGATAAGAAATGGTGAAGGAAAACCTCAGCGTGTGTGGTCAAATGTCATCATTAGTACTATCTTTATATCATACTTACTGAAAGGAGGTCAGAGCGGGTGGCAATCTCAACTAAGATGATAGAGTAGCTGGGGAGAGGAAGACACCGAAACCATTGAACACATCTAATAACACCAGATCATACAGATGGTATCACCATATCCCACATTTTTCATGACTTTTTCTTTTTATAGCCTACGTGTTTAAAACTCAATTTAGCATAAAACTACTGACATACAGTAAACCACTTTGGATTAAACTTGCAGGTACTGTCGTGCTGACTTAAACATGTGTCAACATGTCCATGGTCTCCGTGACTAACCCCATTCCATACAAATTTGCGCAAACGAGGCTGCATTGAAAACTAATGGTACTGTAGTGAATGTGTTGACATCAAAATCCGGGGTGTGAACTACGTTTCTATTCAAGCGTTTGATTGACATGGTAATGGGCCGATAGTATTGGAGAAAAGTACGGTAAAATGTGACGTGTCAATCCGTAACGTACGCTACGCATTATTCAACTCATTCTGTGTCGTACAGCCTCTTTCCACCAGGTGTAGCGCTTCTCTCATGAATTAAAAACAATAAATAGACAGAGGTTGACTAGGTAAGGGGATACCTAGTCAGTACAACTGAATAGTCAGTACAACTGAATACATTCATTTTTAGCGTCATCACTGCAAGCCATCATGACTCTCAAAAGCCGCGACAGATGCTATTTACTTCCGAAGATAACATTATATAATGTCTTTATATTGTTTTATTTACATTTTAGAGGTGATAAGTTGGACAGATCGGGTGAAAAAAATAGTTTCCCCACACGGCATATATCCACCTTTCACTATCACAGTTAGGTTTCGCTTCCCCACCCGCCATTTATAAAAATACCCGACGGAGCTCATTGCCTTCTTCAATCATGCAAAGACGGACAGCATGAAGGTCTCGTCATTGCTTTTTCTGTAAAGGGGAGAAATTGTGCTTTACAATGGTATTCATATTACAGTTGACCTGGAAGTATTACGTCTTTTGGGCCCCAGTGTCCCAGTGCCCAAGAAGGCGCACCCCACTGTCCTGAATGACTTCAGACATGTACCGCAAACATCCCACATCATGAAGACCCTGGAAAGGTTAGTCCTTGCTCACCTCAGACCCCTGGTGTGTACATCACTGGACCCCCTGCAGTTCGCATATCAGCGCAACATTGGGGTGGATGATGCTATCATCTACCTTCTGCAGAGGGCCTACTCTCACCTGGACAACGCAGGTTGCACTGTGAGGGTTATGTTTTTTGACTTCTCCAGTGCCTTCAACACCATTCGGTCCCCGCTACTGGGTGAGAAGATGAAGAGGATGAAAGTGGAAGCACCCTTAGTCTCCTGGGTCACGAACTACCTGACCGGTAGGCCACAATTTGTGCGACTACAGAGCTGTGTGTCAGAACGGGCAGTGAGCAACACAGGGACCCCCCAGGGAACGGTTCTGTCCCCCTTCCTGTTCACCCTCTACACCTCAGACTTCAGATATAACTCTGAAACATGCCACCTACAGAAGTTCTCGGATGACTCCGCAATTGTAGGGTGCATCAGGGGTGGGCAGGAGGAGGAGTACAGAAGCACAATCAGTGACTTTGGGTTGTAGTGTGAGCAGAACCACCTTCAGCTCAACATCAGCAAAACAAAGGAGATGTTTTACTTTCTGAGGATGCTCAGGTCCTTCAACGTGTGCAGTAAACTACTGCATACCTTCTACCAGTCTGTGGTGGCCAGTGCCATCTTTTTTGCAGTGGTGTGCTGGGGAGCCAACATAAAAGCCGGTGATGCTTCTCGGGTAAATAAACTGATCAGGAAGGCTAGCTCTGTTCTGGGGATGAGCCTTGACACTCTAGAGGAGGTGGCGGAGAGACGGATCCTGGCCAAACTGCTGGCCATCATGGACAACGTCACCCACCCTCTGCATGCCATGGTTATGACGCAGAGGAGCACCTTCAGTCACAGACTGATCCCACCACGGTGTGCCAGAGAGCGCTACAGGAGGTCCTTCCAGCGGCTATTAGACTATTTAATGCCTCACCGGGGTGCCGTGCCGTCGGCAACATAGACCTGGAACTGTTGGGGTGTTAGGACCTAGTTTAACAATTATGCATTGATCTGTGAGTAACTTTGGTCCGTAATCACTCATTCACTCAGGGCTTATTTATTCATTCAGGTCTGTATATACATACTCATGTACAGTTGTTATATCATATCACGTGCAATATTGCAAGTCATTCTTAGACTTAACTTACGTAGTCACTCACTCAGGAATGCATATTAGTATCCTGTCAGTTGTATCTTTTCTCATTGCTTTTAGTATATCGATTGTGCAATACGTGCAGTTATCTGTAATTAAACCCTGCGCACTAAGGACTGTATTTTAAGAGAATTACTATTATTACCCCAAATTATATCATACACACATTTAGCTATTTAAGTATCTCTTCCTGTCATTTACCTGTACAGTTAATGTAACCATGCAAAATATTCACTTAACTGTTCATTTAACCAGTCTGTATATTAAGTAAACTATTATTACCCTCACTTATATCATATGCATTTTTAGCTATTTAAGTATTGCTCTGCCATCGACCTGTATAGTATAGTTAACCATGCACCATCCACCAATGTACAGTCGTATGCAAAAGTTTGGGCACCCCTGACAATTTCCATGATTTCCATTTATAAATAATTGGGTGTTTGGATCAGAAATTTCATTTTGATCTATCAAATAACTGATGGACACAGTAATATTTCAGTAGTGAAATGAGGTTTATTGGATTAACAGAAAATGTGCAATATGCATCAAAACGAAATTAGACAGGTGCATAAATTTGGGCACCCCAACAGAAAAATCACATCAATATTTAGTAGAGCCTCCTTTTGCTAAAATAACAGCCTCTAGACGCTTCCTATAGCCTCTAATGAGTGTCTGGATTCTGGATGAAGGTATTTTGGACCATTCCTCCTTACAAAACATCTCCAGTTCAGTTAGGTTTGATGGTTGTCGAGCATGGACAGCCCGCTTCAAATCATCCCACAGATTCTCAATGATATTCAGGTCTGGGGAATGGGATGGCCATTCCAGAACATTGTACTTGTTCCTCTGCATAAATGCCCGGGTAGATTTTGAGCATTGTTTTTGGATCGTTGTCTTGTTGAAATATCCAGCCCCGGCATAACTTCAACTTTGTGACTGATTCTTCAACATTATTCCCAAGAATCTGCTGATATTGAGTGGAATCCATGCGACCCTCAACTTTAACAAGATTCCCAGTACCGGCACTGGTCACACAGCCCCACAGCATGATGGAACCCTCACCAAATTTTACTGTGGGTAGCAAGTGTTTTTCTTGGAACGCTGTGTTCTTTTGCCGCTATGCATAACGCCCCTTGTTATGACCAAATAACTCAATCTTTGTTTCATCAGTCCACAGCACCTTATTCCAAAATGAAGCTGGCTTGTCCAAATGTGCGTTTGTGGCGTGTGTGCAGAAAAGGCTTCTTCCGCATCACTCTCCCGTACAGCTTCTCCTTGTGCAAATGCGCTGAATTGTTGAACGATGCACAGTGACACCATCTGCAGCAAGATGATGTTGTAGGTCTTTGGAGGTGGTCTGTGGGCTGTTTTTGACCGTTCTCACCATCCTTCGCCTTTGCCTCTCCGATATTTTACTTGGCCTGCCACTTCTGGCCTTAACAAGAACTGTGCCTGTGGTCTTCCATTTCCTCACTATGTTCCTCACAGTGGACACTGACAGCTTACATCTCTGCGATAGCTTTTTGTAGCCTTCCCCTAAACCATAATGTTGAACAATCTTTGTTTTCAGGTCATTTGAGAGTTGTTTTGAGGCCCCAATGTTGCCACTCTTCAGAGGAGAGTCAAAGAGAACAACAACTTGCAACTGGCCACCTTAAATACCTTTTCTCATGATTGGATGTACTTGTCTGTGAAGTTTAAGGCTTAATGAGCTCACCAAACCAATTGTGTGTTCCAGTTAATCAGTGCTAAGTAGTTACAGGTCTTCAAATCAACAGAATGTCAAGGGTGCCCACATTTTTGCATAGCCTATAATTTCATACATCTTAATATTGCTACACTAAAAATCTTTGTCTGGACAATACCCCAGTACTCAGCTTTTATTAGAAAATTAATGGCATGCCACTGTGATCATTTTCTGTGACGACAGAGTAAATAATTACGCAGCCTCAGAGGGGTGCCCAAACATTTGCATACGACTGTATAGTGTACATATTCAGCCAACCACACGTACTATGCAATGTCTTTTTATAGCCTTTTTGCACTCCAGACTTCTTGTATTTCTATACTTTTTCATAATGCCGCTTTATGTATTATGTATCGTGTATCTGTCTTTCGTGTATTTTCGTTCTGGCATTTTGCACCTGCCCTGTGTTTCGTTGTAGCTGCTTGACAAAGAAATGTCCCCTCTGGGATCAATAATCTATCTATCTATCTATCTAAAATGGGGTCAATTGTACTAAAGTGCGTTAGCTACCGTTATGTCATTACCATTCCACCATAATATAATACAGTAAGTATAATTGTTACCACAAGGGTTAGGCTTAATTCCATTTCAATTGTAAATTCAGGAAGTACAATTTTAATTTCCCTCATTGCTTTTCAACTGACTGAATTGAAATGAAATTGGCCCTAACCATGGTTTTCACCGTGGTGTCAACATGTGCAACTATATAATAGCTGTCGCAGTGGGGCTACAGTACCTGTAAACGTCAGCAGCCGGAGTGACATTAGAGTTGCTTCCCAGGAGGACCTCAGGGGCGTAGTATATACGGTAGGTATCCTCACAGTGGAACCCATGATTGACTACCTCAAAGTCCTCCTTTCTGTAGGCTGTCAGGCCATAGTCTGGAAAATGTCAATATAATGTTTTACTTTGCTTTTACACTGGTCCTGTGTACTCACTAATGTAAACCAAACACAATACGCTACAATAACATTTGAATTGTCCTTTTCTTCTGTTTGTTCTGTTTCCAAATCTCCCAGAACAACAGGAGAGGCTCGAAACAAACACATGGTCAGCCTCGGGAGCAGGTTAGGGGTTAAGTGCCTTGCTCAAGGACACAACAGTAGTAGATAAAGGCATGTTGAGATATGCTGCCTGGCTACACACTCCTACACGGGGAGATCTTCATTTTATCACCTGAGATTTTGCAGACCCAGCGGTCGTCAATGACGCAATTCCTTGAGTGAAGTCTGCCATGAAACATCTTGTGTTGGTGGAGGTAAGCCATTCCACGGGCTATGTCAATAGCAAAGGATAACCTGCGTGCCAAGAACACAAAAAACTGAATTAGGTTCTAATACATTATGGTCCCAGACACATATTGAGCCTAGTCCTACACTAAGAAACATGACTAAGGAAATGTTCATGTCCAGGAAACCAGCTGTATATATAGTACAGCATTCTTTCTTCGGACAGATGGTAGAAGAAGCTGATGTCTTGACATTCACCTGAACCCCCAGTTGATTGGCACATCCTCATTCAGGAGGACGTCAGCCAGGCTTCCTTTGGGGAAGAACTCAGTGATGATACTGACATAGGGGACCTCAATGGAACCACCAATGAACTTGGAGAGATTTGGGTGATCCAGTTCCCTAAGGAAAAGCAATGCAATATCTAGAAAGGAACTGGTGGTGCAAATGTGTCGTATCCAATCACACCGGACGTCAACAACAAATCAACATCCAATTCTAAACTGTGTGTTGAGGACTTTTTTATAAATGTAACCAAATAATCCATTGATGTTCAACATTGAATTGTGATGTTTTGGCTTGATGGGATACTACTACAGTATGGGATTTTTTATCAGCTCTTTAGTAAGTGAAGAAAATGTTGCATGAGACCAATCAAAATATATACTCTAGGTAATTGTATCTGTGTATGAGATTTTAGGAGTACACAGGTTCAACTCACCTCACTTCTTTCACCTCCTTCCTGATAGTTTTGGAGAGGGGGAAGTGTTTCTTCTCTATGTGTTTTACTGCTACAGTCCTTCCGTCACTAACCAAAAGAAAATAATGACATCAATAAAGACAGCCAACCTACTACACGTTGACAGATGTAAAGCAAAAGGTTTTAAAACAAATACAAATAAAACTAGGTTCCTCATACAGTCGTTGTGCAGTTCAGTGTTTAAGTAAGACGTCTTACTAAATGGCTGGCTGGATGAAGCTCTGTTTGAAGGTGGTGTTGACCACAGTGCAGACGGTCACGTCTGTAGTTCGGCTCACACTGGAGTTACTCTTCACCGGCTGGAGACTGTTGGTACTGCAGAAGCCCATGTAGCACAATTTACCTGCATACGCCCAAAAATAAAACTATTAGATATAAAAATGTATGTAAAAGACTCCAATTTGTGTGCAGCAATTAAGAGGACATGTTTAGATGTGTGACATGCTCTTTTACGCTAATTTATTTGCCATAGTGTGCAAGTAATGCTAAGGAAAGAAGAAAATAATGCTGCAAATTAGCATCCCTGGACAATAAGTATGTATTGAACTGATCTGCATAAGCAAGCAAGCAAAGGAGGTTCACCCATTTACTCTTTTCACTTATTTTATTAATGTATTAATTAATCTCAGACGACATCTCATCTTTACCAAACGTTATATTTTTATAGTTGATAATCCAGCTTTCGTCCCAAAACATCTTCTGTTTCTGGTACTGGAACCACTATAGAGAAAGAGAGAGAAGCAGAGGCTTTATCCAAACCTGCATTGGATGAGAATGACTTGCCTGGTCGTGACCAATCTCAGAAGTGAGTTTGTTTGGTGCCTGGTCTGAATGCGAGAGAGAGAGAAAAAAAAAAGATCTGTGTTTTTGTTTTGTTTGGTGTCTCACCACCACGGTTAAGATGAAGCCACCGAAGAAGAGTGTGACGGGCAGTCCGATGGCCACCTTGATGGTGATGGACATGGGGCAGGCACCACAGTCCGCCGGGCACGTCAGACAGTTCTCCTCCAGCTCGCAGACGTCATCCCCACACACTGAGATACGCACACACACACACAAAAATCCCATGGAACTGTTATGACACAGGGGTATCTTTGCCTTCAAATAACTACTATGGTTTAGACCTGGGAAATCAGCTGGCTCATCAATAACAATAGTGCGTCAGTGTAAGCACCAAGGAGAAAAGATGGCCACTGCTACTCAGGCTAGCGTTGAACACTTCCGTGCAACAACAACATCCTTATGTCTGGATTTTTCCACAACAAATAAATAACAAGGCCTAAAAAAAACAAGGTACTAAAGTTATTACTATCCAAAGTTTAGGGCTCACCACAGGGGAGCCTTGAATAGCAATAGCAGTTGTGCGTAATAACAAATGGACACACTGCTGGTGTTAGCGGCACACTGACCTTGAGCACTGACGACCAGGACCTTGGACTCCAGCGCAGCGTGCATATGTCCAATTTTGATATGGGCAATGACTGAGGTCACTCCTACATGAACCAGAACCACCTGGATGGAACCGTGATTAAAACTAAATTGTCAGATAGCTACCAAAGCACATAAAAACAACACAAGCTTTACTGTTTACTAGGTTCAACACAGTCGTTGATACTGGCTTGGACATTTTTTTTCACATTGTCCTTTTCTGCCCAGTTACAAAAAACAATGGTGGATGCTTAACCAGGCCAGAGCAGTAAAGCTTGGTTTGGTTCAGCTCGGTTTGGCTCAGTAGTGTGAAAAGCCCTTACATTTACTTTGCAGTGGGTTGGTACCTTTGATGTCCAGAACTTCTTGCTCATCTTTCCCGCCTTGGACACAGTGTGAGTCACAATCTTCCCGTCATCAGGGATCCACGGGCCACAAATACCGCCTTGCCTCTGTGGGGGCGGCATGATTGGGTTTGCAACATAATCAAAACAAATCGAAATCCTTTCAATCTTCAGCCGCGTTATACCATAGTACTCAACAAACAGTGATTGGTGGAGAGAATGAGTGCTAATGAGCAGAGACGGCCAGTACAGTCGGTTACACAAATTTGGGGTAACAAGGTCCTTTTGAGAGCTGTAATTTGTACTTTCAAAATACTAGGGGTCTACTAAGAATTTGGAATCTGTTTTCCCCCTCAGTGTACTTTCAGCAGACTGGCAGCGACCAAATACACACAGGGAAGCCCAGGGTCATGTTCATTAGGCCATGAAACAGAAAACATTTGAAAACCTTCTGAAATTGAAAACAAAACAAAAATGTATTATTGGACCAAGTCCAGGTAAACTCTCCCTGTTTCAGTCCGTTTTCCTACATTTAGTGCCCAATGAACACAACCCAGCTTTTTAGGGTGACGGTACTGACCATTAGAGCCAGAGGGCAGGAGTGAACGTTGGCATGGTAAATGCAACAGTTGATCTCGTTGGCGCTGTTCCAATTTGCGGGACAGTCGTGCTTGTCACAGAACCTTTTGGCTTCGGAGGCGTTGCTGGAGAGTGATGGGTAAACATAAAAGATGTACAGTGTCTAAAGGCATCCAGATATCAGGCTACAGTAAAACATAGGAGATCCATGGGTAATATATTTAAAAAGACCATGTAGGATGTACTTAGTAAACCTCAACACAAACAACTTTTTACTCAAATGTCGACTGAGTAATTTAATGTAAATGACATCTTTTTGACATTAGATTGCGAAGATATGCCTCAAATATTTACATTATAGACTGCACTTTTCAGTGTACACAGTAGATGGCAATGCACAGTAGATCTACTGTGTGCACTGTACGTTTCAATCTATAAAGTCAATGTTTGAGTATCTGTCTCTGCATTCCCATTCCCAGAACATTCTGAATCTTCCTCATGTTGTGGTCATCAGGTGTACGGACGGATAAGCAGATAGGTATGGCAGGGAGTGAACTACCGACATTGGCTCACCTGAACTGGAATATCTTGTTTTTGATTGCATACTCATAGAAGTTATCTGTTGCTGTGACGGTGTAGGTGACATTGAACTCCTCACCGTCAGTCACTCTCTCCGGTGGCCGCAGCACCCAGGACATCTCCAGTCCTGGACACACAACGTGTGCATACATACACAAGCATGCACGCACGCGCGCACACACACACACACACACACACACACACACACACACACACACACACACACACACACACACACACACACACACACACACACACACACACACACACACACACACACACACACACACACACACAGACTTTTTTTTGGTGTATCCTCCAAAATAAGGAATCCAGTGACACCAGAAATCATCAAAGCAATATTTCTGCACTTTCGGCTATCAAATTATACAATAGCACTACAACAGTCATGTTGGACTTACCCCCACAGTTGATCATGTTGTAGTCAGGTTGGACTTACCCCCACAGTTGATCATTTTGTAGTCGGGTTGGACTTACCTCCACAGTTGATCATGTTGTAGTCAGGTTGGACTTACCTCCACAGTTGATCATGTTGTAGTCAGGTTGGACTTACCCCCACAGTTGATCATGTTGTAGTCGGGTTGGACTTACCTCCACAGTTGATCATGTTGTAGTCAGGTTGGACTTACCCCCACAGTTGATCATGTTGTAGTCGGGTTGGACTTACCTCCACAGTTGATCATGTTGTAGTCGGGTTGGACTTACCTCCACAGTTGATCATGTTGTAGTCAGGTTGGACTTACCTCCACAGTTGATCATGTTGTAGTCATTAGGACTATCTAGTGGCCAACAGTCATACTCGGTGTTATCCAGATCATGCCAGCAATCGACAACCTGGGTGCAACAGATTATTCCATAAAAAACCTTAAACAAAGTATAGTATATAAAGTAAATAAGTAAAACAATAAAATAAAAAGTAACATTTTTTGGCCCACCATCGGTATTTAATGTGACCTCACATGTGCGCTCAGACTCAACACTAGCCTGTTTGGTAATCTGTTGGCAAAATCAAAATTCAAAGAAAAGCAGTGAATTCATAATAAAATGCTACTTATGTGAGGCAGCACCCACTGAGGCAGCACCCACTGAGAAAATCATCCTCTGATATAATTACCCCATATACAAAACAGTCACCACAGATAGAGAACATCAGAGCAGGTGGCAAATGTACTGACTTATGATATTAAAGAAACTTAACCTTACAAATCTTAGGTAGACTCAGACATATGCTGAGCAGCCCTATTTTGCAGACAGAAACTTCTAGCCAGAGCGCAAGTTACAGCCGCCCAGCGAAATGACGCAGGTCATGTCTGCAGCCACAAGTGTTTCTGACAGGACAACAAAAGCAAGGGTGTTCCCTCAACAATAAAGAACATGTTAGTTTTGTGAACAAAATCAAAATTACATTCGCCATGGTATGGACGTCTGTATGCACTAAGATGCTCAGACTATGGAACAGCTACATTGAGATAAATACAATCCCACCAAACGTATCTCCAACACTCCTCTGGTCGTAGATATGGTGGCAGGTTAACCCAAAGCCCTGCCACCCAGTCACTGGCACCATCACAACAGCTTGGTTACCTGCACATACAATGTCCACTCTACAGACAACATCCACAGTTTGTGTTGGGCACTTACCAAGAAGAGGGATAGGTACCTAGCTATCCATAGAGCCATGTGGTCTGCTTCTGTGAATGGCAAGCTCCAGAATGACTGACTAACTGACCAACCGACTATGTGTACGAGCGAGTGAGTGTCTATGAGTGTGTGTGTGTGTGTGAGTGTGAGAGAAAGTGTGTCTGAGCATGTGTCTGTGTGTGTATGTGTGTCCGGATTGCCCTCTACTCTCAACGGAGTTACTGAAGCCCACCCAATTGTTCAATCAGTAAAAAGAGCCTCTCCAATCAGAGCTTGGGTCTTGAGTCTCTAGAGCTGTGGCTCACCTTCACCTAACCATAGGTCAACACCAACAGGAAACAACCAACAGAACCAAGTATTTGGGCGTGAAGTGGCCTCTCTCTTTTTTTAAGCCTCCATTGAGTTTAGTAACAAATCGATTTGTTATTTTTGTGTATGTAGTCTGTAAAAAGAGTGTGTACTAAAGTTGGGCGGTACACCGCATATGTAATCTCACACACATCTGTTTCCTGGAATATCATATCAAGTGTAAGTATCTACTGTACTTGGACAATGCACAATTTCTGAGATGAAATAGCAAAAAGCTTGAAACTGGCCCATTGCATGCATTTACAGTATATAACACTCACAATTGCAATGAGATGAACAAATGCACAATTACAAGCCCTTAACCAACAATGTGTTTGGACCATGATAGTTTGTTGGTGATGTGGACACCAAGGAACTTGAAACCTTCACCACTTCAGCCCCGTCTATGTTAATGGAGGCCGGTTCGGCCCGCCTTTTCCTGTAGTCCATGATCAGCTCCTTTGTCTTGCTCACATTGAGGGAGAGGTTGTTATCCTGTTGTGTCGTCAGCAAACGTAATGATGGTGTCAGGATTTGTGATAGGAACCCAAACGCAGACCGGGCAACGTAAGTATATAGTGATATTTATTGAAGAGTGATGATGAGGAGAGGGTTGAATAGGGAGTTGGTTAGGTAGGCTGATGATTGAGAATCCAGGTAGGTGGCAGATAAGTGGTCCGTGTGGCGTGCTAGTTCGAATCCATGTCCCGGGTGAGTGGAGGAAACGGTGAGTAGAGTGCAGCGTGATGGAGGATATCTCCAGGCAGGATTCCTAAACAGAGTACAGACGGGGTTACTGAGCAGGATATAACGCAACAAGCAATAGTTAACAATTGGTACTAATTTCGGACTCAGATGGCTGATACGCAGATACACATACTATGTGACTTAACGATCCGGCGGGGACTGGATGTCAGGTCGTCTCTTAAATAGTGATGACCGTAGATCTGGAACAGGTGCGTAATGATCAGGAAGGAATGACGGGCTCAGGATGTAAGTAGCCCCGCCCACTCATCTGTAACCAGGCAACTGACCCCGGTACAAAGAGACGGACAATAACAAACAAGACAGACAAAAACAGACTCAGGGAATAGGTGTCGTGACAGATGGTGTTGGAGTCGTGTTTCACCACGCAGTCGTGGGTGAACAGGGAGTACAGGAAGGGATTAAGTAAGCACCCCTAAGGGGCCCCAGTGTTGAGGATCAGCTTGGCAGATGTGTTGTTGCCTACACTTACGACCTGGGGGCGGCCCAGGGTCCATAGATTAGTGATGAGTTTTGTGGGCACTATGGTGTTGAACGCTGAGCTGTAGGGCAGTGTGGAGTGCGATTGGGATTGCGTCATCTGTGGATCCGTTGGGGCGGCATGTGAATTGAAGTGGGTCTAAGGTTTCTAAGGTTTCGCTTTCTTGGGCACAGAGACTATGGTGGTCTGTTTGAAACATGTAGGTATTAAAGACTTGGTCAGGGAGAGGCTGAAAATGTCAGTGAAGACACTTGCCAGTCGGTCCGCGCATGCTTTGAGTACACGTCCTGGTAATCCATCTGGCCCCGCAGCTTTGTGAATGTTGACCTGTTTACCGGTCTTGCTCACATTAGCTATGGAGAGCGTGATCACACAGTCGTCTGGAACAGCTGGTGCTCTCATGCATGCTTCAGTGTTGCTTGCCTCGAAGCGAACATAAAAGGCATTTAGCCCGTCTGGTAGGCTCATGTCACTGGGCAGCTTGTGGCTGAGTTTCCCTTTGTAGTCCGCAATATTTTTCAAGCCCTGCCACATTCAACGAGCGCTAGAGCCGGTGTAGTAGGATTCAATTTTAGTCCTGTATTGATGTTTTGCCTGTTAATGGTTAGTCTGAGGGCATAGTGTGATTTCTTATAAGCGTCCGGATAATGTCCCGCTCCTTGAAAGTGGCAGATCTAGCCTTTAGCTCGGTGCGGATGTTGCCTGTAATCCATCGCTACTGGGGGGAAGACGCTGTCGATGCACTTATTGATGAAGCCGGTGACTGAGGCAGTATACTCCTCAATGTCATTAGATGAATTCCGGAACATATTCCAGTCTGTGCTAGCAAAACAGTCCTGTAGCGTAGCATCTGTGTCATCTGACCACTTCCGTACTGAGAGAGTCACTGGTACTTCCTGCTTTAGTTTTTGCTTGTAAGCAGGAATCAGGAGGATAGAATTATGGTCAGATTTGCCAAATGGAGGGTGATGGAGAGATTTGTATGCATCTCTGTGTGAGAGTAAAGGTGGTCTAGAGCTTTTTGTCCTCTGGTTGCACATGTGACATTCTGGCAGAAATGAGATAAAACAGATTTCAGTTTGCCTGCATTAAAGTCCCCGGCCACTAGGAGTGCCACATCTGGATGAGCATTTTCTTGTTTTCTTATGGCCTTATACAACTCATTGAGTGCGGTCTTAGTGCCAGCATTGGTTTGTGGTGGTAAATAGTAGAGATGACAACTCTGTTGGTAGATAGTGCGGTCTACAGCTTATCATGAGGTATTCTACATCAGGCAAGCAATACCTTGAGACTTCTTTAATATTAGACATCGCGCACCAGCAGTTATTGACAAACAGACACAAACCCCCGCCCTTCGTCTTACCAGAGGTAGCTGCTCTGTCCTGCCGATGCACTGAGAAGCCAGCCAGCTCTATATTATCTGTGTCGTCGTTCAACCACGTCTCGGTGAAACATAAGATATTTTAATGTCCCTTTGGTAGGATAGTCTTAATCATAGATCGTCCAGTTTGTTTTCCAATGATTGCGCGTTGACCAATAATACGGAAGAAAGTGGGGGTTAACTCACTCGTCTGAGAATTCTTTTCCTCTTTTCCTCTGTCTTTCCTTCACGCTGATGGCGTTAACTTGGGCAAAGAAGTATACTCATTAAAGAAATCTTTGTCCAGTTCGAGTAATCGCTGCTCTTTTCGGTCATCAGAGACGGTAGCAGCAACATTATGTACAAAATGAGTTTCAGACAATGCAAAAAAAACTAACAGAATAGCACAGATGATTAGGATTCCGTAACACGGCAGCCATTATAAATCAAACAACCCAGGGATCTACCGCCATTGACTTGCGTTCAATGAGAATGAAAGAGCTATAACTCACATGAAAATGTACAGTGGGGAGAACAAGTATTTGATACACTGCCGATTTTGCAGGTTTTCCCACTTACAAAGCATGTAGAAGTCTGTCATTTTTATCATAGGTACTCTTCAACTGCGAGTGACGGAATCTAAAACAAAAATCCAGAACATCACATTGCATTTTATTGCATGACATAAGAATTTGATACATCAGAAAAGCAGAACTTAATATTTGGTACAGAAACCTTTGTTTGCAATTACAGAGATCATACGTTTCCTGTAGTTCTTGACCAGGTTTGCACACACTGCAGCAGGGATTTTGGCCCACTCCTCCATACAGACCTTCTCCAGATCCTTCAGGTTTCGTTGCTGTCGCTGGGCAATACGGACTTTCAGCTCCCTCCAAAGATTTTCTATTGGGTTCAGGTCTGGAGACTGGCTAGGCCACTCCAGGTCCTTGAGATGCTTCTTACGGAGCCACTCCTTAGTTGCCCTGGCTGTCTGTTTCGGGTCGTTGTCATGCTGGAAGACGACCCATCTTCAATGCTCTTACTGAGGGAAGGAGGTTGTTGGCCAAGATCTCACGATACATGGCCCCATCCATCCTCTCCTCAATACGGTGCAGTCGTCCTGTCCCCTTTGCAGAAAAGCATCCCCAAAGAATGATGTTTCCACCTCCATGCTTCACGGTTGGGATGGTGTTCTTGGGGTTGTGCTCATCCTTCTTCTTCCTCCAAACACGGCGAGTGGAGTTTAGACCAAAAAGCTCTATTTTTGTCTCATCAGACCACATGACCTTCTCCCGTTCCTCCTCTGGATCATCCAGATGGTCATTGGCAAACTTCAGATGGGCCTGGACATGCGCTGGCTTGAGCAGGGGGACCTTGCGTGCACTGCAGGATTTTAATCCATGACGGCGTAGTGTGTTACTAATGGTTTTCTTTGAGACTGTGGTCCCAGCTCTCTTCAGGTCATTGACCAGGTCCTGCCGTGTAGTTCTGGGCTGATCCCTCACCTTCCTCATGATCATTGATGCCCCACGAGGTGAGATCTTGCATGGTGCCCCAGACCGAGGGAGATTGACCGTCATCTTGAACTTCTTCCATTTTCGAATAATTGCGCCAACAGTTGTTGCCTTCTCACCAAGCTTGCCTATTGTCCTGTAGCCCATCCCAGCCTTGTGCAGGTCTACAATTTTAACCCTGATGTCCTTACACAGCTCTCTGGTCTTGGCCATTGTGGAGAGGTTGGAGTCTGTTTGATTGAGTGTGTGGACAGGTGTCTTTTATACAGGTAACGAGTTCAAACAGGTGCAGTTAATACAGATAATGAGTGGAGAACAGGAGGGCTTCTTAAAGAAAAACTAACAGGTCTGTGAGAGCCGGAATTCTTACTGGTTGGTAGGTGATCAAATACTTATGTCATGCAATAAAATGCAAATTAATTATTTAAAAATCATACAATGTGATTTTCTGGATTTTAGTTTTAGATTCCGTCTCTCACAGTTGAAGAGTACCTATGATAACAATTACAGACCTCTACATGCTTTGTAAGTAGGAAAACCTGCAAAATCGTCAGTGTATCAAATACTTGTTCTCCCCACTGTATGCACTCACTACTGTAAGTTGCTTTGGATAAGAGCGTCTGCTAAAATGTCAAATTCAATGTGAATTTGGTGGGGTTGCCCATAACAAAAAGTTACATATTGAAACTTTAATTTGCATTACAAGAACACAGTAATTACAGCACAGCAGTATAAATGAGACCACTGTACCACAGTTTACAGTCCATCTTCGAGAGAATATAAAAGCAAAACAGTGAGCAACAGTCACGTTAGGTTTAGGGTTGGGCTAGCCTTAAGATTAATTAAGGGTACGTTTTTGAGTAAGTCAAAGTTGTTCAATCTTTTGAAAAAGGCAGTCTGAGATTTCCCACTTGAAGCCCAAATATATCATACTTAAATATTGCTTAAATATGTGTACAACTTCATGGGTATGCTCTGGACATAGTCTTTCAGCAATTTGCTGTTCTGGGCCTTTAAATTATTATTTTTGCACCAAATCTGTACTTTTACTTTCAATCATCCATTGAACAAATGCATACCTTCTTAAATGAATGCACAGTGTACATATAATAATCTATTGCATATTCCCATACACAAAACTAATGTGTGAGCTATGCCAAGATTTTCCATTTGTAGGCCAATAAACGTGATACTTTGTCTTAAAACCCTCACCGGACAGAATGGGGAATTTATGTGGTT
Source organism: Thymallus thymallus (assembly GCA_023634145.1). Classification (NCBI taxonomy): domain Eukaryota; kingdom Metazoa; phylum Chordata; class Actinopteri; order Salmoniformes; family Salmonidae; genus Thymallus; species Thymallus thymallus. Next base: position 39,281,498 of record CM042393.1, read on the forward strand.
TAATGAGATAAGAATCACAGATATTTAGATGGATATCATGGATATGAACTATTGCAGACAATATTCAAGGAGAACTTTGACATAAAAACAACAACTAAACTTTCATAGTGTATCTTTAAGAAGACCAGTGGCAATTTTAGCATGTAAATGTTGGTGGGGCAAACCCCCCAAAAAGTGGGATGCATGCCAGCAAAGCCATTATACAACACAACATTAAACAATACAATAATTGCACTATAACGGTGACAAATGGTGCCCACAAACTGTTAGGGCCGACATAAAGCTGTCCCAACAGCAGAGTCCCAACAGCAGTCCCAACACCTTATCACTGCTACACCTGGACATCAGCGGAGCCTTATCTGGCAGCGAAACAGTTCATTTAGCCTCATTTACTGCCTTTAAAAAAAACATAGCTGATATGGCTGACTTGCTTAAACAAATATGGTTTCTAATGACAATTGAGATGTACAAACTATGGCATAAGGGGACGACAAGCGGATAAGAGGCAATCCGTAATTTCGAAGACATTAATGAGCGAGCTAGGATGGGATGGTCAATATAACTAATTATTTAGCACTTTTGAAATGTACAGTGACAGAATTCAGAACATGGGCCGTTCTTACAGTGTTCTCCCTGTACACCAAGTCAGAACTGCACATTCGATATACTAAAAGCAATGAAAAAAGATACAACTGACAGGATACTAATATGAGTGAATGACTACATAAGTTCAGTCCAATAATTACTTACAATATTGCATGTGATATGATATAACAACTGTACATGAATATGTACAGTATATACAGTCCTGAATGAATAAGTCCTGAGTGAATGAGTGATTACAGACCAGAGTTACTCACGAATGGATGCCTAATTGTTAAACTAGGTCCTAACACCCCAACGATTCCAGGTCTATCTTGCCGACGGCACGGCACCCCGGTGAGGCATTAAATAGTCTAATAACCGCCGGCAGGAAGGACCTCCTGTAGCACTCTCTGGCACACCGTGGTGGGATCATTCTGTGACTGAAGGTGCTCCTCTGCGTCATAACCATGGCTCTGCGTCATAACCGTTGTCCATGATGGCCAGCAGTTTGGTCCAACCTCACCACGTCACACATCTTACTACAAAACACACACTTAGTATTACTTTCTTAGCTACAGTACACATATCTCCCTGGCATATTACATAATTTATGCAGCAGCATACAATACATTTTTGGGACTCACCTTGTTGTGCTCACTTGAACAGGAAGGTGGCGCGGCAGTGCTTAGTGGACAAATTTTGTCATCAAAGTTTGGCATTCTCTGGATTTATGTTGCTTTCAAGACAACTGGGAATTGGAAAAAAAAACAAGTTTGAATCATGATAATTTCAGTGATCTTCAGGTCGTAGCTCTAGAAAGAGGCCCGAGTTCTGGATTTACAATTCCGAGTTGGATGATCTATCTAAAACATATTTTCAGAGTCGGAGCTAGTTTTTTCCCCGAGTTCCCAGTTGTCTTGAACTCACTGAAGTCAGATTTTGGAGTTCTGAGTTAACAGTTGTTTTGAGCAAGGTAAAAATCATGCTTCATTGACAGCATGGCCAATGTTGAATGTTTATAATTTTAAACTTGGAAAAGACACCCTTAAACCCGACTTTGGACCACACAGCCACTCCACTGAATAGCAGGCTTGTGATTGCTTTGCAATGCTTGCAGTTAGCCACTGATTCCTTCCAAACCACTCATTGTTGAATTTGCAATTTCCAACTTGTTTGAAAGTATGATGTTGACATGATCAGTCCAATCAAAGCTGCTGTAGATATAACGTGATTTGACATAATTGTTTCTGTTGCCAATGACCTTGAGGCTTCTTGGATGGGCACCTCAAATGTAACTCTATGGCAGCACCCAAGGGGCTTGAATTTTCGAGCTCTACCCTTAGACTTGACAGAGTACTGAGCCAATCACGGTGCAACTAGAGAACATTACCAACACCTATGCTCCGTATTTTTACGCTGGCTGCCCCACCACCACAGAAAGCACTGAGCTAGTCTGAAACACCTGCATTTTGGAGCTGCCTTACTTAAGAATGCAAAAAATAGACCATGTTTGTATGCAGCTTTATCAATGATTTTGGATTTTTTCTTACATTGTTTGTAAACTAAACACATATTAATGCCAAAATAACATGCAAAACAGGCAAGCCAAAAAAAGCTACAAATGTGGGTGTCAAAACAGCTGCCCCAACTGCCCTAAATGACGGGCGATTAGGAACGTCTTAAAACAGCAATTGTGGTTTTGTTGTTGATAGTGAACAATGAACAGTGAACAATACTCATAAAAATAAATGGTTGAATGTTAACTAAATTGAAAGAATTTTAAATGAGTTTTAATTTACCCCATGATGATTATAAATATACTGTAGCCCTACATAAAGGTTTCTAAAAAGGGTTGATGGATCTGTTGGATATAACTAACTCACAAAAAGGATAATTTTATCAAAGTCTATAGGGGAAAAAGTGTTATTATTATAAAGCATGAAAGTTACAAGGACTGCAAAAATATTTTTCCACTACAGAACTTTACTGAGAACTATGAGATAATGAATGTCACCAACAGATTGAATTTGACAACAGATTGTGAATAACTGTTTGATCTTGGCATTACGTTGAACAAGTTCCCTGCAGTTCTCAGTCAGTCAAGCAAATCAGAGTTAAGGAACAAAAATGTGTAGTAAATAGTAAACTGTGAGAGCAGTTTATTTTCTAAAGGTCACCTCCTTTCTAACTGTCCAATGGTTTTCTGTAGCACTTTAACAAATGACTTGATTGACTCCTTAGCATCCAAGGGCCATTCATTAGTCCAGCAAAACAGAGTAAATCACTCTGAAGCACCTCTACTTGAGCACAAGCAGTCTAGGGCAGTGTTTCCCCACCCAAGCTACTTTATCTGGGTTGTGTTCAGTAGGGACATGTACATTTGGTGTACACACCGGACATCATCATGCTGTTTACATGTACATGGGTCAAAGACGAGACATGTACATTTGGTGTCTGAAGGCCATTAGTTTAATATAGAAAGATGTATAAATATAATATTAAATCACTCAACTCTTACCCTTCATTTGACCCAGAAATATTTGTGTTTAAAACTATTAAATTAAGGGAGTTATTGAGCTCTAAAGTGTCAAAATGTCCTTCAGTGTAACAGTCCGGGATAAAATTCTAATGACAAAAGTGTTTTTAAAATGTAGTAATTCATCCTAAAAATATAAATGAACACCCATGGCATAATTGTGTTAGTGTTTGAAACAATATATAGAATAATGGGCGACATACTGTATCTAAAAAATATTTAATGTCCAGCCTTTTTACATGATGGTAATCATGCTAGGGAGGAAAGACTAGCCAGAAGAAAAGCAAGGTATTGTTTTGAGTCCATGATCTAAGTTCAGCTAGCCTGCACATTTTAAACATCTTACCCTAATTTCTCTACAGTTTTATAACTAAAAAAATTACCTAAAAGAAAAATACTACTAATAATAGTTCATAAGATCATTATTGTTATTGCTGAAGGAATCACATTTAATAAATATTTGTGGGCTGTAGTGATATGTGTCATTCAGGGTAACAAAATATTGCCATACAGTATAACACCAGTATTTTATATTCAAATACAATAACTTTGTTTTGTTGACTCAGAGAGACAAAAACAAATCTCAAAGGATGAAGTGAAAGATATTTTCATAGATTTTGGGATTTTCTCAGCGTAAGGCAGGAAGGTTTTGTAAAAATCCTTCAACTAATTTTGAGTTGTACCAGTGACAGATCAAATATGTGGTATTCAAAATATTTTTGGGGGCGTAGTTATATTTCTTCCAGTCTAAGTAAGCATGGATATATATACCTTGTGATTATGAAAAATGTGCATAAAATTATTTACTTACTAGGGTACATTCATATGAATCACAGTAAAAATGAATTATTGACATTAATATAACAGCATAGGTGACACTCCAATGAACATAAAAAAGCATTTTAGGGAATTGGAATTCCTGTTTAGTTTTTTTTCTACTTGAAAACCTTATACATCTTTGACCCACTAACAGTATGCCACAAACATGACATTCCAACACGTCCCACCGAATCAAACAAAGTCAGAGGAAAAATGTGTTTTAATAAAGTTGTTCCTTTTATACAGAGTCGTTTAACCACATAAATAGTGTACAGCAGGTAAAGTGTTTCAATGACCCAGTAAATGATTAATCATTGGTCTTCTGTGGAAAGGAAGGGGCGCTCCAGTCATATCCTTGTCAGTTCCCTGCAGACATACTTACAGCAGGAATCCAGTGTCGCAATGTTTACAACCCTGGGCCCTGCAGCATGAGACAGCGATGGCCATTACGAGTTGCATGAAATGATGTGCAAACAATCCCCAGCGATATGTAGTGCTTTCATAGTATTCACACCCCTTGACTTTTAGCCTGAATTTGAAATGGATTAAATTTAGATTTTTTTATACTGGCCTACATATCCTATAATGTCAAAGTGGAATTACGTTTTTCGAAATTTTTACAAATATATTAAAAATGAAATGCTGAAATGTTTTGATTCAATAAGTGTTCAACCCCTTTGTTATGGCAAGCCTAAATAAGTTCAGGAGTAAACATTTGCTAAACAAGTCACATAATAAGTTGCATGTGTGCAATAATAGTGTTTAACATGATTTTTGAATGACTACCTCATCTCTGTACTCCACACATACAATTATGTGTAAGGTTCCTCAATCGAGCAGTGAACACAGATTGAACCACTAAGACCATGGAGGTTTTCCAATGCCTCGCAAAGAAGGAAACCTATTAGTACGTGGGTACAAATGCAAAAAGCAGACAGTGAATATCCCTTTGATCATGGTGAAGTTATTAATTACACTTTGGATGGTGTATCAATACACCCAGTTACTACATAGATACAGACGTCCTTCCTAACTCAGTTGCTGGAGAAGACGGAAACCGCTCAGGGATTTCAGGCCAATTGTGACTGAAATATTTACAGAGTTTAATGGCTAGGATAGGAGAAAACTGAGGATGGATCAACAACATTGTAGTTACTCCACAACTCCTAATTGACAGAGTGAAAAGAAGGAAGCCTGTAAAGAGAAAACCAGCAGGCTCCGGACCTCGTAGGGTAAGAGTTGAATTCTCCTGCACTAAAGTAATACTGCACATTTTTCTGAATACAAAGTGTTATGTTTGGGGCTAATCCAATATAACACATTACTGAGTACCATTCTCCATATGTTCAAGCATAGTCGTGGCTGCATCATTTTATGGGTATGCTTGTAATCATTAAGGACTGGGGAGTTTTTCAGGATGAAAAAAAATGGAGCACAGGCAAAATCCTGGAGGAAAACCTGGTTCAGTCTGCTTTCCACTAGACACTGGTGGATTATTTTCCATTAATAACAACAAAAGTATTCACATTTTTCTTTCGCTTTGACATCATAGTATTTTGTGTAGATCATAGAAAGAAAATGACTATTAAATCCATTTTAATCCCACTTTTGTAACAACAAAATGTGAAAAACATCAAGGGGTGTGAATACTTTCTGAAGGCACTGTACATAGTAGATTACTGTTAAAGGGAGTGACTACTGAACTGATGATATTATTTAACCAGGTAAGTCAGTTAAGAACAAATTCATATTTACAATGACAGCCTACCTACAGGGACAGCCATAGCAGTACAGCACCCCTGGAGCAAATTAGGGTTAAGTGCCTTGCTCAAGGACACATTGACAGGTTTTCACCTTGTCAGGTCAGGGATTTGATCCAACGCTCTGACCACTAGGCTACCTGCCACCTAGCACTCTAACTGTAACAATGTAGCTGGCAAAATAAATGACTTTACTTTGAGGTACTGCATGGACCACTGACTGTCAAAGCAAGGTGGACTTAACGGTCTTCCTTTAAAATGACAGTTCAGCCAATAGCCATCTACTGTGTATCTTGGGAAGTTTGACATTAGCAATGCAGATGAGACTGTCCCACATGCGTTTCCAAATAATCGTCCCTCATTAACACTCCTTGGCCCTAACCCCTCAATGTTAGCAGATTGTAAGGCAACACAATATGGTGGAGGCTCCACCACTACACTGACACTTCCAATCTGCAAACATTTTAAGGTAAGGTACAAGAGCAAGGGGAATGGAGCAAATTGGGACTAGTGCCGTCTATTGTAGTTGAGAGACATTTTTCTCCTATTAGAAAGGAATTTGCCAATTCAATTCAAACAACATGCAGGGTACGTTAGCAGCCAAATACAGTAGTTAATGATTCCCTGTGTATCAAAAACAGGAACAATACCTTTAACCCCTAATAAGCCTAGTACTACAGAACCACAATAATGTATTAGGAATACAATGCAATTTCGTCAAGTACAGTAATTTCTTTTGAAAAGGAAATAAGGGCTAGATTAAAACCCTGATGAAAAAAATCTATGAGATTTACAAAAGGCTATACGGTGGTAAAAAAGCATCAGTTACTCTTTTCAAGATCATAAAAAAAAAACATTGAGGTGAAAACAGGAAATGTACTTTACCACTGTCTACTTCATATCACAAAATCTTTCTTCAGCCATTTGGATCTACTGTAGTCGCCCCTT